>JAQMRL010000001.1:31658552-31983552 GCA_035578175.1 Catonia carolina
GCTCTTGGCCATAATCCCATCACTTACGTAATAGGTTATGTCTAGGAGATGGCCATGAGCCCACCACTTAGACATCAGAAATTTTACAAATTTGTTCCTTAAGAGGGAGTCTGACTTAGACAAATGAAAAATCTCGATTTTCAAAATTTAGAGCGGTAATTAAAAAAACAACAACATTAAAATAGGGTTCTCCCGAAACTACAGCTTTAGAATGTATTTAACGGGAAAAGTGTACATTAACAGAAAGTAGAGTAAATAAAATCATGCGGTCTTGGTTTCGGCATGGCATATTTTCATACGTTACAAAAAAATCATTTCATCCTTCACCGTCTGCATCAGCAGTAATTGCATTACTGCTTTACGTTAAACCAAAAAAAGCAACATATACGTGTATGAATATGACAATTATAAATTAATTTTTTATTAAAAAAGTCATGTTTTTCTACTGTACACCATCTTCATGGTGCTGTGGTTTTTTACAAAGCGGAAGGTTCCGGGTTTGACTCCTGGATAGGGTCTGGAAAATTATTAGATGTTCAAACGCACCATTCCGCAAACAAAAGTAGTTACTAATAACCATGCTGTTCATGAATCTTTAACTGAAGGAAAATATCCGCTGAATTTATGGACAAGTCCATTTAGTATTTAGGCTACTCATGTCCCAAAATATTTGGAATTTATGCCAATTTCTCAGAATTAATGCCTAATGTTGGTTTGCCTGTCCAATGTCCAGTTATATTTTGCTTTATATTCCTGTCCTAATCCGAGGCTAACTTTCAATGCTTGCCGGTGATAAAGGGTTCCCCAGGCCGAGTTTTGAGCCCTGCGCTGGTTAGTCGAGTGGTGGGGCTGCCACTTTAGAGCCTCTAGACGGGCCCTGGGTTTCTTTTTGTGACTCACCATCACCTTCGCCTAGGTTGCCTCTTCACCTAGTTTTGTCTGCCCTCCTCTCCGCCTTCGAGACCGTTGACCAATTGTAAGGGCTCCAACTGCCCTGGATTTTATTTGGGTTGACTCCCCAGGCTCTTTCGCCCTCCACGCCGTTCGAAATCCTCCATCTCCGCCGTAAAGACCGTTGATAAGTTTTTACCACAGTTGATCCGCGGGTACTTATTTTTAGAAACTTATTAAGAAACTGGCCCAACTATTTACTTCCCATGCCAGCCTACAGACTTCCTCTACGAGTATGGAAATTTAAATGTAGAGAAGAGTGAGTCTTGGGAAGACCTAAAATGAGATGGATGCAGGAACAGGCCATTCAGTCTTATCCTCGACAGATGATGATGTTGGTTTTTTCTTTTTATTAATTTCCTTCTCTCTGTAAAATAGTAGTTGGTAACGTGCTCACCTCTCATCATGCGGTCTTGGGTTCGAATCCCATTCAGGCACGGCATATTTACATACGTTACAAAAAAAATTTCATCCTTCACCGTCTGCAATAGCAGTAATTGCATAACTGTCGGACGTTAAACCAAAAAAAAAAAAAAAAATCTGTAAAATAAAATACAACAAGTGTGATGAATGATTGTGAACATATGATATGAATGACTTGAAGAAGCAGATTACTCATTTGTTATATTCACTTGTAATAATAAAATAATAACGAAAAGTATTGTTTTCTTTAGCTTAAATAGTTATTAGGTAGTTATCGGATAGTAATGAAAGTATCAAAGACATACACGTAAAAAGCTTTCTGTTCCACGCCGTTCTTTCATCGGGAAGTATTATCCGGAATTCTGTCTGTACGGATTAGGTAAACTAAAAGGTTCTTATGTGTGCTTAATTTTGGTGAAATTTCTATTAGAAATGTCTCGTATGTATGGTATTTTTAAGTCGTTGTAATGAGTTTTGTTGTCTACGTACGAAGGAGAATCTATTACGAGTGGTAGAAATCTAGACAGAAAAAACCCGCAAACGAGCAACATTAGCCTTACTTTCTATTGCTGAACAATACGTTTAACTTAAATTTATCAAAATTGATGGAGGCGATAGTTGAAAAATTTTAATATTTTGGTAGTAGATAAGAATGGCGTGAAGTTAAGTATTAAAGTTGTTTAGAACGGTAAAAGATGGTCTGATGTTTATTTATTATAAATGTGCTGACCAATTGAGTCAATATTAAGTAGTATCTACTTTCGATAGCAGCCTAAAAGCTATTCGCGTTAATTAAAGCAAACAAATGTATAGACCGGCTCTAAATCTCATGTATATAAAGTTAAAAAAAACCATTATTATGTCACGCCGTAATAAAAAATGTCACTGTAATTGTCCACCATGTAGTGTCCTTGTCCACAGTATTAGAACATTTTGGCCAATGTAAAAAAAAACTTTTGTTTAATCATGAGTAAGTAATATAAAATGAAAAACCTGATAACCTAATTTTAATCATGAGTGAATGACGCAAAATGAAAATCAACCTCTGTTCCATTTACAAATATGGAAAATCACTAAACACAACCTTTGTAAAACTTAAAAATACGGAAAACCACTGAACGCAACGTCTGTAGAACTTATTAATACGGAAAATCACTGAATACAGCCTCTGTATTACTTAATAAATAACGAAAATCACTAAAAATAACCTCTGTAGAACTTAAAAATACGGAAAGTCACTAAACGCTATGTCTGTAGAACTTAAAATACGGAAAACCACTGAACGCAACGTCTGTAGAACTTATTAATACGGAAAATCACTGAATACAGCCTCTGTATTACTTAATAAATAACGAAAATCACTAAACACAACCTCTGTAGAACTTAAAAATACGGAAAGTCACTAAACGCAATGTCTGTAGAACTTAAAAATACGGAAAATCACTGAACACAACCTCTGTATTACTTAATAAATAACGAAAATCACTAAACACAACCTCTGTAGAACTTAAGAAATACGGAAAATTGCTAAACGTTTGCGCTAAACTAGGCTCTGCAGAAAGAAGGGTTGAAATTAATACAGTTGCAGATTTTTAAATTTTTTATAACACACACACACACACACACACACACATTCTTTAAAAAACTAAACTCTTTTAGTGTAGGCCACATTCTTTAAAAATCCAGATTTTTCCAATTTGATGAGTTATATAAAGGAAATCACTAATTGACTAAATTAAACCGCCAATTAAACGTTGTAGAAAACGTGTATTTCCGGTAAAAACTCGCTTATAAAAAATCGACATGAAAACAATACTTTCCTTCCCTGTATATTCACAAAGGTCAACAGAAAGTAAAAATATCTTTGTTGTGTCTTTACCTATAAGAAAATTTTGGCATCTTAGAAACATAGGAAATAGTGTTACAAGGAAAATTAATGAAAATTTTTTTCATTAATTTGACCCGTAAATAATTTTGACACCATTAGAAATAATATTTCTGAGCTAGTGTGTGTGAATGAGTAAAATATTACGTTTTTAATCTTTGATGATAAAGTTTAATAAAGCTTAGAGAAATAGGAGAAAGCTGAAAAGAACTAAACAAAAATAACCGTTTAGGTTTAAATAGGACACCAAAAGACTTTCTTGTCAAATAAATTAATCTAAAAGGAGATGCAGTTTTATGTTAAGGAGAAGAGTGTTCAAAGAGTTTAGTTGAGATTAGGTGTTGTAAAAGCGGTTTTATTTAAATTAACCCGATTTCCGTTAAAGTTGCTTTCAACCCCGTTCCAGCTCTTAACGATTTTCTCGTTCCTTTTGTCGAGTTGCAGAATCCTTGAGCTTATTTACGATTGCAGTTGATCCAGTTCAGGATTTATATTAAATTGTAACGTGGAGTATAAAACAATTTTTACCGTTATGGATTTTCATATAAAAGGGTGAAATATTTTGATCCAAGATAACCAAAGTTTTACTCGTATGTTCATAAGATCGTTCAATAATTTATCCAACCGTTAAAAAAACGCCTTAAGATTGTACACGTATTACAGTTTTTGAAGGGAATAAAATTTTGTACGACGCGACGTTCATACGTTTTATATTTTCCAATAACTTGACCTTCGTAAACCAAAAGATTTTCCTCTCTCTCTCTCTCTCTCTCTCTCTCTCTCGCTCTCTCTTTCTCTCTTCAAGTCAGCCATACTCCTCTTTAATCTCAGCTTTATTAAATCTACCTTCTGAAACTCATTTTATAAGAAATTACATCCGTACCTTTTACTCCTAGTTTTTCGTTTTCCCTCCATTTCAGCAGGAGTTGCAGTATAATTCCCAAAGGATCTTTCAGCATAAGATTACCACCATGTCATTACACTATCTCTTTTTTTTACTTCAATTTGATTATTTATGTTTTAAGCTCGAAAATGATTTTTCTGTAAGGAGAAAATTTTGCTTTCTTTGTATATTTGTCCTACGAAGTAAATATTATACAACTTTTTTTCCCCTTTTTTCCCCCCAACGTCTTATTTTTAAAAAAAAGCGGTAATACACGTACAACTCTTTGTAAACCTATTCCTTCATTGCTTCTTTTTCCCGATTCATCTATACTGAACCCATTCACTTCGCTCATGGTCTGTCCCTTGATCTTTTTCTTCCATCTCCAAGTACAAAAGAAAGTCTAGCCCCCTCCATCCTGCTGATATAACCAAACCATCGTAATTTTCGTCATCATTTTTCATCATCAGGCTGTCAATCACCAATTACCTAATTACTTAATTTCTAACTACGAGTATTTTTACTTGTGTTTCCTATCTTACCTACTTCTCTTGTACTTCATTTCTGGCGCCTGGTTTCTACTCTCTGCTTCCTTCCACCTGTCCATGAATCCGCTGCGTAAGTCAGCACTGTCACATAATATGCCTAGACAATATTATGCCTTGCTATGGAAGGGATAAATGTGGCAGAACCGCATTACATTACGCTGTATTACTGCTATGTTGTAAACGAAATTTACTCTTTTTCACTTCGTAAAATGAAGCTCATATTAGCATGAATTACGAATTTAGAACTTTTGGGCAAATCAGGAAAGAATACTCTCTAGAACCATGTATATATTATAAAAATCCGTTCGGTAGAACTGAGGAGTTAATAGAATTCCTATTTAAAATACATTGGAAGCGATTTTACGTTTTAAATATATTAAGGCCTTCGGGCCAGCCCAGTCAGTCAGCTGGTAGTAAGTCGCTATTATTTGTTAAGTAACACCGGTTGGGCAAGCAACTTTGTATGGTGACCAGTTGACAGCCATCCGTGAACAAACTCTACTAGGGGTCCCTGTTCAAACGCATGCCTTATTCACGTCAAATAATACAGCAAAAGCAGTGATCAAATTGTGTAGTTATCAATAACGTACAGTTCCCGATAACAAATAAAATCCAAAAAAAAAAAATATATACAGGGTGATTCAAATCTATCTCTTGGAATCTCATTCTATAGCTAAAAATAAGGAAAAAAGTTCATATAAACATATGCCTGAAAACGCTTAGCGAGTTACGGCTAGCGAAAAATTTCACCTAGAACTCTGTACTCTCGGTGAGTAAAATCGATCAGCTGTTACTCCTAACCTAAAAATATTAGTTAATATTTTATGCAGTTAAGAATGTGCATTTTATGTGCGTCTGTTTTGATTTTAAATAAAGCGAAATTTCAATATCTATTATTCATTTTTTTCCTGAGTAATTCACATGAATCTTTTCAGAATTAAATTTTCTACAAATTTATTTAAGAAAAAATACACCTTTATTTATCATTTATGGAAGTAATCTTACGTTAAACACAAAAATGTGTTATTTCTTTGCACCAATTCTTGTGTTTTATGTAAGATATCTCTGAAAGTATTTCATTTACAGCTCTGGAACCAATTTTATTCAATTTTTCAGATTAAAAATTATTTATAACAATCGTATTTGTATCTTGTACCTACTTTTAACATTTTTATACGGCCTTACTTCACCGAGGGTACAGAGTTCTAGGTGAAATTTTTCGCTAGCTGTAACTCGCTAACTAAGCGTTTTCAGGCATACGTTTATATGAACTTTTTTTCTTATTTTTAGCTATAGAATGAGATTCCAAGAGATTGCTGTATAGTTCTGAATCACTCTGTATATATTAGGCTAATAATAATTCTTATCTTGTCATGTAAGTGATTTTTTTTCAAGAACAAATAGGTTTTTAATGGATTACGTTTTGTTACTTATAATATATTATTTAACTCGGGTCGACCGACTATAACGGTGTACTCCCATTCGTGTTAGGAATAAGCTCTCCCAAAGCGCGGAAGTATTGCTTGTAAATGAATGGATGATAAATAAATGAGAAGTATTGAAGAAAATATAATTAAATTACATTCCTGAAAGACGAATATTTTATTTATTTTTAGATAGACTTTGTTAATATACATTTTAAAATTTACAAACAATAGGTTAATCAAGCAGTTCGATCAATCGATTCAATTAATCTGCACACTCACGCCTACAATCAAAGTCTATCCTAGAAATGTTATTTCCTCTCTGGCTAGTTTATTCTACTGGTCTATTTATCTATGAAACTTAAGCTGGCACGTGTGTTTCAAGAGTATTATTAGACTGTTATTGTCAATAGTCGGTGTAGGTGCAAAGAAGGCGGGAGGTGTTTGTAATCATGCATACAGTACAAACTGAACACAATATTAGATATAATTACGATTATTTCTAATAACGCTGTGCTTTTTTAATATAAAAAAATCTGACTTTAATTAAAAATCTATTTTTTTCGATCTAGTATATGTATAAGGAAATGATTTTCTGATTACAGATTCGGAAAATCAAGTCTGCAAGATACTCATCAAATTTTTTTTCGATATTTTGAGTCTAAATTGGTATTAATTAGACGAGTATTAATTAGAAGAATAGCTTTGGTCTTTTGCTAGAATATTAAATTTTTGTGGCTACCAGTATAAAACTTCCCACTCTTTAGCTACAGTATTCAGATGAACTAAAGTCCCCTAGCCGTGGGAGTAAGAGAATGCGTAACGCTCTCACTCGCACAAGCCATACGGGCTATTCCAATAACATTGAATTATTTTACTCATTTTTGTGAGCAAGCGTTTATGCATGCAGTCAACTAACAAACAGTCTTATTCTATTATTTGCTTACCTTCCTTTACTCAGCTATCATAAAGTGTTTGTTGTTTATAATACTCACACAGACACACACATACACACTAGCACGGGCCAAGATAACGACTGTAGTATGTTTTCAGATCTGGATTATAACGGTAAAGACCTTTGGGCGCATGCGTAGTTATGCCACATATCTTCCTCTCACTCGCTTGGCTATGGGACATCAATTCATTTGATATCTGTGGATTGGTTTCGGCTCGAAATATGTAGGCTGTTTATTTTTTTTTTTACTTGCGTCCAGGAGACTCCCGGGGGAGTATAGGAAAAGTCAAGAAGTAACACCTGAAATACTCGTACATTACACAATCACATAATGTTCTACTACTACTATTATTTAGAAAGAAAATCTTGTACGCTATAAAATGTTTCACCAATCAAGTAATTTTTCAGATTTTTTTAAACGGATGCAAATGATCACAACATTTAAAAAATTGGGTTAATTTATTGATATATTTTCTCCCCGCATAAGTAGGTAGGTTTTTGTTCAAATAATTATGTGGTGTGGTTTACCACATTGCTTAAACACCTATCATACGAGCCTCAAATAGAAAATATTTGCCAAAAATATAGTTTAATTCAAAAGGCTTTTGTAAACATTCATCTATCTGTAGGCCTATACTACTTCCACGACCAAAACCAAAATTTTTACTGAAAATTCAAATACGCCTCCCCGTCTGCAAAATTGGAGGAGGTTAACTAAAATTTGGGTATTATTAAAATGTTTCAATGTCATTTATTTTTAACGTGTCAAATGTTATTCTGCAGACAGTCTTCAAATCGTTTTTGTAAAAATGCTTCGGGCTTCCTTTACCTTCGAAGAAATTTACTTAAACCGTAATAATTAGCAGCAAATGCGATTCTGTGGATGAAATCCGTGTGTTTGGTTAAGTTATTTATGCGCGATTCAAATTCAGTAATCAGAGATTTATTTTCCCGGATCGGACAGGAGTAAATTTAGATTTTAAGTGGTGTCAAGTCAGATTTAGGAAGGAATTGAAATGAAATTGGATTTCGAAAGTTAAATAAAGTGGAATTGGATTTTGAAATAGAAATGAAGCAGAATGAAATTTTTAAATAAAATCGGATTAAATTTGGATTTTGAAATAAAAATGGATCAGACCGATTTTCAGATTAAAGGTAGTGAAAATGCATTTTGAAATTAAAAATTGAGTGATGTCGGATTTTGAAATGAACGTGCAATAGTCGGAATTTAAAATTAGAGGAGCGATGTCATGTGTGTCATAAAGATTGAAATCTATCTACTTACAAATAGTAAATCCCTTCCACCTCTTTGCTCAATCCATTACTCTCGTTGCGCCCTTCAGTCAACACTTCCCGGACTGTGCAGAGTTTCAACCCTCCTTACCCTTGTTTAATGACAGGGTGTATCAGAAGCATTTGTCAGTTTAAACTTCCACAACTCCTGACAGAACTTATGAACTAATACTCGTACTGATTAAGATTTATAATATTTAGAATATAATTTGTATACTTCATCGACAAACTGTTTATTTAGATTTGAGTTTGAGGAACTGTGAAGAACAAATCAAAATTAAAACAGCTCTCTCTTTGTGATGATACACATTTAAACAAAATCCCATTAGATGAGTTGACGGGAATGGTTTCTATTATTTTAATTGAAGGGTTCAGTGGATGAATGTGTTATGTGACATGAATACAGTTCTGAGCTGTTGAGTTTTAAAGTTAAAAAGCTGTAACTTTATTTACTGATTTCAGAAAGTTACATTTTTGGTGTCAGTGTATTAAATAGACCTAGGGAATTTATTTAAGTATTCTAAACCTTGTCTAATTTAATTTTTAAATTGAATTTAACTAATTTTTGCGTAGATAACACCTTCTGTCACTAAAATATTTTTTTATAAAATGTCTATTTTAAAATGAATGAAGGTGTTAAGTAACAACTTGTTTACAAAAAAATGTTAGAATAAAACTAATTTATTTTAATAGTAGGCCTGACTTAATTGCGTTTTTACATTTTAAAAAACTACTGAATAATAATATGTACTATAAACGGAAATTTATTGTTAGTATTACTTATTTGACTTGTAGATAACACCTTCATCCGCTGGTACCTTCTTCATGGAAGCAGATAGAGATTTCTGTGTTAAAGCCATTGAAAAATATGCACATAAAAACTTCATTACCGATTAAAACTCAATATTTGTGAAAAAGTCAGTTAACACCTTTATCCACTCACCCCTTCAATTTTTGTAGAGAAAGATAATAATGTAATAACTTTATCGGGTTTTCAAAATACATAAATGGGAATCACAAAATTACAGATTTAGAGATGTATGACTTTGTACTAAATTCATACATTTGGACTATTATATAACTCTAAACCCTTATGTTTAGAGTTTGTCAGAAACTTTCATGCTATACATATTTAACAGCTTGGTATTTTTTCTTTTCAGAATATTCCACTTCTCTCTAACTTAAGATCTCTCTTCTCCATCTTAAATCAGCTTGAATTTTCTCTTTATCCGTATTCAGGTTCTGTATGAAATGAAAATATAAAAAATGGTTAAAATAAAATGGTGCAGTATACAAGAAGTTTCTTCTAAAGTGTGGGGAGTTAGGGATCAAGAAGTCCTTAAGTAATGGGAGAAAATTACGTAGGAACATCAGTGGTAACATCAGTGGTATTGTATGGTGTACCTGTGTGGAGCAGAGCCCTAAGATTTAAAAGTTACAGCGGTAGGCTCCTAAGAACGCAGCAGAAACTGGCTCTGAACATATGTAGTTCTTATAAAACTGTATCTACGGAGGCAGCTCTGGTGATTTCGGGGATGGCTCCATGGGATCTAATGGCGTGTGGGAGGGAAGAGCAGCGTGCTGGTGCTGATAAAGAGGAATGTTGGAGTCGATTACTCAGCAGGTGGCAGAGGAGATAGAGCGGAGCTAGGGTCGGGGAGTGGACAAGGAGGTTCATTCAAAATGTTGAGGTGTGGATAAGGAGGACATTTGGTGATACCACCCACGAGATGACGCAGTTGCTAACAGGGCATGGTTGCTTTGGAGCATATTTGACGAGGTTCAAACTTCATGAAGTACCGAAGTGTTGACTGTGCAACAGTGAAGAGGAGGAGTCCATTGGGCATATTTTTTGAAAGATGTCCCTATTTTGGCCTCGTCAGAATGGAGACATCTGAGAAGATAGGTGTTGCACAGTGGATTCCAGAGAGAGTAGGGTCAGCGATGCTGCAGGATGAGGAGAGCTGGGTGTTGGTCGCTCAGTTTGCGGAGAGGGTGTTCGGGAGACTGTGGAGGGAGGAGACATATGGAGGTTAGCGGGATCACCCTCTCCCATAGTAAATCAATCCTGTCCCGATCTCAGTAGGTAAGGTAGGCACACTAATTTCCTGAGCTGGTGATGAAAGACATGAATGAAAGTGAGAGAGTGAGTGTTGGTCGGCGACAGCGAGAAGGGAATTAGGCTCCGGTTCCCTTCCACGCCTCACTGACAGTATGTAAATTTTTAACCCGACATTTCCCTTGTAGTATTATATAAACAGTTCCGAGGGAGGCGGAGGGTTGTTTGCTGATGTCGAATCAAGTGGCCAGGCGGCAGGTGTTTGGTTGTAAGGGGTTGCGGCCTCCTTGGGGCTGGACGAGGACGCCTCAATTGAGTCCAACACTACTTCCTCCATCGTGAGGGAATAAACATGAGTTTTTCTCGCCGCCTCGGATAAAAAATAATGTGAGAAAGTTATATATCAGTCATATTTTGTGCCAATACTGACTTATATTCAACAGAAACATGAACATGTGGTATTAATGCAGAAGGTAGAGTGCTGGCAGCAGAAGTAAAATTAAAGAAGAATGTTACAAAAAACAAGAACAGATAAAATGAGAAAAAAGCATAATATCGAAATAATTTGGAATGGACAGCCTGATACAGTGAGTTGGACAGACATAGCTATTCTATTAAAAGCCATTCGACCAAGCTCCATTCTACTGGTAAACCATTAAGATGGTTTGGTCATACCAGTAGAATGGAGGAGGGTAGACTGCCTAAATGGACGCTGCTTTTAGAGGGAACAAGATCAAGGGGCAGCCCAAGAGTTAAATAGATGGGTTCAGTTTCGGATGTGTGAATAAAAAGCTGCGATGCCAAGTGAGCAATAGAGAAGAGATAATTCATTTATCGAGAGAGGTGGAGTGAAGTTATCATTGGGTTCGACCCGAGGACATTTTTAAGAGGTTTAAATAGGGATGATGATGAATATTAATGTATAGGAAAGTTTTGATGGTAGTTGTTTTTGAAAGTTTGGCTAGAATTTTCATTTAGGGGTTGCAGTGCTTTATACTCACCCTATGCACAGTAGACGCTGACTCTCCCTCCCTCTAATCTGTCTGTTATTCATTCCCCTTGATTGGTTCCCCACACCAATCATTTGCAAACAAATCTAGCAGATTGCCCGACGCTTCTCGGACCAACAACGATGTTTTTATTGAGTACTGACAACCTTTCCGTCTCGCCTACAATTCCTAGCTGCAGCTAGCGTTAAATAACCAAATTCGATTATATTATCAAACACGGAGTCGGTATTCTAGTGAAACCACACGCCGTACCTACTCTGATTTCATTTTCAGCACCTACTGTTGTTAATTAAAATTCTATTATCAACTTTTTTTTAAAAACCGTTCAGTTACATTTTAAACAGGAAAACCCACACAGTGTTTTACTTAAATCTTAGTTAAAGTTTTTTTACACTCTAGTTTGATGTAGGCTACATTTTTCTCTTTAGAGCTATTTTAGAACAAGTTAAATAATTTCAGTTTTGTTAAAAAACTTTTACTTCCTGATCCAAGTTTTTTAAATTAAGAAGTCGTATTGTAGATGGTATATATGTTTCATTATATTGGTAAGATAAAGTCGTGTGATTGTTTCACACTAAATTTGTTTAATTATTATAACTTTGATTCACCCAATTTCCAAACCGAAATTTAAGGCAACTCCTACAAGGCTAACAATAATCGTACGTTTCGCGTGGGCGCAAGAACTAGTAGGCTATATTAAAAGTAAAAATTATACTGGATAAATTATTATGAATATTGATAAAGTTGTGCGTTTTGATGTAGCAGAATATATTCTGATTTAACGAAGTTTCTTTCTGGTATTAATAAAACAGGAGCTACTGACACAGTGAGAAGGCGGTTAGGGGGAATCGATAACTTCTATTTTTACTTTCATCATCTTGTTTAAGTACAAATTGAATATAATATTCAACGTCCCGCTCTTTAATCATCTGTGTTAATAGCAATGTTTCATCTTTTTCTTTTTCTTTACCATTTTCATCGTGTTATCTTTTACAGGCACTTAACTATCTTAATGAAACCTTTCTCCAATTACTACCATATTTTTTTATTACACAAAATACTGGTACATTGCATAATTACAATTTCTAGGAAAAACTTTCAGAAGAGTTCTATATGAAAATAGTAAAAATAGACTATGAAAAACTCTAATAATTCCTGTTGTTGTTGTTTAGGTCATCAGCTGAAAGGCTGGTTTGAACCTGTAGAGGTTTTACTAAGTAAAACGAGAAGTGAGGTGGTTTACCATGCCTTCCTCACAGAGTGAAAAAGTACGCTTATCAGCATGCCAGATAGATAATGTGCAATATACAATTATTGCCACAGAACTATCCTTCTGTCAAAATTTGAAACAAGCTACCAAATAACTTAAAAGATTTTCTAATATTCAGTTTCAGAAATAAATTTAAACTCGTACTACTGGTACAAAAACCATTTTATAACACTAATGGGATTTTTAATAACAGTTGAAATCGATTTCTCAAAAACGGATTCAAATGTTTCGTTCAAGTGTAGCTACAACTTCATCTATAAAAGATAATGTAAGTTTATAGTAAGTTTGTGGCAAACAAATGATCATCTTCTGTCTGTCCATCATCCAGTATTGGATTAGACCTCTCCTGATTACCACCGCAAAACCATATTCTGCGCCCTTCCTGCCAAGTTAAATCCTGCCATCAGTTTCAAATCTTATGACATAATAATGTAATAAGTAATTGATGATGTAATAAAGGACCTTAGAAGTATGGCGGTGAGAGAATACATGGAGATGGAGAGGAATAGAGAACGTTAGTGTTGGATTCCAAGGCTCACATCGGGCTGTTGCGCTGAAGGAATAAGAAGAAGGAGGAGGAGGAGGAGGAGGAGGAGTAGTAGAAGAAGAAGAAGAACAGTTTCAAAAAGTTTCTCCATCGTATTTATGGACGACCTCTACTTTTCTTTCCCAGCCAGGACCTCCTTTGCTGAATCTCCTTGTTTTATCGATCATCTGTTTGCCTCATAATGTGTCCACCCCATCGCCATTTTAGTGATGCCACGTGCAGTTCTACACATATTAAATTATCTTCCGAATATCCTTATTTTCTACTTGTTCTGAAAATTTAATATTCAATGTCAGTTTTCCATGGACCTTTGTGTCTTAGCTAGGTTCTATTATTTGTGTTCTTATAATGTATAAAATTCAATATCAAAAGGCTATCAATTCATGCTCAAACTTATTTAAATATATGTTTAACGGAATATATCAAATTGTCTTAAAATTATTTCCTACAGGTTGTAAAGCCTGATTATCGTAAGGAGAGCGATGGGCAAAACGTGCGTCTGCATTAGTATAGTCTTGTATGTACTGCAATAGTGCAGTGTATGTAATCAACAAGGGAACAGCATGCCTGCAAAATACAATGGGTGTTGTCAATTTTTAACACACTCTGATTGTACATTTTACTGTAGGTCGGAGGGGTATGCGGGGTCGAAGTTATGAATGCGCATGCGTAGCCCAGCGCTCACAGCAATTGGCTTGGCCTTTAATATACAGTACGTTTGGCGAAACTGTAGCTCTGGAAACTAATGGGTGACTAAGAGAGTGTTACTGTACTTACATTTGACAATACAGTACATACATGTACAATACATCTACATTTTTTATTGCCCATATCATATTATTATACTACCTACATATATATTGCCTTACTTTATGATTAAAGTTTTTATCATGCAAATCTAAAATAGTTAGCCTATATACAATTAATTTTAAATTTCAAAATCAATGTATTTTTTTAATGTTGCTTTAATTTTAGTCAGGCAACATATTTTCACTTTGGTAAAATTTATGTACCACCCGCCTAACAAAACACTTATCAAAGTCGTTTATCTTAGTCACTGGGCGCTTCCTCTTTTTCTTAACTGGAGTTCGAAATGACGCCTCTCCTTTACCAGAAATAATTTCTTTATTTTATTTCAGATGTTTTTAACAGTAGGCCCAGAACCTCCGCAAGCTGACGCTGTTCTGTTATCACACTGATGAACAGACATAACAAATTCACCCGATTGTTTGTAATGTTCCGATTCTTTTTTCATAAAGTCATTTACATTAAAAATAATTTATCGCGCCTGACTATGTAGTTTTTTTACCAAGTTTGAACCTAACACAGCTTGTGTTTCTTTTTTATAACTACGGCACTCACTTTTACAACAAAAAACCTGTAAAACAGAAAACAAAATGAAATGCGTCAACTCAAAACGTTTAGTATTCGCATGCTTCCTTTACCGAATTCAAACACAGACTAATTATTTATCAGAACTATGTTGAATGCACGCATTAAGAAGTTGTATTACAGGACGTGTGTCACAGTAAACAAGACATTAACCGGTGGCTAATTGTTTTGACTTCACCCGGTGGACAATATTGTCCCCCGCGAGCGTCCTCAATGTTGAGGGTCATAGCTATCATTTCAACAAAAGAACTGTACTTTGTTTTGTTCTGTCATATAATTATTTTTATCTGTTTTGTATGCTTTATTAATGAAAACGCAAACTGTTAAATAAGTCGATTTGTGAATTTGGACATTGTACACTTCCAAGAATTAATTTGTAATCAATAAGTTTTAGTTTAATATCTGGTTGTCCTAGTTAAGGTTTACGAACATGTTTCTTTACCCCTACAAGCGAATGCGTGTTCAAGTCACTTATTTACGTTCTTGTCCAGTAACTTACCTTGCCATTTCTTGCTCCAAATTGCTTTAACATGTCATAATATAGTTCACGAGTAAACTATTTTACGTGACAATAACATTATTTATTAAACCAGCAGGAAGAAAATATGAAAACTACGGAACATATTTTTAAACATTTCACAAATTCTCTTACTTTCAAACGTTAAAAAGGTTTACTTTACATCTGAAACGCTAAAATCTAGGGAAATTTTAGTTGAAAGTGTATTTAAGAAATCTAGTTTGTTTCTGATGGGTCAGCTCCTCCGGGGGAAACAGGGTTTCGACAAACTTCCTTGAACTCATTATAGATTTTCCTATATTAGTTTTTACATAAAAAAAAAATTCTGTAAATCAAAGGGAGTAGGAGTACAGTATTAATTCGTTGAACACCACCACTATTTCTGTTATTATGTAATAATGATTTTAAGTCTTAGAGCGCTTTCAAAGAGTAATGAAACTTATAATATACCGCTTTGAACATGTCACTATTAGAACGTTATCATGGTTACATACATTTAAGTAAATCTGCACAAGAGAATAAATATAAACCCAGAAGTAGACGATCTCTTAGTTCAATAATATTACAGAATGCATTCTTGTAAAACACAAAGGCTGGGGTTATTATACCTTGTGTTAAGTTGTAATATGTGCAATGGATATTTAACACAAATTCATTACTTGCGTTACTTATTGTGTAATGACCTATTCATAATATTACACGCAGGTTTAACTACCTTATAGTAATATTATGTTAATTTATTTATATGAAATATAATTATCTCCATTCTTTGGTAAGCTTATTTTCAAGATCAGTGAGGTGTCTTACATTAATTACATACATGAAAAATTATTAGATCGTCTGTAGTTGAAATGTCCTTGCTCGTTGCTATGGAAACGACTAATATTTTTTACTTGGGGAGTTCACTGACATATAACGTTTCCAGACGAAGCTTATTTATGCATTGGTTTTTCCAAAAATATCACTCACACAATTATGAACAACTGACTAGACAAACTACTTTAGTCAAACTCAGTTTTTTTACCGTCAAATTTCTGTATGTGCTTATAAATTTCCCGTTAACTAATAGATCCTAAATCAACGAAAAATAGACTTGACAAGACGTTACTTGACAAATCATTTTTGACCTACGCTATTATTGTGTTTAACAGAAACAAAAATATATGTTTCAAAATATAACTGGTATTCAACAAACGATCTATTAGGGTTGCGTGAGTAAGTCGGGCCAAGTTGAGTGTGATGCGCATGTGACGTCAACGGCTCAGGTAATAATTGCCCAATCAGAGTCTCGTATTTTCGGCCAATAAGAAAGCCCAGTTTTAACCAATCAGATGTTCTCTTTTGCGTCATTTTGATTGGTCAATATTGTCCAATCAGAGAGTTTATATTTCTGTACAACGTCACACCGATGTCAACCAATGACAAAGTGTCTTGAGCGTTACGTCATTCTTCAGGATATGCTGCTTTCTGATTGGTCCGTACGTACTGGTTCTGGGCGTCACGTCGAATGTGATTGTAATATAAAGTCCACACCCAATGTCAACTCCAGTTAACGGTAGGGCAGAACATATGAAGTTACCTTTTAATGAGATTTATAGTTTCTAGGTAAATATCACTTATGAAATATGTAGTACCCCATTGTAGAGAGCTTTCGAGTTCTTAAGGAAATAAAAAATTGGTTTTTGTTGCTGCTAAATGTTAACACGGTTTTTTAAAAAATCACGAGTGTTCATTCGATACCGACACAAAGAAAAATAAACAAAAGAGGGTTACCTATTTACCTAGTTGTTCGATTTTTGTAACCTAATTTTTAGCCAGTAATGTATCATATTTTTAAGGGAATGACTTTATACAACTGTAAATAAATATTACGATACGTAGAAGGCAACTGAAAAATCTAACTCAAAATATCTTGAGAAGAAACAAAGTCAATATCCTACCGGGTAAGAAAATATACCTCATTAATCCGTTTTATAACAAGAAAACTATTTTGCTCTACCAACGAGCATTAGTCAAAAAATAATAATCAACGGTCTGACAAAATGAAGATATAATGGCCAACGTATTTTCGAAAAAGGTTTTCTGGCTTTACTCTTATTTCATTAGTTCCTGTATTTTAAGATGGATGAAATTTATTGTGGCCATAATGGAAAGGCAGAGTGATAAACATTTTTTGCACGTAACTTGCTAGTTCCTGACCTTAAATATGTATTCATTTTTATCACAGGGTCAGCCAATTATATGACTAAAGCACGTAAGAACTGAAGAGGTGGAGGTATAAATGACACTAGTCAGAGTTATCTCATCTGAGATTCATGAATTTCATTTTACAATCAAACCCTGTTGATAATGAAATACAGGTGTCATTCGGAGAGTCGAAAGTACATGATTTTCCGAAGGACTAGCATTCGGATAAGTATAATTATAAACGCTGTGAGAAGACCATGTAAACCAACTCAACTCATCTCACTCAGAAAAGATTTTAGAGGTTCAAACCACCTTGTCCGCTGCTTACCTAAAATACAACTTTCATTGCACAACAATTTCAACAGCCAGCATTTTAGTTTACTGACAAATTGGATTGAAAATAAGTCATTTTATTAGCCTACGTTGCTTAAGAGAACGCATGAATTGTTCGGTTTCGGAACGTTAAAAAGTCGCATCTGATAATGCTTATAAAATTGTCATATTCGAACAAGCTGCCTACATAAACACTGATTACAGGCCTAAAACTCTATAAAATCATTGCTATCGGGATCATAATTTTTCTGCTTATACCTTCGCTACGACAATTAAGCGAATGCTGTCGCCGAATTATTTATTATTTATCTCATCTGTACGAATCAGGTGTTAAAGGTTATCGTTTCACACTGCCTGTGTAGAAGATATAAATACTGAATATAAATTTCCCGTTAACCAACAGATCCTAAATTAACGAAAAATAGACTTGACAAGACGTTACTTGACAAGTCATTTTTGACCTACGCTATTATTGTGTTTAACAGAAACAAAAATATATGTATCAAAATATAACTGGTTTCAACAAACGATTTATTAGGGTTGCGTGAGTATGTCGGGCCAAGTTGAGTGTGATGCACATGTGACGTCAACGGCTCAGGTAATAATTGCCCAATCAGAGTCTCGTATTTTCGGCCAATAAGAAAGCCCAGTTTTAACCAATCAGATGTTCTCTTTTGCGTCATTTTGATTGGTCAATATTGTCCAATCAGAGAGTTTATATTACTGTACTACGACACACCGATGTCAACCAATTACAAAGTGTCTTGAGCGTTACGTCATTCGTCAGGATATGCTGCTTTCTGATTGGTCCGTACTGATTCTGCGCGTCACGTCGAGTGTGATTGTAATATAAAGTCCACACCCAATGTCAACTCCAGTTAACGGTAGGGCAGAACATATGAAGGTACCTTATAATGAGATTTATAGTTTCTAGGTAAATATCACTTACGAAATATGTAGTACCCCATTGTAGAGATCTTTCGAGTTCTTAAGGAAATAAAAAATTGGTTTCTGTTGCTGCTAAATGTTAACACGGTTTTTTTAAAAAATCACGAGTGTTCATTCGATACAGACACAAAGAAAAATAAACAAAACAGAGTTATCTATTTTTCCTAGTTGGTCGATTTTTGTAACCTTATTTTTGGCCAGTAATGTATCATATTTTTAAGGGAATGACTTTATACAACTGTAAATAAATATTACGATACATAGAATGCCACTGAAAAATATAATTCAAAATATCTTGAGACGAAACAAAGTCAATATCCTACCGGGTAAGAAAATATACCTCATTAATCCGTTTTATAGCAAGATAACTACTTTTCTCTACCAACGAGCATTAGTTGAAAAATAATAATCAACGGTCTGACAAAATGATGATATTATAATGGCCGATGTAATTTCAAAAAAGGTTTTTTGGCTTTACTCTTATTTCATTAGTTCCTGTATTTGAAGATGGATGAAATTTATTGTGGCCATAATGAAAAGGTAGAAAAGGTAGAGTGTTAAACATTTTTTACACGTAATTTGCTAGTTCCTGACCGTCAATATGTATTCATTTTTATCACAGGGTCAGTCAATTATATGACTAAAGCACGTAAGAACAGAAGAGGTAGAGGTATAGATGACACTAGTCAGAGTTATCTCATCTGAGATTCATGAATTTCATTTTACAATCAAACCCTGTTGATAATGAAATACAGGTGTCATTCGGAGAGTCGAAAGTACATGATTTTCCGAAGGACTGGCATTCTGATAAGTATAATTATAAACGCTGTGAAAAAATTGGTTTCTGTTGCTGCTAAATGTTAACACGGTTTTTAAAAAAATCACGAGTGTTCATTCGATACCGACACAAAGAAAAATGAACAAAAGAGAGTTATCTATTTTTCCTAGTTGTTCGATTTTTGTAACCTAAATTTTGGCCAGTAATGTATCATTTTTTTAAGGGAATGACTTTGTACAACTGTAAATAAATATTACGATACGTAGAAAGCAAATGAAAAATCTAATTCAAAATATCTTGAGAAGAAACAAAGTCAATATCCTACCGGGTAAGAAAATATACCTCAATAATCCGTTTTTATAACAAGAAAACTATTTTGCTCTACCAACGAGCATTAGTCGAAAAATAATAATCAACGGTCTGACAAAATGATGATATAATGGCCGATGTAATTTCGAAAAAGGTTTTCTGGCTTTACTCTTATTTTATTAGTTCCTGTATTTTAAGATGGATGAAATTTATTGTGGCCATAATGAAAATGTAGAAAAGGTAGAGTGTTAAACATTTTTTGCACGTAATTTGCTAGTTCCTGACTGTAAATATGTATTCATTTTTATCACAGGGTCAGCCAATTATATGACTAAAGCATGTAAGAACAGAAGAGGTAGAGGTATAAATGACACTAGTCAGAGTTTTCTCATCTGAGATTCATGAATTTCATTTTACAATCAAACCCTGTTGATAATGAAATACAGGTGTCATTCGGAGAGTCGAAAGTACATGATTTTCCGAAGGACTGGCATTCTGATATGTATAATTATAAACGCTGTGAGAAGACCATGTAAACCAACTCAGGTCATCTCACTCAGAAAAGATTTTAGAGGTTCAACCACCTTGTCCGCTGCTTACCTAAAAAACAACTTTCATTGCACAACAATTTCAATAGCCTGCATTTTAGTTTACTGACAAATTGGATTGAAAATAAGTCATTTTATTAGCCTACGTTGCTTAAGAGAACGCATGAATTGTTCGGTTTCGGAACGTTAAAAAGTCGCATCTGATAATGCTTATAAAATTGTAATATTCGAACAAGCTGCCTACATAAACACTGATTACAGGCCTGAAACTCTATAAAATCACAGCTATCGGGATCGTAGTTTTTCTGCTTATACTTTCACTACGACAATTAAGCGAATGCTGTCGCCGAATTATTTTTTATTTATCTCATCTGTACGAATCAGGTGTTAAAGGTTATAGTTTTACACTGCCTGTGTAGAAGATATAAATACTGAATATAAATTTCCCGTTAACTAACAGATCCTAAATCAACGAAAAATAGACTTGACAAGACGGTACTTGACAAATCATTTTTGACCTACGCTATTATTGTGTTAAACAGAAACTTAAATATATGTATCAAATTATAACTGGTATTCAACAAACGATCTGTAAGGGTTGCGTGAGTAAGTCGGGCCAAGTTGAGTGTGATGCGCATGTGACGTCAACGGCTCAGGTAATAATTGCCCAATCAGAGTCTCGTATTGTCGGCCAATAAGAAATCCCAGTTTTAACCAATCAGATGTCTTCTTTTGCGTCATTTTGATTGGTTGGCATATTTTGAGCGTCATTTTGATTGGAAATTGGATCTGGCATATTTAGCTACTAAAAATATTTACAACAAAAAAGTTTCTCAAGAACTGCAAAGTTAAGACATATCGAAACAGTGGTAAAGCCTGTGCCTTTATATGCATCAGAGACATTGACCTCAGAAAATAAAGGACTTATAGAAGATGTCGAGAAGAGAGAAAGAAGGATTCTGAGAAAGATCTATGGGCCACGATATGATGAAGAACATAATACCTATAAAAACTTTTCAAACACCAAATTGTATGAAAATGTAGAGAGGATGTCAGAGACTTTCAGAAGAAGGAGAACACGATTTTACGGGCACATAAAGAGGATGAGCAATGACAGACTTACAAAGAAAACTTTGAATAACTTTGATAATACTAAGACTACTTTGAAGTGGTTTATCAATACTAAAGAGGATCTAAAAAAACTTCGATTTGATAAAGAGGACATTTACGATAGAGACAAATTTAGGCAGAAGACAAATGAAAAAAGGATAAGTCTGCCTGTGCAATCTGCAAGAAGAGAGGGTACTGGTGGGAGGTGGACGGATGGGAGAGGAAAGGAGCATTCCGAACGAATGAAGGCTTTTTGGGCAGATAAGAGGAATGACATCCTGAGAAGAAAAAACCAAAATGCATAATTAGTGCTTAACGTGATCCTTAGTTGGTCGATCAACGAATTAATAATAATAATATATATATATATATATATATATATACGCGAAAATGATAGTAGTACATATATATATATATATATATATATATATATATATATATATATATATGTACTACTATCATTTTCGCGTCCATACATTGACAATTTCCTAACAATCTGGAGTCCGAGTGCAATTTGGCGTCCGTATACGGACGCCAAATTGTAATCCTTAATAAAAACTTAATAAAAATTTATTGTGACATGGTTTTCGGACGTAATTTTTTTAAACTAAAGTACATAGTTTGGGGCAACTATATTTATTTTTTGAGAATTTTATTGTTACTCAGAGAGACACAAAAAAATAAATAAATTTTGGTACCGGATGCGAAATGGCGGTGTTTTGAAACTATTTTATACACCGTACCTTGGAGAGTTTCTCACCAGAGTGCTCTCGCTACGCCCCTATGTAAAAATATACGTATATTATGTATATTCTTACAAGGACGGCAGTTTCACATCTGCTATCAATTTCGCGTCCACCGGTTAAGAAAATAGACAAAACAAGTTATAAATAGATATTGTGTTGTGTTAAGAAAAAAAGTTTAAAAGAATAATAAAAACAAATTTTTATTAATCATCGAATTACAATTCTTTCAAAACTCACAATCTAATTTACTAAACATTCAAATAAATATTATTCGGCAAATTATTTGATATAAGTAATACAATTAAATTAAAAATAATTATATATTTTTTGATAGAATTAAAAAACTCTCTTTTCCGATAGACGATTTTTTGGGTTGACAAACTATCCTGGAAGGAAACCGGTGCTGCGCATAGTAGTGTCAGGATTAAATTATTGTTATGGCTGGCAGGATATCTTTCTAAACGCATTGTATACACAACGTATATTATACGCAATTTTGAAGAGTTGTTCTCCGCCTTGCTGTCACCTTCCATACATGAGTCCATCGCACACCGCTTTGGTTTCTTTTTTCAAATTAGGCATAAACCCACTATCAACGAATCCATGAACAAATCCTTTAGTAATTTGTTTACGTCGTTCGTTTAGTAACCAACGGGTTGGTCTAGTCTAGAAGAAAAGTCGTCGCCGCAAGTCAGCTGTTTAGCTGACTTTTCGACAGCTTTTCTGACAGCTGATTTTCGGAGATGGAGGTTCCTAGTTTAAATCCTAGTATATAGTATAATTGGTTCTTTTATACGAATTTGAATACTAGACAGTGGTTACCAATGTACTTTGATGGTTGGGGGTCAATTAACCATACTCTCTCAGGAATGGTCGGCCTGGGTATGTACGAGACTACAGCTCATTTAAACGTCATACATATCATTGGGTCATGGGGTTGCTTATTGTTCTCAATCGAACAAATTGCAACCTACACGCATTAGGGATAAAACAAAACAAAAATTTGTTTAAGAATTTTTAACATGTTATTTCACGCTTTTTTTAGCAATACACCACCTGACAATTGTCAATAAAATATTTCCTTATTACGCTTACGATGTGTAAAAAGAATGCGCATTTTGCTGTTTGCCCACTCTCACTGCAAAATGGTTCAAGTACACTTCCATAATGCTATTTCGTATCATGTAATATGTCGCCCCAATTACTAGGTTTAGCAGTTTTACAGTACAGTAAATAAAACATTAAAGAGAAAATCTTTTTCTAAAATATAAAAAATTAAAAATGGACTAGGAGTAGATTATTATTAACCTTGTTTTTTGCTTAAAAACAATGCGATAAAAAATTAAACTAAGAAATTCGGGAAATAGCAAACTTTACTAGACAGACCTGAACAAAGTAGGCATATTTTAATATTTATTCTGGACCGATTTTCTTTCATTATAAAATTCTGGACAGAGATTACAGATTTCAGAAAAAAAATGTTAAGGGTAGAATAAAGTACACCCATTCAGTTTTTTCCCTTTTTGTCTTACAACATCTGAACAAACGACATTTTTTTTAAATGCCCGGAAAAAACAAGGGCCATCGATTTAGACAAAAAAGTTTAAATATTAATGAGTGGGTGACCTAAAGTGAAGTTTGTACCATCCAGTTCACCTCGATTTTCTCGCGAGTATGAGCTTAACAATCGTAATATTTATGGAACGTTCCAAAACAGCAAAACGACTCTCGATAGGGATAACGATAAAGTTTAAATTGAATTTCTTAGAGTATCGCCACCATTCCTAAGTTTTTCACGATTTTTTTCGCTAATTTCGGCAGACCAAACAAAACAATTTACAGAACAATCCAGAACAAATGAGAGCTATCATTTAAAGTAAAAACCAAAAAGTATTGAATGCATGGGCTTATACTTGCCACTCCAAATTTTTCTTTGATTTTCTAGCATATTTGAACGGGAAAAACGAAATTTTCGCGAAATGATCCGGTACAAACGAAGGGCTGTCAATCTATGTAAAAAAACTTTAAAATATTGAGTCGAGGGGGATTAGAGTGACATTAGCACCACCCAGTTCTTCTCGATTTCTCGCTTACTTGAAAGGAACTAAAAAAATATTTTGCGAGACCATCCGAAACAAACGAAGGTCTGTCCCTGAAGTCCAAAAAAAAATTTAAAAAGTTGAGCGGGAGGAGGCCAGTGTGAAGTTAGCCCCTCCCGGCGTTTTTTCACTTATTTGGACGGAACAAACAAAACATTTTCCGGAATAATCCGGTAGAAACGTAGACCGATCAATTTTACAAGTTAATTTTTGAAATTTTTGTATGGGGGCCAACTTTACAGTCCTGGTTTGAACTTCTACAGGTTTAGCTAAGTAAAACAAGGAGTGGGGTGGTTTACAATTGCCTTCCTCGCCGAGTTGAAAAGCTTATCAATATGCCAGGCCGTCTAAAAAGCACCTATTTTCCACCCTGCAAATGACACACCTCACGTTATTCACCACAGGGTCTGGCTGCATAATGAAATTCATTGCGCTCAGAGGAGATATAACTCTGACAAGTATCTTTTACACTTGTACCTCTTCTGTTCTTAAATACTTCAGTCATATGTTTGGCTTACCATGTGATAAAAAAAACTAAATTTTTTTTAGTCCTGAAACAAGCAAATCGAGTGCAAATAATTTAACACTCCACCTGCCTGTTATGTGCAACCCCTTACAGTACTATTATTTTATTAAAGGCAGTTGCCTCTGACAATCAAAACATGCATTTTATTCGTCACTTGGGCGAGTAAATTTAAATCGATAATTCAAAGGATACCCACATCGAGAAAATGTTTCCAAACGGCGAAAATATTTTTACAAAAGATAATAAATTGACAAGAGAGTAGATTAGTGGATTTTTTTAAAGTAAATTCAGTACACTCGCAAATGTCCAACACGAGTCCTGAAAGTGTAGGTCAACAGAGACTGTAATTTCCCGATACTGAAGAAGCTTACTGAAATTAATCATTAGCAAAAACAAACCCCTGTTATTTATTTTTTGTTTTTGTAAAGCTTTTGACCGTGTCCCGTATGATTTGCCCATAAAAAAATTGAGGTGTATGGTATTAGAGGGACATCAGAGGGTCGAATTGCCATCCAATCATTGCAAAGTTAAAACAAAATACACATAAAATTTTATACAAGTTAAAAGGGGAGTTCAACGAGTTAGAATTTTAAGACCCTTGCTATTTTTAATTTTTGTTAACGATCTCGCTGAATTTCTTGGCTCCTTCAATGTTATATTATTTGCTGATGATACGATAATATCTTTCGAAGATGAAAACTATGAACAAGGTTTAAAACTAAAGAAGCTTGAAGTAAGGTTATAGACTGGATGCAATAAATAATCTTGTTCTCAACTCAGATAAAACTGTGGCCAAATGCTTCACTGGTCGTAAGGAAATAAGTAACCAAAGTAAGGATATCTCCATTAATGACAATATATCAAAATCTTTTGTAACAGGTAAGTTACAAAATTTTTAGAATTAATATTAGGTAGCAAACTATCCTGGGACAGTTGTATTAAGGAACGTGTCTGCTATATAATCAATTCCTACTGCTACGCCCTAAAACGCTTAAAAATAAGGTACTTAGCGTACCAATACCTTTGAGTATTTATCATGTTTACAAATTCTGTTGGATTTGTTTTTAATTTAGTCACACTTAAACTTATTCAAATGTATGTTTAAAAAATCAAATAATGTTCAAATTATTCCGTCATATAATTACTTTTTATCTAGTTTTTTGTTAATTATAATGATTAAAATTTTTAATGATTTTTAATGATCAAGTTGACTTATGAATATGGACACTGTTTACTATTAAGAATTCGTTTCTAATCAGTTGGTCCTAGCATATTGTTTGGCTGTCTTGGTCAAGGTTTCACATAGTTTTTCTTGGCCTCTCCAAGTGAATGCCTTGTCTGTCTCCTTTTTGTCTTCTGTGCAATAGTATAACCTTCCAGTTCCTTATCCCAAGCATTTTGACTTGTCAAAAATAATGTACATTATTTTACGTAACAATAAGGTTTATTTATTTCATTATTTGTAATATTGATTCCTAGATTGGGTGGTTGGTTGACGATGTAAATAAAGTACTAGAAACCAAAAGAATATCAACAAAAAGTGGCCACCATGGCTTTTACAACACTAAATAATTTAAAAGAAAACGCAGAGAAAAATATCAGGGTTTGGAAGACTGACTGAAAGTTGTTTAGCCGAAAAATAATCTTGGAAATGGCCTGTTAAAGGATAACCTTCAACGTGTACAAAACAGCTGGATACGAGAATTATTAGTGTAATGTATACTTTGTTGAAGATCAAAGATTACCATTACTTGAGGAACAAGAATAAAAATACAAACTATGACTAAGCCGGACTGCATTTCAAATGTTGTAGAAATTTTACTGGCCAAAGTACTTTTGTATAATTTATAAAATCATTTTGATTCAGTCGCTAAAACATGCAAATATAAACCTAGAGAGAAGCGAGGCTTGGGAAGACCTAAAAAGAGATGAATACTGGAACAGGCCATTGAGCCTAATCCTTAACAGATGATGATGAAATCATTTGAACACCGAAAAGACAATGGGTGAATGGTACTCCATTTGAATATTGAACAAATTATGTCGCTTTACAATTACATAATTTTGTCAACTAAGTAAATATTTTAATTGCATTGTCTACTAATTGATCATATTATAGTAATTACAGTCGAACCTCCCGGATTCGAATCTGATGGAACCGGCTGATTTCGATTTACAGAGGTAAAATATTGAAACAAAAAATGTACTTAAAAATTGCGTTTTAATAAAATTCATGTAATTCCATAAAATATTAAATTACAAAAGTCAAAATTATTAATAGACCACCAATTTGATTGAGGAAAGTTTTTTACAAATATTATTTTACTTGTGTTGTTTAGATCATCAGCCGAAAGGCTGGTTTGAACCTGTAGAGGTTTTACTAAGTAAAACGAGAAGTGAGGTGGCCTTCCTCACTGAACGGAAAAGTACGCGTATCAGCATGCAGGGCCCTTTGCAAAGCACATATTTTCCCCTCTGTAAATGATACCTTTACTTCATTCACCACAGGGTTTACTTAATACTGTGATTAAGAATTAAGGGCATGTTTTGGTATTACAAGCTCCATTAGTACTCAAAAGCAAAAGAATATTCTACTTATAAGAACGATATGACAAATTATTGAAAAAACGACATAAAAACCAGAGTAAAATAAAATCGGGATACGCGTAAACAGTACAACTATACCTACAAACAAAAAGTTAGGTCAGCCTACAGAAAATGAAAAATAAATTGGGTACCGAAAATTTTAGAAATTTTAACGAGTAAAATATTGCTTAATCTGAATGAATACAGCTACGGTATTTTTTACCCTGTTAGTACGAAAATCATACACCAAAGAAGGAAAGACTGCATTACTAATTTAGCCTAACTAATTTTTTTTTTGCTTTCGTCTGGTTTCCTCTGACTTAAAAATTAACTGAATTTTAAATATTTCCTGATGCGTATTGAAGCTTTGAACTACGCTTGTTATGCCCTTATTTGGTCGTAAGGTTTTGTGACAATAATGTTTTGTAAGTGTAATTGTTTGTGTTTTTGCCTGGTTTCTTCTAACTCAAAAGTTAACTGCATTTTCAGTTTTTTCTAAAGCTTTTTGGAGTTTTGTACTACGCTTACTGTGTCCTTATTGTCGTGATTTAACGCATGCTTCATTAAAAATCGTGTACAATGTGTAAATTGGAAATTTTGTAATTATTTTATTAATAATGTATAAAAAAATGTATTGTTACAATATATATGACCACGAAACTCTCGAAAATTTTCGAATAGGGAGGTAATTTAATTCATATTAAGGACGATTTTTGAAGGGGATAGCATACAATTATATTCGATTTAGGGAGGATTTCGAATGAGGAGGTTTGACTGTATTTGTAACAATTAGGATATTTTAAATAATTAACTCTAACAAATAAAAAATATACTTTCTTTAATTATTCTGGTTTTACATTGATTTAAAATAAGTACCTATTTAAAATACATGTCAAAATAATAAACAACAAATAAATTATTTTGATGACTGGATTGGATTCCGTCCGAGAACGAATTGTTTTCATACGATGGTCTTGTGTGGAGAAGTACTAGGGTGAGATGTGAATATCTAACTACAATCATTACAACACGTAGAAGTGGCAAATGCTACAGTACACGTGCCGGTACGACATGGCAACATCGTTTACACTGTTGCAGGCTATAAGTCATAATAGCGGGAACGATGCCGGACGCGAAATTGTCGGTAATTTGTACGAACGCGAAATTGTCGGTAATTCGAAAGGAGTCTGAATTGATAGCACAGTGAATAAAATTGAAAAATGCTCAATTTTCAATATCAGGACAAACCAATACCAAAACTCAGGGTGTAAGTGTAACAAATACCCTATATACTCTCATCAAAGTTGAATATACTCTTCAAATAAGCGATGTGCGAAATGCACGCTTTTTGAAAAG
Organism: Catonia carolina; assembly: GCA_035578175.1. Lineage (NCBI taxonomy): Eukaryota > Metazoa > Arthropoda > Insecta > Hemiptera > Achilidae > Catonia > Catonia carolina. Next base: position 31,687,236 of record JAQMRL010000001.1, read on the forward strand.
ACGCGGAATTGTTAGCGGGATGTATATATATATATATATATATATATATATATATATATATAATGATATTTACAAATTAATTGCAATGACAATGGCAATCAAAACACAATTGAAAATAATTTAATTCTAATGATATTACCTTATTTAATTTGGAAGTATTAGATCTATTAAAAACACAATTGAGTTTCTCCTATTAAGAGAAACGACATTAAATGTTATTAATTTCAGTTGTTTCTTTAATTGTTTCACTTATCACTTTTTATGCTTGTTTCTTATATTCTACCTCTACACCACTGACACAATCAAAATATACCACAGCTGTTTATTTGTTTACATTCTTGTGTATGTCGTCTATGCCAACGCGGCACAATTCACTACAAGAAAAAAATATTTTTCTTTACATCTCCCCCCCTAAGGAAGGTAAAACAAGATGACCTCTTATTTACTTTCTTCTTGGTTTGCAAACTGAGAGGCTGGAGTCAACTTCGAGATGTGGAAAAGATTCGATTCTGATCTTTTTTGGCCAGTGTATATCTTGTAAATTGAGTTTGATATTTTCTCTATAATTTTGTAGGGTCCGACTCTCAGTTCGTCGAGCTTTTTCCGATTCAGTTTGTTTCCATTGTCCACAAAAACCGTATCACCAATTTTGAAGTCACCACGTTTTCGATTCCTATCATAAACTGTTTTGTTGTAATTATGCGATTTGATTGTATTTTCCAGAGCTCTTTCCCTGTCTCTAATCAAGCCAATCTCTGTCTTTTCAGGTTTTAACTCCTTTGGCAAAATTGTAACATCTGTACCATTTAGTAGATATATTGGAGCATATCCAGTTATAGTGTGCACAGTTTCATTATAATTTTTTACACAATTTTGTGCTATGGTGGTCCATGCTGCTTTGCTGTCTCTTTCGTTAATCTTACACCTGATTTTATTGACCAACGTTTGATTTAATCTTTCATTTAAACCGTTTGAGAATGGTGAATTCACTGCAGTGAAAATTAGTGGAATATTTTTATTATCCAAAAATGTTTTGAATTCTCTAGAATTGAGGCCTGGGTACTGGTCTGAGAGGATTATTCCAATGTTGTCAGCTTCTGCGGTATTTTCCACTAGTTTAATAAAGTCCTTCGCATTTTGAGTCCTTGATGTCAAAATATAAGCGTATCTTGTGAAATGATCTGATAGCAGGTGCAAGTATCTTTTTGTTGATCTTGAACCCCCAAAGCCTCCAATAGTATCAATGGAACAAATTTCAAAAGGCTTTGTGGCAGGACCCAGGTGAGACATCAACCCATATTTATTTTGTCCTCTTGATTTGTTTTTTATACATACTACACAGCTTTCGCAGACATGTTTTATGTTTTTTGTCATGTTTTCTGCTGTATATGAGGAGCTGATCATTCTTTGCATTTGTTTAATTCCTATATGACCTAGGGTTATATGTACATTAATGATGAATTCTTTACTAAATTTTTCTGATAGAATAATTTTTTCTTTTTTCTTTATGCTTTTGTAATAAACGTTTTTTTTGGACATTAGTTTTTCTCTTTGGTATTGTATCTTTTCATTTTGAGCTTGGTCTTTTAAGATATCTTCTAGTCTTATTAAGTTTACTACTTTTAATTGCTCATACAGGTACTCATTTGGCTCTAAGACAGGATTCCTGCTTAGGCAATCAGCTTCAATGTTGTGTCTCCCTGGAGAATATTTAATTTGAAAATCGTATTGAGATAAATAGTAAGTTAAATCTCCTAATTCTTCATCCGTTCTTGATCTTATGTTCATATTCTCCAGCGGTTTGTGATCTGAAAAGACAGTAAATTTTCTACCCATCAATAAATGCTGCCAATATTGAACACATTGTTTGATTGCTAGGCATTCTAGGTATATAGCTTTCTTCTTTTTCTGAACTTCATTCAATTTCTTTGAAAAGTATGCAACTGGTTTTTCTTCATTGTTTTCTTGTGGTTGTTTTAGTACGGCTCCTACGCCTAGTATACTAGCATCTGTGTAAATGTGTATAGGCAAATTTGGATCAAAAATAGTCAATATTGGTTGAGAGCATAGTAAATGTTTCATTTCATCAAATGACTCTTGGCATGCTTTTGTCCAGTTAAAAGTTTGCCCTTTTCTTAAAAGGTTATGTAAAGGGTCTAATTTTATTGCTATTTTTGGCACATACTTATGATAATAGTTTATCTTTCCCAAAAATTGTCTTACATTTTTTTGCGTTTTTGGAGTTGGAAAGTTTCGTATTGATATTAAGTTGTCTTTCAGAGGTTTAACTGAATTATTCTGTATGATATGACCCAGGTATTTCACAGACTCAGCTGCAAAAGTACATTTAGAGAATTTTAGTTTCAAGCCTTCATTTTTTAGTGCTTGAAAGAGCTGTGTTAGATGTTTTATGTGGTCTGGGAACGTTTTTGAAAATAGCAAGATATCATCAATAAAGCTTACTGTAAACTCACCGAGTTTGTGTTTACGTATTATGTTACACATTATCCTTTGGAAAATAGCTGGTGAGGTTTTTAGGCCGAAGGGCAAACAAGTCCATTGAAAATGGCCCTCCTGTGTGACGAATGCAGTTTTGTGTCTATCTGTGACACGCAAAGGTATAGACCAAAATGCTGAGTTCAAGTCCAACGTTGAGAAAAACTTACAATCTCTTGTCCGTACCATTAGGTCCTCAATAAGTGGGAATGGTTGTGATTGAGGAATGACAATTTTATTTAGGTCTCGAAAATCTATGCACAATCTTGACTTTTTGTTTTCATCTTTTTTATAAGCTAATGTGACTGGAGCTGCAAAGGGACTATATGATTCTTCTATTATATTCCTTTCTAATAATTTCGCAATCTGTTTTTCAATCTCCTTTTTATCTTCAAATGTACAACGATATGGTCTTTTACTGCAGTATTTTTCTACTGACAGATCAATGTGTGCTTCATAATCCTTTACTGTTCCTATGTCATATTTATCGATTGCAAATACAGATCGATTGTTTAATATTAAGTCATCAATTTCTGCCTGCTTTTCATAGTCTAGATGATTTATCTGAATTGTTAAATTATCTTTGCTGAAGTTTTCATTGAAGTTAATTGAATTATCAGATTTTATTTCCTTAGAAATCTTAATATCTGGATTTTTAGTTTCCTTAGAAACTATTTCACATCCGTGTATAGGAATTTTCTGACTGATTCCTAAGTTTTCGTCTTGAACCAAGTAAAAATTTTTTATGGAATCAAGCCCAATTAAGAAGTCATAATCGAAATTTTCTTTATCCACTACAAAGACTGGAATTTTTTTTTCGATATTAAAAATGCTCACGTCGAGTGTTACTAAGCCTTTTGCCTTTTTAACGCCATTAATTGTTTTTAAATTAGTATTATTGCAATGATTTGATTTGTTATTGTTCACCTTCAATAACCTTGAATTTATCAATGACACATTTGAGCCTGAGTCATAGATTCCAAATATTTCAACCTTTTTATTCAATACTAATTTTACTTTAATTAATGGCGGCACTATTAGTTTTTTTGGTCTTCACTCTGTAGTTCACATTCCAATTCAGAATTATTAACAAACTTTATTTGTTTCTTGTCTTTTTCATTATCATTCTTAGTTTTAAACCAGCACAATTCCTCTGAGTGATAGCGTACACCTTTCTTTAACTTTTCGCAAATGCTACATTTTACTTTTATCAGTTTGGTATCGTCTTTTTTTTTATAAAGTTTTTTTTTATAACTAGATGTTCGAACTTGCCAAGTTCGTTAAATAAGTCCTTTGTTTCCAAAATGTCATCTCTGTTGATCTTATCTGTTATAAACTCTGGCAAGCCTGCAGCAATTATATCTATCAAAGTCCCCTGATCAATTGTCTTTCTAATTTCAAGTAAAAGTTTTTCCTTCTTCACAGCATATTCTAATAAGGATCCTGCTTGATATTTAAATGATAAAGCATATCTGCTAGTAGTCCAGCCTTTATTAGCGTAGGTTAGTAAAAAGTTTGATTTCCATTCTGGCCATTGGGATTGCAAACTAAGCTTTATCATCATGGAGGAATACCAATCAGTACATGATTTTTCTAGAAATAATCTGAAAATTTCAATTTTTTCTTCATCTTCTACTACATCGAACCTTTGACATTCTTTTTCAAATATTTCCATCCAATGATATGCGTTTATGTTTCTACCATCAAATTTTTCAAGTACAAACCTTTCAGATAATCTTTTAATATTTTGCTTTTCTTTTTTTTGTTGACATTCAACCAATTTTTCCAAAATTTTGACTATGGGATCTCCCGAATCCGTTTTGTCGGCAATGGTCAATCGTTCTTGAGTAACTTCTTCTAAGAATTGGTCTTTAAAGACTACATTACTATCTTCATCAAAGTATGTTTGTAATATATCCTCTGTCATTTTTATCCATACACTTCTCGTTTGATATCTTTTTTTTAACGTATTTTTCACTGTAACATATGCTTTGGACTTATGGACATGTTCATGAAGTGATGCCGCTTGGTACTCGTCAGGAATTAGGAATGTTTTGTCATCTTGCGTGACAATTGAGGTTATGGCAATATAATTTGATTTTCCGTCTACTGTTGGTTTTGTTTGAAACGTAAATTTCAATTTTTCCATTTTCTAACAAAGAAATGTCGTTTTATAATGATATTTACAAATTAATTGCAATGACAATGGCAATCAAAACACAATTGAAAATAATTTAATTCTAATGATATTACCTTATTTAATTTGGAAGTATTAGATCTATTAAAAACACAATTGAGTTTCTCCTATTAAGAGAAACGACATTAAATGTTATTAATTTCAGTTGTTTCTTTAATTGTTTCACTTATCACTTTTTATGCTTGTTTCTTATATTCTACCTCTACACCACTGACACAATCAAAATATACCACAGCTGTTTATTTGTTTACATTCTTGTGTATGTCGTCTATGCCAACGCGGCACAATTCACTACAAGAAAAATATATTTTTCTTTACATATATATATATTGTGATGTTCATATTCCGCCCGGTATTTGAAATAAATTGTAAATGTATAATTTTGTTATTTTATTAAGACAGGTAAAAATTTGGCTAGAAACAAAATTCAAAATGTTATGAAATTTACTTATTTAGTACAAACATATAAAATTTGAATTAAGGTGCAATTTGGAAAAAATTTAAATTTAATTAATTTGAAATTATTTAAGGTCTATCTCAGAGTAATATTTAATATTAGGAGGTAATCAAGAATTATACCTCATGTTACTTATAGCTTTTGTGAAAAATTTGTACAATAGATCAGAATATTTCATGTCAAAGTAACTTTTGCCGGTAATATTAGATGACCAATCGAACAATGAAAGACCCTTTTGAGCCTAAATTTTATTCCTTATAAGTAAGTTAAAAATTTTGTTATGTTAATTTTATGTTAATTTGAATGGAAGATTTGAACTCTGGATGAAATTCTAAGCAATTTGAATCCAAATTTGATAAAATTCTGTAAAGTATAAAGATTATTAGGTTAATTTCTTATAAAAATGCGTATATCAGCTATTAAGCTAATTACGTTAATTACACGAAGTAGGAATAATTCTTGAAGCATAGAACGATTTATTTCGATGTAATATGTGGTTTTGAATATTATAATGTAATTAAAAATTTTAGAGAATTTATTTGAACGACAAATTTGATATTTTAATTAAAAACACATGTAAAAATATAGGAGAACAGTGTGTCAGATTTTAATTAATTACAAGAGTTTGATTAATAATTTTAAAAAAATGAAAGGATATGCTAATGTATAAAGATCCGCTGAATAGTTTGATATTTTTTAAGATACAAAAATATGTATGGTAACTTTGTAATTAAGCCGTAAAAATAAGCTTTTATCGTATGATAAAGACAATGTTAATTAGTGTCATTATTCTTTAATTAATGAGTATTTTTAAAATGTAATTAGATAAAAAGATGTATTTTGTTGATATCTTTAAGATTCGTATACCTAGAAATGTTAAAATGTTAATAATAAAAAGCTATTTGAAATATTTTACGGTTTCATAAAACAATTATTTTATGGAATTCTAGACAAAATTAAATTATGTGTTTATTAAAAAACTAACGATCCGATTTAAAAAAGAAAAACACCTTTGTAATCAGCAGAAAAAACCCTTGAATTTGATGTAGGGCTCAATGCTGTTCTTGTAAATTTAAATTTTTGATATAATTAATGTTAAGAGTGGGGATGGACTTCTTTCATGGTTGAATTGCCAACCTCACGAACAGTAATAAATCACATAAAGTATTAAAATTATATAAATGTCAAATGATGTTAAGTTATGTTCTATAAGCTTTATTGTAATAAGAAAAACTTACATATTGTGTATTTTAAGTTATCACTTATTTATATTGTTTTGTTTCACCTTAATTTGTTTGTTATTAGCAATTTTCATTGGGAAAAAATGTATAATTAATCTGCACAAGTTGGCACTTACTTTTTGTAGATGTAATTTTTAACCAAAAATTCAGGGAGTCCTCTATTAGACACGATGCGTAACTGACGTGTTTTAAAATTGCTCGTAAAATGTTTTATATAGTAGTATGGAGGGATCGAGTATTCTGTATTTAGGGCCGATATGTATAGGCCATATGTGAGAGAAATAAATTGTTAAATTTTATTTAAAGTAGTGTCAACTGTAAAAAATTTATTTATTTTAATAATGCAAATTAACGGAAGTGATGTCAATTGTGGAATAAATACATCAAGTATTTCAATGGTGTTCTATGTTTTGTGAGCAAATAGTGTTTTGTGCTAAATATTTTTTTTATATATGTGTTCGGGTAATCGGCGTATAATAACCACCTGTTAATTTTATGGATTTCCAAATTAAAGATAAGTAACTAATTTTAAGCAATTTTTGTAACAAAATTTCATATGCCTAATTGGTATTTAGCATTTACTAAAAAATTTAACATGATTGGTTAATAATTTAAAAGATCTGTTTGTCTAGGATCTAATTCACTGAGTTCAAAGTTCCCATCCCTGTCAGTTTTAAAGAATTTTTTTTTATTTATTTGTTTTATTTTTGGTTGAATGATTTTAGGCAAGTTATGTCTTGTAATGTTGATCATGGCTTACTTTTATTGTTTCATTATGATAAATGATTTCATTAATATTTTTAATAAATTTCGATTAATTTGTTTCCTTTTAAAATTGTAGTTTGATTTATTGATTGATGAAATTCCAATATCCCTTGTATGTAGGCATTGTGATATGAACTTTGGTTTATAATATTTAGTTAATTGTATTCGGAGGGTTTTTCGAGCTGTCAAAATGGTTGTTGTTTCTAGAACTTGAGTCTAGTAAGTTTTTTTTATTTTTTTTATTATTTGATTTTTATATATCACAATCCTTACATTTATTTAGATTAAGCTTATTTTCAGCATTCCTGTCATTGGGGTAAAGGAGAATGGATTCTGATTGAATGGATCGCATGTCGTCTGTCAAACTGTTCTGTTACCGAATCAGATGTTTTCTGTCAGATCAGTTTGTTTACATGATCAGCTGACTAGGCAGATATAGGTTAATGTAACCTTACTGTATGTTTGTTTAATATAGCTTACCTTTTTCTAAATTTAAATTTGTTTTGAGTTTTCTGCTTTTTAATTTATATTTTGTTTTATTTTATTCACATTTCGTATTTATTTTATTTCATTGTGATGTTGTTTTTGTTTTAAATTCGCGAGTTTAAGATTTTTTTTTATTTTATTTTTATTTGGAATTTCGACTTGGATATTTTGGATTGATGTTTAATGGGTCTCCAGTTGCCCTGCTTGGATGATAACCAAGGTAAGTTCGGTCATTAGTGGCATCCTGACCGTGGTCGTTTTTTAATTACTTTAAGTTTCTTTTTCAGGTGACACCCCAACACCTGTTTTTGATGTGTCAGTCGGCTGGTGTGTCGGCATTTGACTGTTACATTAAATTGGCGCCCAACGTGGGGCTGACTCGTTCTGTCCTATGTTGTGGTCCATTTCTTTCCATTGTTTTTGTTTTTGTCGTCCGTCATCAGCTGACTGTTACATTAAATTGGCGCCCAACGTGGGGCTGTGACGTGCACTATTGGGGTGTTTTTGTTGTAAATTTAAAATTTTTTTTTATTTTCAGGTTATAGGTGGACCAATGTAAAGCTGTAATAAATTTAAATTATAGGAGTTTTGAATACCTTGTTTTTGAATAATTCTCTTTTTCAGATGGAAAACTGGAAATGTGTTAACCTATGCGTATTATGTATGTTAAATGATATTATGTGTGTAGTTTTTAAAAAAAAATTGGAATTTCAATAATTAAGTAAATTTTTATTTTTTTTTATTTTATTAACGTTAGTGACGTTATGGCCCTACTGGTAACTCAGTGATTAGTGAATAGGCAAACAGATCTTTATTTAATGATAATTGTATAATCTGATAAAGGGTTATAATATCCTATTAGGATAGTTGTAATTGATTGTGTTGTGATAACAGTAGTTTTACAGTTGTGTATGAACAATTTAGTTACTAGTTATAGTTATAATACTATATTTAAATTTAATTGTATATTCTTTAACCAATTTGGTTAAATTTTGTGAACTTTAAATTTGGAGATAAAATTTTTTTTATTATTTAATTTTGTTTTGTCGGTTTTTGCTATTTTTCGTGAAATTTTCAATTTTCCCTTTTTGGAAAATTGTATTTTTATAAAAAAGAAAGAAAATTTTTTTTTATTTTGTAAACCGCAATGGAGAACGTACCGCAACAAAACGTCGAGAATCCGGAAGCTCCCGAACAAATAATCAACAACGATACGATTAGCCTCAACAACGAACCAGCAGATAACGAAATGGAGAACAGTGTAATAATTAGTAACATTGAAGAGAGTGTAGATAACCAACAACAGGAAACATTGGCTCAAACTCCGCAAATAGTACCGACACAAGTCATAACCGCAACATCAACAGCTGGACCGGAATATACTGGAGAAGGAACCAGTGCACAATTGCCTGTATTTGCGCCAGAAGTAACTCAAACAACAAGAGATTGGGGTGAGTCGTATGATAGTCAATCATGGTTGGGTGCAAGGAACATGAGTGGTCGTACTTCATCGCTGGATAATATAAACAGAGTAGACGAAAGCACAGATTTAGTTGGTGCGTTAAGGACTATTCTAGAGAGCATAGAGTATACTAGATTGGAAAATAGAAAGCGATTAGAAGATATACATGGTAATTTCAATCAGGGTTTACAAACGTTTGAAGCTCATATGGAAGAAAGATTGGAGGAAACAAAAGCGGAGCAAGAAAAAACAAGACGAGAGACAAAAGAAGCATACGAGGTTTTATACGAAAAAACACAACGAAATATAGAAAAACATATAGAAGAAGCAAAACAAGAACAAAGAAGAGAGCAAGAAGAAACGCGACGACAATTCAAGGCCCAAATAAAGGAATCAACACAGAAGACTCAAGAAGAATTAACAAAAATAAAAGAGGCACTTAAAGAAACAGAGGAGCGCGCGCAAAGAAAAATCAATGAGTGTTCCGAAAAACTCGGGAAGAGAATAGATATTGTTCAAAAAGAGGTCAAAGAGCAAGTTAAGGAGGTCAAATCCGATATTGAGCAGGTCAAACAAGCAGCTGCACAGGACTTATTAGCAGTAACAGATGCAATTAACCAACGAGTCGACGAGACAAAAGAAACATGCAGATATAACACGAATACAGTGGAAAAGGTGGTGCATGAAGAAAATAGTAAAATCAACGAAAGAGTGGCGTTAATTACTGCGGATACCGGAATAATGAAAGAAAACGTATCTATAGTAAAAGATAATATGGACAAACTGAGTAAAGAAGTGGAAGAATTGAGAAAACAACCGAAAACAATAATAGCAGGAACAGCAGGACCGTGCCAATTAAGTACAACCATACAAAGTGCTGTGGCGTCAATACCGATTTTTGGAGGACAGAATAGTGAAACACATGCATTAGAATTTCTAAAAGCTGTGGAAATCGTATTGCAGACGTGCAAATTGCCATGGGAGGATACGAAAATTGCACTACTTACAAAATTAAGATCCGATGTAGCATCATGGTATAGAGAACACATCGAGGAGTTTGAAGATTTTGGGAAATTTAAAAGCGAATTTCGGAAGGAAGTGTGGGGTGAAAGTCACGAAAGAGCTACTTTATCCAGGATAGTGGATGCTTCAAGTACATACGACGGACGAACGACAATGACTACATACATCGAACGGATCCAAAAAGAAAACAGCTACTTGACAGAAAAAATATCGGAAAAAGGTTTGATTTGGATTTTAATCGAAAAGTTACCACGAGAAATTGCAACGGTAATACGGGCTAGACCACCGGAAACGATGGTGGAATTCAAGGAAATTGTAAGGAGAATGGAAGTGTCATACGAAAGGAGCAGAAACGAGCAACGAGATTATTTACGAGGATATAACGAACCAAGGACTAATTCTTATAATTATAATAATAATAATCGTAATAATAATAGTGGTGGTAACGGTAATAACGGATATAATCAGAATAGATCGTTTAATAACAACAACAATCAAGGAGGAGGAAGAGGTAATTACGGAAGATTAAATGAGAACCACGGAAATGGGAATCAACCAAGACCACAACAAAATTTTGTACCGAACTGGAGGGGTGATCGAGGACAATATAGGCCACCTAACCAGGGAAATAATCAAAATAGGAATCAGAATCCAAATCCGAATACTACGACAAACCGACAGCCATATCAGCAACATGGACATTGGAACGAAAGAGAAAATCGACAAATGCCACCAAGAAATACAGAAGAAAAGCGGAAGGAAGAACGGAATCAAGGACCAGGACCTTCGGAAAAAAATTGACAAATAAATACAACACGTGGAAATGAAAAGAATTACAATTATCGAAAATGGAATAGGAACAACAAAGAAGAATTAAGAATACGAAATAATTATTATAAAAATAATTATAATAAAGATAATGACTATAAGTATAAAAAGAAATGTGAGAAAGATGAAAGAAATAATTACGAAAAAAATAATTTAAATTGTAAGAAAATCAACAATAATAATAAACACAAAAATAATAGAAAAATAAAAACAATGATTTTTAATAAGAAGAAAAAATTGCAAGATAATGGATCAGAGCATGATGAAGAAAAATTAAGGATACAGGATTTGGAGGGGGAAGTAAATTTAAATACTGAATCTCTGAATAAAAAGAAGAAAACTATTAAAAAATTCGATGAACCACGTGTTGTTAATAGTAGAATTAATTTCACCAGTGACGAAATAACGCCAATTAATACACTATTTGGTGACCAGGATGAAACAATTGGTAATTGTTGTGAGAAAAGTAAAGAAAAATATTTGGATTTATTGACAGAAAAAGACGGGAAGTTGACTGCTGACCCGAATAATTATGAAATAAGAAATGGAAAAGTATGCGTGAGAAAAGAAGTAATTGATAGAATCAAGCAAGAAAAATTGAGGAAGAAGAAGGAAGAAGTGGAACAGTGCATCGTTCATAAGCAACAACTTAAAAAGGGGGGTAATAATAGTAAAAATAGTGAACTAAAGAAGAAGGAAAAGGGAGTTATGAAGAAGGATGATACAATTAAGCGATTTGACTGCGGTAAAGCACAAATCGGCAATGTTAAGGAAGTGATTGAAGGAGATAAGCAATTTGATGTCGAAAGTACACAAATTTGTAATGGGGAAAAGAATAATAAAAATTGTAATAAAGCGACAAGTAAAAATATAAGTTGTTTGATTAATTATGGAGCGAGCTGCAGTTATGTTCGAGATAGTGATGGAATGAGTGAAAAGCAGAAGAATGAAGTTAAGAAGGCATCTTCCAGTAAAGAAATAATAAATAACCTGCCAGTGGAAAAGGAAAAACCCTGGAATAACGATAACCAAAATGCTAATTTATCGGCAACGCCGAATGGTATAATACAACCCGGAAAAGACACACGATCATGGAAAATCGTAGCTGCGACAAATTATCCGAGAATTTGGATAAATGGAATGCTGTCACAGTTTAAGCAAGACAAAAATTTTATGCAATATTTAAATTGTCAAATCGACGACAAGATTTTGCTATTTTTATTGGATACAGGATCGCAGAAATGTTTAATAAGCCTGGACATAGTGAGATTATATGAACTGGATCAGACAAACAAAATAAGTACAACAGAACCGGTATATTTTACTAGCATCATTAATAAAAATATAATTAGGGTTACGGATTATATTGAACTTAGGGTGAAAATAAATGAAGAAGAATTTAAAGTAAATTGTTATCTAACGAGCGAGCTCAATTATAAAGCAATAATTGGAGCAGATTGGCTAGCTGCGCATAGAGCGACTTTGGATTTCGATCAAAACATAATTACAATTATGAGTGAAGATAGTTATCATTTCGTTACAACTGAAGTATATACTGGAGTAAAAATAAAGGACATAGATTATAGGAATAAAGTAATCAACTATGATAACGAATCAATGAAGAAATTATCACTGAATATTATATTTCGACATCAATTAATTAAAGATTTATTAGGAGAAAAAGAAGCGGAAAGGAATTATATAAATAATCAGCCTAATTTTATGTATTTGGATGTGAAAATATTTGGAAGACCATTTTGTGTTTTAATAGACACCGGAGCTGTATGCTGTGTGATTGACGAGGGAGTGTTTCAAGAAATCAACAGCAGACACGAATTACCTATACTACCATTATGTAACACATTTGTTAGTGGTGTTATAAATTCAAGAAAATTAAGAGTGAATCGTCAATGTCTAATACCTGTTCAAATTAGAAATGAAGTATTCTTACATACTTTTATAGTTGTTAAGAACATCGAACCAAAATTAATTATCGGTTTCGATTTTTTAACATACTTCAACGCAGGATTTTCAGCAGGTATGAGTACAATACAATTAACTGCACCTAATAATAATAATATTATCATTGCTCAAATAAATCTGAGTGGAAAACAACGCGAAGTAGGAGAAGAAAGGCAAGAAGATGCATCGATAAATTCGATTTCTGAAGAAGCAAAAATCGAGTGCAATTATATGGAATATGAAGAGGATAATATGGATCAACATATGTCATGGGAATACGATGAGATGGAGGAAGGTGATCAGGAAGAAATACGAGCATGTTTCGATGCGGTAATTACGAGAATAATGGACAACGAAGAATATACCAGCGAACAGAAGGAATTGATGTGTCGAACCCTGCAGGACAATTATGCAGTATTTTCAAATAAGCCTGGTCTTGCAGCAAATACTTATGTGGAATTGAATGTTAAACCACATAAGGTATATCAAAGGAAATCATACCCAATTCCGGTATCTAAACGGGAAGCGGCTGCTAGAGAGATTGAAACTATGGAGAGACTGGGAGTAATCGAACCATCAAGTAGCGAATACTCATGCCCAGTAGTCTGTGTACAGAAGCCAAACGGAGGAGTAAGAATTTGTTTGGATGCACGCCCATTAAATGAAATACTAGTGTGTGACCGAGAATCACCTCTTCAAATAAATCAAATTTTGTCGAAATTTCATCGTACAAAAATTTATTCAAAAACCGATCTCACAAGCGGATTTTGGCAGATTGGGATCAGCGAGTCATCGAGGGACTATTTGAGTTTTTTACATGACGGTAGAAATCTCAGATACGCCAGATTGCCTTTTGGTTTATCTTGTTCGTCAGCTATTTTCATTAAAGTAATGTCCAAAGTTATCGGACCAGAAATAGGAGAATTTACCACAGTGTACATTGATGATGCGTTGATTGCATCTGAAAATATTGAGCAACATTGTGAGCATTTGGATAAATTATTTAAAAAATTGATAGAAAGTAATGTAAGAATCAAAATATCAAAATGCGAATTTTTTCAAAAGGAAATTACATTCTTAGGACATAAAATTTCAGAGAAAGGAGTTTCTCAGGACCCAGCAAAGATGGAAGTAATTAGGCAGTGTAGGCCACCGCGAAACCGGAAAGAATTACAAAAGTTCTTAGGTTTTTTACAATTTTATCGGCGACATTGTAAAAATTTGTCCGAAATGACATTTAAACTAAACAAGTTATTATCCGTAAATCAAACATGGAAATGGACAGAAGAAGAGCAGGAGGTATTTAAAAAAATTAAAGAAAAATTCGTCGAAATTGTACAACTTAAACACCCTAATTACGATTTACCATTCTGGATCAGCTGTGATAGTTCACATCATACAATAGGAGGAATATTGTATCAATATGGTGAAGACGGTCAAAAATATGTAATTGCATTTCATAGTAAATCACTCAATAAACATCAACTTGCGTGGACTACGACCGAGAAAGAATTATTCGCTGTACTGTCAATAACACTAAAATATCGCCCAATAATTTTAGGGTTTCAAATTAATGTGAATTCGGATCATTTGTCTTTAATATTTTGCAAAACGGCAAAATTGGGGCAGAATCGTATATCAAGATGGTATTTAGCATTACAAGAATTCAACTTAAACATTTGTCATATACCTGGAAGAGAGAATAACACAGCTGATTTTTTAACAAGAGAAATGTCAAAAGGATATGACCCAAATATCGTTTATACTATTTATGCTATCGAAGAAGCAGGAGCAGAAATTGTTAATTACGTATTTGAAAATGTTCAAGCAATCAAATTTCAAAATTTTATCAATGTAGAAGAAATAAAAGAGGGACAGAGAAATGACCCTAGATGTATCAGAATAAATAGATTATTAAGAAAAAATTTAACAGGAGTAAGATGGGAGGTGTTAGACAGACACGTTATAAAGGAAGGAATATTATTTTATAAACGAAATCTAGAACAATTATCATGGCTTATGATAATACCTCAAGAATTAATCCAGAGAATTATACTACAGTGTCATGAAGTTATTGGTCACTTTGGTGCAAATAAAGTGTACAATTATTTACGCAGATCATGTCAATTTAAAAACATGCGAAAATTAATAAGCAAAATTATTGTCACATGTGACATATGCCAACGAACGAAGGTAGGAAATTATTCGACAGCTGGACGTATGATTCCTATAATACCAGAAGGACCCGGAGAATTAGTATCAGTAGACATCTATGGACCACTTCCTGCATCACAGTTTTCACATAGGTTTATTTTTGTATGTGTGGATAATTTTACTAAATATACTCGACTGTATGCAATAACCAATATCACCGGACAGAAGTTAGCAGATATAATAGTTGAACAATGGTCACGAGATGTAGGACGTCCGAAAAGGGTTTTAACGGACAACATTTCATATTTCGCTGGGATAAAATGGCGAACCACGTTGGAGAATAATGATATAGTTCCGACATACACATCAGTATATTGTCCAAGAACTAATAGTTCTGAAAGGATAATGAGAGAATTATCCCGATTCTTTAGGGCATATTGTGAGCAGCAACACGATTCATGGTGTTATTATTTAGCGTACTTAGAACATTGTATAAACATGTGTTCACATGAATCAACAGGCATATCGGCATACGAAATTGTTCACGGAAAAAGAATCACGACTTTTTTGGAAGACATGGTAGAATTTCCACCATCTCAACATCGCCGAATAGAGGAAATTCAACAAGAGGCCTTACGGAAACTTAAAATATCGGCGAAGCATCGGAAAAAAGCGCATGATAAGCGTTTTAAATCATTCCGATATTATGTAGGACAAAAGATATATGTCCGAGCACATTTCTTACAGAGTTCCAAGAAAAAGTTAACTAAGAAATTTTTCGCTTTATTCAAAGGCCCATATATCATCAATAAAATATATAATAATAATGTGGTTGAAATAATGAATATAAATAATAAAATAATAGGTCGTCAAAATGTGTATAACATAAAACCTTGTATCACGTTATAATCATGTAGGAAAAGAAGAAGAGGAAAACTTCGGAGAGAATGTGGAGGGGGAGATTAGGATCTACTAGAGCAATCCATTGCGGTTAAAGGTAGAATCAGAAAAATTGTAAAATTAATTTTAGAAAGTGTAAATCAATGTATTAATGGCATAATAGAATACAAATTGTAATAATCGATATAAGGTGTAGAAAAAAGTCATAACTTGGAGTCTGTTTGAATGGTATTGTGAGATAGAAGTACCGGACATAATAATTCACATCACTTTGTTGGATCCATATTATTCATGATTGACATTCATAATGTGGATCGGAGGGGATTGTGATGTTCATATTCCGCCCGGTATTTGAAATAAATTGTAAATGTATAATTTTGTTATTTTATTAAGACAGGTAAAAATTTGGCTAGAAACAAAATTCAAAATGTTATGAAATTTACTTATTTAGTACAAACATATAAAATTTGAATTAAGGTGCAATTTGGAAAAAATTTAAATTTAATTAATTTGAAATTATTTAAGGTCTATCTCAGAGTAATATTTAATATTAGGAGGTAATCAAGAATTATACCTCATGTTACTTATAGCTTTTGTGAAAAATTTGTACAATAGATCAGAATATTTCATGTCAAAGTAACTTTTGCCGGTAATATTAGATGACCAATCGAACAATGAAAGACCCTTTTGAGCCTAAATTTTATTCCTTATAAGTAAGTTAAAAATTTTGTTATGTTAATTTTATGTTAATTTGAATGGAAGATTTGAACTCTGGATGAAATTCTAAGCAATTTGAATCCAAATTTGATAAAATTCTGTAAAGTATAAAGATTATTAGGTTAATTTCTTATAAAAATGCGTATATCAGCTATTAAGCTAATTACGTTAATTACACGAAGTAGGAATAATTCTTGAAGCATAGAACGATTTATTTCGATGTAATATGTGGTTTTGAATATTATAATGTAATTAAAAATTTTAGAGAATTTATTTGAACGACAAATTTGATATTTTAATTAAAAACACATGTAAAAATATAGGAGAACAGTGTGTCAGATTTTAATTAATTACAAGAGTTTGATTAATAATTTTAAAAAAATGAAAGGATATGCTAATGTATAAAGATCCGCTGAATAGTTTGATATTTTTTAAGATACAAAAATATGTATGGTAACTTTGTAATTAAGCCGTAAAAATAAGCTTTTATCGTATGATAAAGACAATGTTAATTAGTGTCATTATTCTTTAATTAATGAGTATTTTTAAAATGTAATTAGATAAAAAGATGTATTTTGTTGATATCTTTAAGATTCGTATACCTAGAAATGTTAAAATGTTAATAATAAAAAGCTATTTGAAATATTTTACGGTTTCATAAAACAATTATTTTATGGAATTCTAGACAAAATTAAATTATGTGTTTATTAAAAAACTAACGATCCGATTTAAAAAAGAAAAACACCTTTGTAATCAGCAGAAAAAACCCTTGAATTTGATGTAGGGCTCAATGCTGTTCTTGTAAATTTAAATTTTTGATATAATTAATGTTAAGAGTGGGGATGGACTTCTTTCATGGTTGAATTGCCAACCTCACGAACAGTAATAAATCACATAAAGTATTAAAATTATATAAATGTCAAATGATGTTAAGTTATGTTCTATAAGCTTTATTGTAATAAGAAAAACTTACATATTGTGTATTTTAAGTTATCACTTATTTATATTGTTTTGTTTCACCTTAATTTGTTTGTTATTAGCAATTTTCATTGGGAAAAAATGTATAATTAATCTGCACAAGTTGGCACTTACTTTTTGTAGATGTAATTTTTAACCAAAAATTCAGGGAGTCCTCTATTAGACACGATGCGTAACTGACGTGTTTTAAAATTGCTCGTAAAATGTTTTATATAGTAGTATGGAGGGATCGAGTATTCTGTATTTAGGGCCGATATGTATAGGCCATATGTGAGAGAAATAAATTGTTAAATTTTATTTAAAGTAGTGTCAACTGTAAAAAATTTATTTATTTTAATAATGCAAATTAACGGAAGTGATGTCAATTGTGGAATAAATACATCAAGTATTTCAATGGTGTTCTATGTTTTGTGAGCAAATAGTGTTTTGTGCTAAATATTTTTTTTATATATGTGTTCGGGTAATCGGCGTATAATAACCACCTGTTAATTTTATGGATTTCCAAATTAAAGATAAGTAACTAATTTTAAGCAATTTTTGTAACAAAATTTCATATGCCTAATTGGTATTTAGCATTTACTAAAAAATTTAACATGATTGGTTAATAATTTAAAAGATCTGTTTGTCTAGGATCTAATTCACTGAGTTCAAAGTTCCCATCCCTGTCAGTTTTAAAGAATTTTTTTTTTATTTATTTGTTTTATTTTTGGTTGAATGATTTTAGGCAAGTTATGTCTTGTAATGTTGATCATGGCTTACTTTTATTGTTTCATTATGATAAATGATTTCATTAATATTTTTAATAAATTTCGATTAATTTGTTTCCTTTTAAAATTGTAGTTTGATTTATTGATTGATGAAATTCCAATATCCCTTGTATGTAAGCATTGTGATATGAACTTTGGTTTATAATATTTAGTTAATTGTATTCGGAGGGTTTTTCGAGCTGTCAAAATGGTTGTTGTTTCTAGAACTTGAGTCTAGTAAGTTTTTTTTATTTTTTTTATTATTTGATTTTTATATATCACAATCCTTACATTTATTTAGATTAAGCTTATTTTCAGCATTCCTGTCATTGGGGTAAAGGAGAATGGATTCTGATTGAATGGATCGCATGTCGTCTGTCAAACTGTTCTGTTACCGAATCAGATGTTTTCTGTCAGATCAGTTTGTTTACATGATCAGCTGACTAGGCAGATATAGGTTAATGTAACCTTACTGTATGTTTGTTTAATATAGCTTACCTTTTTCTAAATTTAAATTTGTTTTGAGTTTTCTGCTTTTTAATTTATATTTTGTTTTATTTTATTCACATTTCGTATTTATTTTATTTCATTGTGATGTTGTTTTTGTTTTAAATTCGCGAGTTTAAGATTTTTTTTTATTTTATTTTTATTTGGAATTTCGACTTGGATATTTTGGATTGATGTTTAATGGGTCTCCAGTTGCCCTGCTTGGATGATAACCAAGGTAAGTTCGGTCATTAGTGGCATCCTGACCGTGGTCGTTTTTTGATTACTTTAAGTTTCTTTTTCAGGTGACACCCCAACACCTGTTTTTGATGTGTCAGTCGGCTGGTGTGTCGGCATTTGACTGTTACATTAAATTGGCGCCCAACGTGGGGCTGACTCGTTCTGTCCTATGTTGTGGTCCATTTCTTTCCATTGTTTTTGTTTTTGTCGTCCGTCATCAGCTGACTGTTACAATATATAATATATATATATATATATATATATATATATATATATATATATATATATATATGTGGCATAACTACGCATGCGCCCAAAGTACTTTACCGTTATAATCCATATATGAAAACATATTACAGTCGCTATCTTGCTTGTTAGTTTACTGCGTGCATAAACGCTTGCTCATAACAATGAGTAAAATTATACATTGTTATTGGAACGGTGCGTATGGGTTATGCGAGTGAGAGCGTTATGCATTCTCTCACTCCCACGGCTAGGGGACTTTAGTTCATCTGAATACTGTATCTATGCTGCAGAAGTGTGGGTATTGACAAAGAGACGAAAGGATCGCCTAAAAGCGGTGGAGATGGATTTCTGGAGGCAGAGCTGTGGTGTGTCGCGGATCGATCGAATTCCGAATTCAGAAATCAAAAGGAGAATCGACGTTCCAAGAAATATCATGGATACTATATCCCGGAAGCAGTTAAAATGGTTTGGCTATTTGCAGAGGATGGAGGATGGTAGGTGACCAAAGAGGGTGTGGGAGTGGATGGCAGCCGGTAGAAGAAGGAGGGGTAGGCCGGAAGTGACATGATTGGATGGGAGTGCCGGAGGCAATATCTTTGCGGTGGCTCTCCGATGGGGACTGGCGAGACAGAGAGAGGTGGTACTTAGGAAGCGAGATACAGCTGGGGTAGTAAATCCTCGCATGAATAATATAATATATAAAAATGATACAAGTAAATGTGATGATGATGATTGTGTTAGATGTATAGATAGTGAGTCACCAGAATGCCTTTTGCGTATGAATTGACTGTGAGGAAAGGAAGAAAAATCTAACAGTGCTACCAACCTCAACAGTGGGACACTATATTTTACTATCGTGAAATTGCTCCGTTTGTTAACTACGTGTTGCCTTTTTCGTTATGACTGACACTTTCTCCACTTAAACCCCATTTCTTTTAAAATTTTTCTTAACGTACAAAATTTCCAACTAAAATTTATCCGTTTTTTCAATTAACATATATTAACTTTTCACATACCTATCTGATATCTCATATCTATCCGATCTTATAATGATCTCCTGCGTAAAAGTCTATCTGATCCTACATGATACTTTATAAAATAATATTTAAGAAAAAAGTTCAAATTGTAAAATTTTTTTATTAAAAAAAGCTGGCTAAATGATGTCACAGTAATATTATTTCAATTTAAATTTAGTTATTTTGTTAATTTAAATTTAAATAAATATATTGGAAATAAATAAATAAATAAATTTGTCAACTTGTCAACATTACGGCATTACTATGCCTATTTTATTGATATAACCGCTTCTTTGTTTTACCTGTTATCAAATAAACTGTTAAAGAATTATCTTCTTCACTGTCTTTAACTTCCTTCTTTATATTTCGAATTGTGGAAAGAGAATCATCACAGTAGTTAGTCGCTCACTCATGAATTTTGTTAAGAGGGACAGAAAGTTATTTTTGTTTAGCTTCAACTTCACAGCATTTTATTACATTGCATATTAGATTTCGTTCAGCACTGTGAATAGTTCGACCCCGTTTTGAGAAACCGACATTTCCGTTTATGGTAATAAACAGTTATATTCGTACAGTTTACCTACAAATGTTCCGCGATATACTGTTTATTCTCTAAGTATAGTTTGCATTGTTGTAGTTTACATTGTTGTGGTGGCGAACTGATACCAAAGCTGTCACGCATGCGCACTGATGCTTTCCCCCTTTACCCTTTGCTAAAACCAAAGGCAAAATCATGACTCAAGTAACTATAAGATGGAAACTGAACTTAAATGGGCTACCGAGTTCTTGAAACTTGATGTGAAAACGTTTGTGTAGCCTAGGTGTTGGTGGAATTTTGGACTGAAGGTACTTGTAAATCTGTGTGTAAGATCATATTACTAACGTAAAGAGGTTCCCTTACGAAGGGAAGTGAAAAAAGGTGAAGTATTTTTCACGAATGTCTGAATGCCTTGCAGATTAGAATGTTTATTTGAATCGTAAATTCATTTAGCTAGATATCAAAATAAAAAAAATTGATGCACAATTTTTGTGCCAGTGCTAATTTTGATCGTTTGTGAAGTAGGGAATATAAAAGTTTAAATATAGAATTAAACTTATTAATTTTTGTTGGTTTTTAAATATAAGAAAGTAGCGAAAAATTTATACCATTTATTGTATAATTAAAATTATAAGAAAATTTTAGTTATATTAGTTTGAATAAGCGTCTCATTGACTTAATAATCAACAATTTTAGAACTTCTCATTTAATTTTCTAGATTCAACTTTAACAGACACAACTAAATATTTTGAATTGCACTTACACAAATGCCTAAATTGTAGAACAACCATTCAGGAGAAATGAAAATAGCTAGACTTAAAATTCAAACAATTATTTTTGCTACTCGGACGGACTTCAAATAAAATTATCCCTCCAAAACAAACTACCGATTTACAAAATCGTTTTCAAATCAGTTCTACTGTATCCAGTTAAGTGGAGCATTCAGTAATGTAAATATCCAAATTATTCAGCTTTTTCAGTCAAAGATACTTTGAGCTCTAACAGCTGCATCTTAGTACATGAAAAAACAACCACGTTCACACAGATATCTTTTTTCAACAAATTTTGTGAATAACAAATTTTTTTCAACAATTTTGTGAAACTTCACAAGTTTCACTGTATGATGATTCTAACAGAGCAATATAGTAGAATAACTATATGACTTACTCTATAACCTTTATATTGTTAACCCGTTTCCAAATTACAAACACTCACACAATCACTGGGAATATCAAGAAATTAATATAAATATTTTTTATTGAAAAAATACAAAGTTTATATAAATTACAATAAATTAATCTAAAATATTACAAAAATAACACAATAATTATTAAACATTTCACCGGTCTGAAAAATAATAAATATATTTTCTTATCACACAGTTTGAAGACGATCTTGTTGGAATACCTGCAAAGAAAATATTTCATTATTATTTTTTAAATAATCGTTAAATTTTTAAAAAAAATCATCGTCATCATCATGTACAATAAGGATTTGGCCTTGTGGCCTGTTCCAACCACAAAATTAGTAATCTGCTATTTTGTACAAAAGCTGGGATATCCATCTATTTCGAGGTATTTTAATGCCACGTTGTTCGGTTGGCTTGTAATTATACACCTGTTTGGACGTTTGATCATCTGTCATCCGCAACAAATGACTGCACCACTCTTGCTTACATTTCTGAATAGTTGATATCGTACTTGGCACATTCAAGTCTAATTATCTTAATTTGTTTACACTGTTAAATGTCTTAACTATCCCATAGCAACAGCTTCTATTTTTGATATCTTCTGAGCAATCCGTTTCAAACACTCTGAACTATAGATTAAAAGTAACAGATTAAAGGTGTGATAAAACTTTAAACGGTCTCTTTTCACACTTCACCAACCAGTACCGCAAAGAGGACATTAGTAAATGTAACTTTACCAAATTTCTGATTCTCGTGATTGAGCAGAAGTGACATAACATTGCAAGTAAACAAACGAATGATTATTTTCATCAAATTTCAAAATTGAGAACCATATTATTTACGATTTATACGTATATATTTATTTATTTATTTATTTAACGTTGCATCAACTGCAAGGTCATTAGCGACGACGTTGAGGTGTTACTGTGCGTAATGAGGATGAAACGATTTTTTTGTAAGGTATATATAATATTTTTTATATATTATTATTTATGTTTTCATACGTTAACTCCTGTTATTAATACTTACTTATCTTATTTTGAAATGTCTTATTTAATGTATTATTATTTTACGTGGCAATAGCGTATTAGCATTCAGTGAAAGGTCCTTATTCAGTTACCGAATAAATATCGTATTTTCAATATATTGCAATTTTTATAAAGTCCCCCACACATTTATAGCTAAATGATAAAACGGTAAATGCTTCTTTAAAATAGTTAAAATAAATAAATAAAAGAATAACAAAGTGTACTTACCTATCAAGTTTAGAACGTCTCGCAGTCTTCATTATGATATACTATATTAAAAAAAAAGATTTATCTATAATCAGTTATTCAGTCAATTCATCAAAGTCATCAGGTCCAAGTTCACCAGATTTGTGTGATATATCGTTGAAAACTTGACAGTAACAAGCATCTTGTGTATTTCTTCTTATCCAGGTTAGATATCTGTTCACTCTGGTGTAAACTCCAGGATGATCAGCAAGAGCGCACCCTTCTCCCCAAGATACAACACCTAAAATATTTAAAATAACAACATAGTTTAGTAGATAGTATTGGATAGTATTGACTGAATTTCTCTTCCAGCTTCTTCTTCTTCTTCTTCTTCTTCTTCTTCTTCTTCTTCTTCTTCTTCTTGAGGTGTCTTGTTCTTTGAGAACGTTGGCTACTATCAAGGCCAATTGAATTTTGTCGACTTCCCGACATTACAGGGTAACCAAACTCACATCATACCAATCTCCAAGATTCTTCAACCATGATGCCTACGTCGACCTGGATCACAGTTATAGATACTGAAGTCACGAGATTGCCTTTTGCGTATGGATGGGCTGTGAGGGAAGTGAAATATTTGCAATGCTGCCAACCTCAACAGTAAGACACTACTCGTACATTTCACTCCGTGCAGTTTCTAGATACATTTTGTAAGCTGTGGTTTATTCCGAGAAAATGTTTTCTTCATAAACCTTATAAGAAATAAATGTGACCTTATTGCTTATAACTTAATTACATGACTAGAAATGTTTGATTTACAGTAATTACGAATGAATCGCCTTCTTTACTTTTGCTGTCATCGGTGTTTTCAGTATCAGTCTCTCAAGTATCTGCCTAACCGTTTTCTTTTTTTACCAAGTGTCAACAAAACTGTTGAAGAATAGCTTCTTCACTTCCTTAATTTCCTTCTTTATTTTTCAAATTGTGCCATGAGAAACATCACAGTACAGTTCAGCACTGTGAAAAGTTCGACCACGTTTTCGAAAAACCGACATTTGTGTTTACGGTAACAAACAGTTATATTCATACAGTTAACCCTACAAAAGGTTCCGCGTTATACTGTATATGCTCTGGGTATAATATAAGTTGTTTTGTTTTTCATACTGAAATTAAAGCAGTCGCGCATGCGCACTGATGCTTTTCCCCCTTTACCTTTCATTGCAGACAAGGGAAAACTCGTGACTCAAGTGACTATACTCTCTACCTTTCCCTGCATGATATTCTGCAGCATTCTATAGGCTAATGTAGGCCTACTTCAGTTTTTGACGTTTAACATCATCTCCAAATTCCGACTTTTCATACAACTCCACCAAAACTTACATGTTCCTTATTTTATCTGGCTATAATATACACAGTAACACTGCCTATAACACTACATCTCAAGGGTCTCGAGCCTTTCTATCTCGTTCTGGCTCAACTTCTAAGTCTCCATCCCATACAATAACACTGATAACACATATCAGCGGACCAATCTATTTATAAGTGGGAGTCTAAGAATTATACCACACAATATTAGTATATTCATTTTTAAAAACCAGTACCGTCTTGTTTAATACATGATTTTATTTCAGTTTTGTTAATCCGATAATCCCCATCCATATTGGACAAGGATTTTCCTTTTTTGTGAAATTGATTTATTAAACTTAGATTTAGAATTTATGAGTAAAAATGTTTAGTTTCTTTTTTATCCATAATGTGTGCACGTGGAAATCTGTTTAATATTGTTTTTAACAATATGCAACCCGGATACAATTAGATGATGATGATAGCATATGACGTGTAGTCGTGTACAGAAAAAATGGTTAATTGAACCCTAACCATCAGAGTAACCATTGTCTATTATTCAAATCTGAATAAAAGTTTAATCAGCACTAAGTTTACTACGTTTACAAGGATTTGGACCACGGAAACTTCGTCTTCGAAAATCAGCTGTGAAACAGTTGATTCGTGGCGACGACTTTACCGCTTCACCAACCTTTAAGGGTAAGTTTCTAAGGGGGTCACGTATCGAAAAATTGGAAAAATTATGATTTTTTTGTTTTTTGTTGCATAATGTAGTTTGAAATTTCTGCTAAAACATGGTGTAAAATATTATGTTTCTACGATAATTATAAATATTTTTTTCATTAACCTCTACAGTTGGTGCAACTACTCACACCAAAACAAAAAAATATTTTTACATTTTTATTTTATATATTTATTTTACCATTATTTTTGTTCTAATACTATTTTAATTTGAAATCTAAGGTGAAAGTACCGTAGTAAGTTGTATTATCATAGCACATTTGTGTTATTTTGCCGTTTTATTACAGTTGTTTTAGTGTAAATATTTACTAAAAAAAGTGTGTTACTAGAATCTTGTTTATTTATTAAAATGAGTGTTTCCGAAACTTAGGTTTTTTACCACATTTGTACCTTTTTCTCAGGACCTACTAAAGATATTTGAGTGAATTTTTTTGTTTGAAAGATCCATTATTTCTGCCTATTCTGAGTATTTAACAATTTAAATTTGTAAAAAATTAATTTTTTTTATTAAATTTTTAAATTATCACCAAAAGGTCTTTTTGAAAAAAAATTGTAAAAACTTTTACTTTATCAATTTGAACATTTTTTCCGCTCAAAATGTGCAGAAAAGAATAATTATCTAAAAGATAAAAAAAATTAAGTGTCTACCTTATGTAGTTCCTGAGAAAAAGGTACAAACGTTAACATTGTGAAGTATAGGGATACGTGACCCCCTTTTTAAGTATAAAACTAAATAAATAAGAAGTAAATTATTATAAGATAAACTTCTCGTTAAATATTTTAAAGAGAGTTTTAATAATTGATAATAAAAAATATGATTAAACGTTAATGATGAGTAAATAATTAGGTATTTAGCAGAAGCATAATGCGCAACGTCCGTTAAAATTTACCTTTAGAACGATAGTTTGTGTGTTTGGGTTGTATACAAAACGAATATTTACGGTGAGGTGAGTCAGGTTAGGTAATGTGCCGCTGTTACAGCAGCACAACAATAATGAAAAAAGAAATGCGGATTGGTATCGTTGTTAGAAATTTTCCGCTGAAATGGATTTCAGTTATTGTTCATTAACTACGCTGCTAAATGTAGTGTGGTACCTGAATCGAATGCACAAACATTTTATTGTACCCATCGGTACATAAATGTACTCAAAGGCGATGATGATGTAGAGAAGGTGGGACGCGATTGAACACCAGTCATATTACCCTCATAATTATTTTAACTGTGCCCTCTACACAACTATGGTTTCAGATCCGTACGGTTCCAGTTATTGATTATAACCTACAATTGACACTTTGAAAAAAAATTCAGGGTATAAACTGAAAATTTACATAGCATAGGAAGTAATATAATTGAAAATCTTTGTTAAAAAATTTTATAAATATTACAACCAAATAAAAATATTGTTTTATTCTTTTACAACCAGACGAATGACCAACCAAAAAAGATTTATTAGCCAACAAGTGATAAAATTTCATCAATTTGAATGAAGTGGGTTTTAGATCCAATATAGTATATTATTAACCTGATACTTCACAAACAATTAATTAATATCGATTCATATAATCATAATTCATGTGAATCATGAATCATCATTATAGATGGGTCAATCCATTTTTTGATTTGTATCAATCAGTTTTGTAATATTAATTTGTTTGGGAAAATCGTTAACTTTGCAAATGTTACAGTGCTAGTGTTGTTGTTCTCCGGGTTGAATTGGGATAAAGTTTGGAATGGTTTTTCGCAAACTATTTGTTGATAGCCTGTGTTACAGATTTTGACGGTAATTGTATGCATTGATTCCATAATTTTTATATGTTAAATTATTCAAAAGGAGATGGCTATTAAATATTTAAGAAAAAAATTGACTGAGAAGGATCACCTGAAAGCGGTGGAGATGGATTTCTAAAGGCGGAGCTGTGGGGTGTCGCACATCGATCGAATTCCAAAATTAGGAGTAGAATTGGCGTTCAAGGAAATGTCATGGGTACCATATCCCGGAAGCAATAAACATGGTTTGGCCATTTGGAGAGGAATAAGAATGGTAGGTGGCCAAAGAGGGTATGGGAGTAGATGCCAGCCGGTAGAAGAAGAAGGGTAAGGCCGGAAGTGACATGGTTGGATGGCGTGCAGGAGGCAATGTCTTTGCGACAGCTCTTCGATGGGGACTGGCGAGAGAGAGAGAGAGAGAGGTGGTACTTAGAAAGTGAGATGCGGCTGGGGTTGTGAATCCTCACACGAATAAATGTTGACTCCTTACAATAGAGTTGCCTACATATAATATCCTTGTGGAAGATTCAGAAAACTAATCTTTATTTTCAAGAAGTTGAGAGGAGTTTTTTTATGAAAGAACGTTAAAAAAGATGTATTGTTTTGCTGTCCAATCAGTAATAAATTATGAAATATTGGGATGAGGCAGTACTTCCCAATCTTATTTTAGACAATCGTATTTCTTTCTTGAATTTCTTAGAATGAATACCGTACTAAATTAAATAATTTTACTCCATAAAATTATTCTCTAATTTCCATTTATACCACGTATTTTATTTTTTATATTTTGCTGCAAAAGTCCCATAGATTTCTTTACTTTGCGCATCCTTCCCAGACACCCTCCCTGAGATTTCTTTCTACCATAGCATCTTGCACGCCATGTCTTCCTAAATTAACCTCTTCTCCTATTATTTTTCGGATTGAAAAGGAACGCTTTTTGGGGCCATCTGTCCACTGCCATACTATGGACATGCCCATACTATACCAAGGGTCTTGTCTTTGTTCTGTCTACTGCGTTATTCTGAGCCAGTTAGTTCCTTGTGTCTTTATTTTATACATGACCTTCGTAACCAGTCCAATTCTAAGGTCTCCATAATTTTTCGTTTATTCTTGGATTTCATCTGCCAACATTTAGTACCATATGGGGCTCTATGGGGCATTTAGCACCTAAGGGTTAGAATAAAGATGTAGCCTTTAACTTCTTTGTTCTGTTTTGCATATTACTAGACCAGAACATTTTATTTAGTCTTTAAAGAGCAACTGTGCCCTGATTCATGCGGTAAGTGATCCCCGCTCACTCGTTCCCTAAAATGAAAAAATTGACCCGAGGCCAATTTGTATTGGTCACGATACCATTCGCCAGCGAAGGTTTTCAGGTTGATTTTATTGAGGATGATTTTATTAATTACTATTATTGATTTTCAATTGAGTATTCAATTGTATAGAGTAATAGAAATGAATTGAATAGGGAATTTATGAAATGATGGTCTACTTCAAGATTGTAAACCCTACATCATATTTATGCCATTTACCCATCTGAGCCCAACTGAATTCAATAGGAACTGCAGACTATTTGTGTGCATGCCTGTGTGTGTGTGTACGCGTGCGCGCGTATTGATATCATATATCAAGTATTATTAATTAACGTGTTCACTTACCAACTACATCGTATCTTGTGTCATTGACTACATGAAGAGGTCCACCGCTATCACCCTGTAAAGCAAAAGAGTGTTTCTTAAAAACATTAATTTTTGTCATGAAATCAATATTAGATATCAGACATTCGGTAAAGTAATTTAAGTTATTAATTTTACTTTTATTCTTCTACACCCCTACCTGTCTCACCCATTCATACCTCCTTCTGGCCTTTACCGTATATTCGCGATCCACATGGTAATTTCAATCTTGTCAGCAACCCGAAGTAAAAATCACGCTTAAGATTGTATTATTAATACCATTCCTTCTGCGAGCAATCATTCACCCTAACAGGTCCGTAAATTCTTCTTTTTCTTCTCCAGCCTCAACCCTTCAAATGCTGGGTATTAAACCTGTTCTTATTTCCTCTATGATTTCCCATCGTGAGCTGCTCTCATCCACTACCCCATACTCATCCATCCGTCCCCTGATATCATCATCATCATCATCTTCTTCTTCTTTGTCTTCTTACTGTCAAGGATTAGGCATAAGCATGTACCGAACTCACAAATAATCCTACACTTAGACACAAACACGAGATATTTCAACCCGTACATCTCGACTACTCCCATCTTCTTTGAGGTCTTCCCACCTCCCTTCTTTGAACTGGAATATATTCCGTAACTTTGAAGGGTATTCTCTCCTCTAGCATCCGTTCAAAATGTTGCCTTCATTGATTGCGGTACTCTTCCACTTTTTCATTCAGACTAAATACACCCAACTCAGACCTAATTTTCGTATTAGATCCAGAGTTGAGCATTCCTTAACCCTTTTTAAAAAAATAATTTCAGCTGCTTGGTTCCCACTTTCTTGGCGTTTCGTGGTAACCCATGACTCACTCTATAAAAAAGGACTGGGGCTGCCATTACCTATAGCAGATGACATCACCTTATTAGTGGTCTTCCAACATCTCTGTATGTTCCACGAGGTCTTCATTAGCCCGTAGATCACCGCAAAATTTTCCTTTAAAAATTTTCCAGTGTTTTCTGTCCTTTTTTACAGATGTCCATGTTGTATCTCAGTAGATATCAATTGGCCTAATAAATGATTTTACATTTTAATTTTCGAATTACGACATATCGCCTTCTTAAGAGTCTAGAGTTAGCAAAATGTACCCTATTTTAATACTGTACTCTTACCTGAATCATAGGGTTTATTTATTTATTTTACTTTCTAATTACTTTACAAAAAATATCATTTCAAGACAATTTCATTTCCTTAATTATGATTTAAAAATTTAAAACTATTTTTATTAATTCGTGGTGGGAAAATTAATCCACCAAATTATGGTTTCCGATGTTCAAGGGAAGATCAATTGAGCTTCTTTGTTCATTATACTACTGGAACTAGTACGGTAATCTATTAGTATAATAAACACTAAAAATAACAATAAAAACCCACAAGACAAATCCATATTATGTAAATACAATACTCGTAACTAGCTGTAACCTTCCCCGAGCATAAAAATTTAATATTGGAATTAAGACATAAAATTTTTTAGACACGTGTACTATAACAGGGTAGCTATGATCATAAACTTAAGTATTTCCTTCAACTAAATATTTGCAAAGAATGTAAACTGATGTATTAGAAAATGTCAATACGTTTATTTGCATTGTAAACGACATTGCAATGGAAAAATGTAGTCATATTGTGAAGTCTTCTTTTCTTATTTTGTATTGTTATATATCTTCTTACACTTAGAATTGGTAACTTCAGATATATTACATTAGAATTGCTGGTGAGTTATTATTCACCTACATTTATAAAAAAGATACTGAAAAATAAAAAAAAAATATAATGAGGAAAAGGCTATCAATTTTACAGAAAAATTTTATATCTAAGCGTTTAAAAGATAAAGTGAAGGTAAATTAATAGAGAAAATATTTAATTTTCATGAAAATGCAATATCATAAACTGATTGTTTAAGGAAATAGAAAAGGTCTTAACAATGTAAAATATTTCCAAAGAACTAAATAAAGGCTGGCAAAATTTTAGGTAAAAATCTGTTGTGAAACACTTAAACGACTTGCCAATAGGCTATATTAAATTAAACTTATATTTTAATATATAAATATATAATATTATAGTTTAATATATTAAACTTATATTGCCATATTAATAAGGAAACATACAACTCATGTTTAATCATGAGTAAACAATGTAAAATGAGAAATATATATAACCTAATTTTTAATCTTGAGTGAATGTCGCAAAAAGAAAATTAACCTCTGTAGGATTTAAAAATTGGGAAAAACACTAATTATTGACGCTAAACAAAGCGCTCTAGATAAAAAGTTTGAAATAAAAGTTGTGCAGAGTTGTTTTTTGATTTCTAAATTTTTTATTTATGTATACTTTTATTGTAAAATGCATATTAAGGCCGCAATCTTAAAAGAACAAAAAATATTTTCTACCACGAGAGGACAGCCCCCCAAAATTATAGCACTTACCCTCTCTTGTACAAAATATACAATTAAGTAAACGCGGTGATTTTAAACAAAATCGTAGTAGCCTTTCTTGAGAAAATTGTAAAAAAGTGAAAAATTTCACGAATAAACTACTACTTACGGTTGACCGACTTGATGAAAACGTTTGTATCTGGTCCTCTAATGGTACCTAACTTAAGTAACAAGTTTCAATTTCGTACGCTATTCCGTTCTTGAGATATTTTGTTCACACACACACACACACACACACACACACACGCACGCACGTACACACACACACTTGCACACACGCACACACACACACGCACGCGCGCGCGCGCGCGCACACACACACACACACACACACACACACACACACACACACGGATACCAATAGCTAAAAACATGTTTTTTTTGGGTTTAGGGGATCTGAAAAAGTAATAATATGTCCGGCGAAAACTCGATTTAGAAAAATCGACATGAAAAGAATATTTTCTTTTTGTATGTATTCATGTAGGGAAAGAGAAAGTAAAAATTGATCAGTATAAATTTGCAGAGAAAATGAAATAAAACGATGAATGGCAAAAGCCAACGGAAGAATCAAGAGAGTAAAAAGTATAAAGTATAAAGTAAAGGTATAAAAAGTTAAATTAAACGAAAAGAACAGGTTTGTTCAGACGAATTGAGAAAAGCAAGTCCGACAGAATGAAAAAGTATTGGCAAGAAAGAAATGAAAGGAAATAACCTGCCGAAGAAAAAGAACTAACCAAAGAGACTAAAGTGATCCTTTGTGGTCATAAAATGAAAAAAAGGTATAAAAGGTATAGAGTCGGAAAAGCATAAAACATTTTTAAACTATGTAAAATGTGACCCTAGTGGTCGAAATGAAAAGACAAACGAAATTGGTGGAACGTGTACCGAAGACGATTAGTCCTTTGACAGAGCAAATGAGTTACGTTATTATTGTGTTGTTGTTTAGGTCATCAGCCAAAAGGCTGGTTTGAACCTGTAGAGGTTTTACTAAGTAAATCGAGGAGTGCGGTGGTTTATAATTGCCTTCCTCACTGAGTGGAAAAGTATGCTTATCAGCATACCTCCTCTGTTCTTAAACGATTCATTCATTTAATTGGCTGACCATGTGATAAGAAACAGAACTATTTATTTTAGTCCTGCAACGTACTGATTGAGTGTAAATAATTTGACATTCCACCTGTTCCTTATGGGCGTACGTTATTGTTGTTATTAAGAAATATACCAACAATATTAGGTATACAGCCAATTAGGTACTTAGGAATAACAGTCGACTTCTTGCTTCGATAGTAGGAACACAATCGAATAGGCCTATACCAGCGTCTGAGAAAAACTATATATTCATTTAAGAAACTTAGAAGTTTCCTTGAAATTAAAACCCTGGTAACTGTTTACTTTTCTACAATGCTTATTATGTGTTTGTGGGGTGAGTTGGTCCTTCGTATTACCATTGGAGTACACTGTTAATAGTTCAGAAATTAATTTTAAAAGTTATAAGTAGTTATAAATCCGTCAAGCCAACGTTTTACAGAATTTCAAATGATGAATGTCAAGACAAACTTCAGAAGGAAGATTTTGATTAAGATTGAATCGAAAATAAAAAATAGAACACGAAAGTACGAAACAAGAAAGAAACATCACCTTCAACTAGACAAAGCGAGAAACGCGCTGTATGAGCGACACTTCTCTTATTTGACTAATAATTATATAACCTGTTTTAAATCTATAATAAAATATTTATTTAAAATTTAATTAATTGTTACAGTTGTTCAAATGTTCAAAATCTTAACCAAGACTTGTACGAAACTTAACTAAAAAGTTAAGTTAAGCAGACGCTCCTGTTCATGAGACTTATGCGGATGCACTCCGAGGTACAACTCGCCGACCAACAACTTTCGCGATGCAAGATGATCATATGAGATTTTTTCAGAACTCTTTTGAGGAGTTGAGAAAAGTTATTGAGAAACAAGCAGAGCAAATGGCCACACTACTAAATCTTTTCACCATCATCGCTTCAAAATTAAACTAAATGCCGGATTTTATGTACAAAATCTCTCTATGGAACGCTAATGGTTTAGTTCAGCATTATCATGAATTCATCACTTTCATTAATTTAAATAAATTTGATATAGTTTTAATTTCAGAGACCCATTTTACAGACAAGAGTTTCTTTAGTTGTCCAGGCTATTCTTTGTATCACTCAAATCACCCCGACGGAAGAGCACATGGCGGAACAGCCGTAATTATAAGGAATAATATTACTCATTATGCGCTTCAGAAGTCTGAAAGTGCTTCGTTGCAAGCTACTAGTGTTGCAGTGAAAGACGTGTACGGTTTTCTCACACTGTCAGCAGTGTATTGTCCTCCCAGGCACAGGATACCCGAAGCTGAATTTACAAATTTCTTTGGTTCTTTAGGGAATAGGTTTATTGCCGGTGGCGACTTTAATGCCAAGCACCAACTGTGGGGATCCAGACTCGCTAATCCTAGAGGCCGATCACTTTATAACGTAGTACGACAAAATAACTTGAATACATTGTCAACAGGAGAACCTACATACTGGCCGTCTGATCCTAACCGGCGACCTGACCTCCTCGACTTTTTCATCACAAAAAATGTTCCTCAAAATTCAGTGCAACTCGAAGCTAGTCTTGAGTTGAAAACGGTAAGTGAAATTGAAAATGCGATTGAACATTTCAATGAAACAATACAAGAGTCAGCCTGGGAATCTACACCAGTTAAGGACAACCCTACGAGACAGCATTTTTATCCTGAAAATGTCCGGGAAAGAATTGCTGAAAAAAGACGACTGAGACGCATTTGGCATAACACTAAACATCCAGACGATAAAAGACGATTTAATAGAGCATCGAGAAGACTAAAAGAGTTGCTTTCCGAAATCAAGAACGCCTCCTTCCAAGAAAAACTATCCAATCTTTCTCCATCCAGCGCATCTGATTACTCTCTCTGGAAGGCTACAAAATTTTTGAAACAACAAAAGAAGATGGTTCCACCACTAAATACCGGAGACGGAAACTGGGCAAGAACTCCAGCAGAAAAGGCTGATATATTTGCTAGGCATCTTGTGGAAGTCTTCAAGCCGAGCGAACTTCATAATCAAAATCTTACTGACAGAATATCTAGACCCAACGACTTAATAACAGGCGAAATCTTGAAACAACTGCCTAAAAAAGCGCTCTTTTTACTTACAGCGATTTTTAATGCTATTATACGTATCGGATGCTTTCCTGCTCAATGGAAATATGCCCAGGTGATTATGATCCTTAAACCAGGCAAGGATCCTTTACGACCGAGCTCCTATAGACCAATCAGCCTGCTTCCAATTACCTCTAAAGTATTTGAGAGAATGTTGTTAAATCGTTTAAAGCCTTTTATAGAAGAGTATAAACTGATTCCAGATCATCAATTTGGGTTTCGTGAACGACACTCGGCTGTAGAACAAGTCCACAGACTAGTCAAACTTATTCAGAAGAGCTTAGAATTGAAGAAGTTTACTTCAGCTGTGTTCTTGGATATTCAGCAGGCGTTCGATAAAGTTTGGCATCTAGGTCTGTTATACAAAATTAAAATGAAATTAGAATATCCATACTTCTTGATTTTTAAAAACTATCTTTTAAATCGTTTCTTCCAAGTTAAATATGATAATGTCTTTTCCAAATTCTACTTATTAAATTCCGGCGTTCCTCAAGGCAGCATTTTGAGCCCATTCTTATATACGCTTTACACAGCCGACCTTCCAGAACATGAATCTGTAATGACGGCAACGTTCGCAGATGACACAGCGATTTTAGCGACGGACGCTTCTCCGACATGTGCCTCGGAGAAGTTACAAACCCATCTTGACAACATTCACGAATGGTGTAAGAAATGGAGAGTGAAGATTAATGAGGATAAGTCAACGCACGTAACATTTACATTACAGAAACAAACATGTCCAGTGGTCAGCTTGAACGGTACAGTAATCCCACAGAAGGATGAAGTTAAATATCTGGGTTTACATCTAGATCGAAGACTCACGTGGAGAAGTCATATATGGGCGAAACGAAAGCAACTTGGGCTGAAGTTACGTCAATTATTCTGGCTCTTAGGCAGTAGGTCTCAACTCTCCCTTGAAAATAAAGTACTCGTATACAAAGTAATACTCAAACCAATTTGGACGTATGGGTTAGAGCTATGGGGTACAGCTAGTTCATCAAATATAGAAATACTGCAGCGCTTTCAATCAAAATGCCTGAGACTGATCACTGCAGCCCCATGGTACGTAAAAAATGAAATACAGTGATGTACTGTGAATACTGTGAAATACTACACAATGACCTAAACCTGCTCTTCATAAAAGAAGAAATTAAACAACATAGCGAAAAACATTTACAAAAACTAGAAGACCATCAAAATCCATTAGCGATTAGCCTCCTTGACAACAGCGAAGATACTTACAGACTGAAACGCTTTAAACCACTGGACTTACCTCTACGATTTTGTTAGTCATTTAAATTCTTTTTTTTCATCTTTTCTACTTCAACTCCTAATCATCAGCATCTCATAATTGGCGTCGTTTTTCATCTCTACCATCGTCATTGTCATCTCCAACTTCAACACTTTGTGTTTCGGGATGTTGATTCACGGTTCATCAAGTTTGATTTTGTATAGATATATTTTTGTTTTTTCACAGTTTGGTCTTTCTCAAACACACTACTGAGTGTCGTTTGGGTTTTTAATTCTAAGGACATTGCTCAGATTTTCTCATATTTGCTTAGTATTGTACATAAGTTATTGTATTTATTAACTGATTGCAAAAGAAAACTATACTACTGTTAAAAAAAAAAGTTAAGCAGAGCTCATCAACCGTGAAACCATTATAGACAAACAAATGAACAAAAGAAAATTCTTTTCTGTGCTAGAAATACATCAAAACTTGCGTACCAGGGAGACAATTACAGTGTCAATACATGAAAGTAACTCAAGCGCAAGTACTGCATTGTCAAAACACAATTGTCCAGCCGGTGTATGTCACAACACGTTAGTATTTGAAAACAAGGATCTCTGTATTTTATTGGTAGGGATGTAAACAAAAGTAGCAAGTAATTAACTGCAAGGCTCTTTCTACTATTAGGCACGATAAGGGGGCTTTGCGAGGAGGTGGTCTACATTTAAACCTGTCTAAGTATAACACCGGTGATGAACCGGCAACATTGCTATAACTGCGCCAAAAACTGAGGGTTCCAGTTTCGTAAATTTCCTTTAATTACGGTGACCGGATATTCCGGTTCTTCGGAAATGTCCAGGTTCTTAAAGCATTGTCCTGGTGTCCCGGGATACAATGCTCAGAATGCTAAACTTTTAAGGAGTTTAATATTACGCTAAATTTAGTTCTTAAAATGTTAGAATTACGAGGATAAATTAATA
The DNA here is from genome assembly GCA_035578175.1 of Catonia carolina. Classification (NCBI taxonomy): domain Eukaryota; kingdom Metazoa; phylum Arthropoda; class Insecta; order Hemiptera; family Achilidae; genus Catonia; species Catonia carolina. The sequence goes on from JAQMRL010000001.1 coordinate 31,724,008, forward strand.
GTTGAGAATTAATTAATTCACGCACTTTGCAATCGTGAAACTTTTTAAATTTACAACCTAAGTGACTAGTTAGAGCACTAATAATGACTAAATGCAAATAAACATAATATAGGCCTATAAATATAGGTGATTCAAAAAGAGCGCCGGTTTTTAAACGGCTGGTAAATTTTTATTTATCGGTTGGCAACATTGTTTGACCTCATTTCTATTTCGGAGAACATTCCGATTGACGATTCAGTTGTAGTTTCTCTTGTTCGCAGTGTAATACTCTCGCAGTCTCTGTCTAACCATGGAGAAGTTTACTATTGCGCAACGAGTGTTAATCGTCAAAACATTTTACCAGAGTGGAGAGAGTTATGCGGCTACTGTCAGGCGACTTCGCGGTACTCTAGGATGTATGAAGCACCGAATGAATCAACAGTTCGCAGGCTCATGAAAAAGTTTTTTGAGACGGGTTCAACAGTCGACCTTAAAAGTTCTGGCCGAACTGAGCAGAACGTTGCGTTGGTTCGTGACAGTGTGGCTGTTAGCCCAGCAAAATCAATACGTTGCCGTTCTCAACAATTGGGTTTAAGATGTTCTTCTGTACGGAGAATTCTTCGGTACGATCTCCAATATCACCCGTATAAAATTCAGTTGACGCAACATTTGAAAGTGGCAGACCACCAGAAGAGACGACAGTTTGTTGACTGGGTATTGAGAAAACGGCAGGATGATGACACCTTCGCAAACAAAATCATTTTCAGTGATGAGGCGCACTTCCACTTAAACGGTTTTGTTAATAAACAGAACTGCCGTATGTGGGGTTTAGAAAACCCCACATACGGAAACTTGTCCCACATAGTCGAAACTTGTCGTGCAGTAATATCCAATTTCATGGACAGAGTTGATGCGTGCCAGCGCAGTAGAGGAGGACACATGCATGACATCATTTTTCATACATAAAATCGGAAGGTAAGATGAACTTGTTGATGTATTTATTTTCAGTTTTTCAATAAAATAAATCTCTTAATTTGATATATCAAAACCGGCGCTCTTTTTGAATCACCCTATATTTTGTAAAAGGCTTAATAATCAACTTTCTATTATTTTCCTGTATTTATTTTGATTAGCAAGTCGTTATTTTATTTGGGACATATCGACGACTAACTATTTATTTAATCCGTTTTATATTTTATTTCAATAACAGTATTTGGGGAGGGATGGGCTAAGAAGTTCTACGGAGGATATGTGGTTACTGTAACTATTAAAGTTATGGTAACCAGATTTCCAGTATAGAAATGATTCTTTTAAGTCTAATTATTATTTCCATGTACAAAATGTTCATATAATAACGCGATTTTTAATTAATTAATTCAACTCTACCGACAAGTATGTTAAGCCACTCAATTCCTCTTGACAAGATACACGTTTAACGTCTTCATTGTTTTTAGGGATGATAATATTGTTTACACAAATTTGATTGGACAATGGACGCCATGTAGTCGACTAACTTAACTTCTATTGGTGAACCAGTAACTCGCGACCATTACCCAATCCGTAAGAAGAGACATAAGCTCATAAAAATTCCGACAGAGCGCGCTCCGGTCTGCACGTGCATTAGGTCTACAGTGGCTTACCAGACACTGTGTGGTTAAAAAAAAGTTTGACAGAACTGCGTCTGCGCAGCAATTAGAAACGTATTCTACGATCTGCTTTTGCTAACCTGGAGTCTTAATTTTGTTTAATTTTTCGCGTTCTTTGATCTATTTGAATGCCTACATACTGACAACAGCATAGGACTATGATAGAGCTATGATAGATCTATTTGAATGCCCCCTCGATAACAGCTAAGATACTCATAGACTGAAACGTTTTAAAACATTCGGCTTACGTTTACGATTTTTTTAATCATTTAACGCATTTAATTTTTACTTTCTCTTGCCTATATGAATATATAGGAAGGAAAGTATTGTTTTCATGTCGATTTTTCGAAATCGAGTTTTCACCGGATCTATACGTTTTCAGACCCCCTGAACCCAAAAAACATGTTTTTAGCGATTGGTCTGTGTGTGTGTCTGTCTGTGTGTGTGTGTGTGTGTGTGGGTGTGTGTGTGTGTGTGTGTGTGTGTGTGTGAACAGAATATCTCAAGAACGGAACATCGTACGAACTTGAAACTTGAAACTTAAGTTACATATCACTACCGGACCCGACACGAACATTTTCATCAAAATCGGTCAACCGGAAGTAGTAGTTTATTCGTGTAATTTTTCACTTTTTTGCGATTTTCTCAAAAACTGGTCCAACGATTTTTTTAAAAATCGCCTGGTTTTTCAATTTTTTATTCTCTACAAGATAGGGTAGGCGCCATGTTGGCTGAAATTCTGGGTGAGGCTGTTCTGACGTAAAAACATAGTTTTTTTAAGATTACGGCTTTAATATGCAATTTAGCGCAAAAATTTATATAATAAAAGTTGTAGAGAATTTAAAATCCTACAACTTTTATTTCAAACATTTTTTTGTATAACGCTTAGTTTAGCGGTAATTTGCAATTTTCTGATTTTTTCTCACGAAAACGTGTGAAAAATCGATTTTTTTAACATTGCGGCCTTAGTATGCATTTTACGACAAAAGTGTATATAATTAAATTTATAGAAAATTAAAAGATCTACAACTTTTATCTAAAGCATTTTTCTCTACAGAGCGTAGTTTAGCGTGAAAGTGTGATTTTTCGTTTTTTTATGCCAAATTGAGTTCGATTTTCATTTTGCGTCATTCACTCATGATTAAAATAAGGTTATGTTTATTGAGGTTAGTGTTTTGTTTATTTCTAATATTTTATTAATAATATTAGGTTTATTATTAATTATTTGCATTGGCAAGAGAAAGTTGTGTGAGTGTTTCACACCAGATTTTTTTTCTACTTTGACTACTAATCATCATCATCATCATCATCATCATCGCTTTATCAACATAATATCATCTCCAACCTAAAAGACCGACAAAAAAACAGCTATACTATACAGGTTTTAATTCCCGTTCATTATTCTTTTGTTTATTTTCAGTGGATTATCTCGTTTTTAAATGTATTTTATCATAGTCATCGTCGTCTTCAACCTCAATAACTTAATATTTCAAGATTCTTATTCAGTCAAGTTTAGTTTTATTTTTTGTTCACACTTAAATCCTTTTGTAAACATATTACTGAGTGTGTTTTATATTTTTATTCTAAGAACGTTATTATTCAGGTCTACATTTTTATCATCTTTGCTTAAACTTTATAATTACATTAAAAAGAAAGATTGCAAAAGAATTACACTCTTTAAAAACATATTGACGACTCCCTTTCGGCACTTCTGAATATTTGCTTGCGATTGTTTTAAGTTTTAATTCCCGTTCATTATTCTTTTGTTTATTTTCAGTGGATTATCTCGTTTTTAAATGTATTTTATCACGGATAACTCTTCGTGTGGATATCAAGAATAAAAGGTTATAACATTGACCTATTTTTCCCGAAACATAAGAGAACTACTTAGACTATGTTTTACTGTAAAAATTCATCACCGAAAATACATAAAGTAATTTTTATATGACTAATTTTTAATAATACTACTATTTCACCAGGCAAGGCTGGGTTCAATAACAGAATTACCTTAGCTTATTATAAAATTAAACACCCCGAGTTTTAATACGGAAAAACTTTCTTTTTCGAACAAAAAATTATTAACTTTGAAGATATTTCATGTTAATTTGCAGAGTATCAAATTTGCCATTGAGGGGTTTCATAAGTGATGGATAACAGAATATTCCAAGAACTTTTTGATTTGACTTCACTTGAATGCCTTGTTTTGACTTAGGCTAATAGTAATATTGTTGTAATTTTGAATTAAGGACAAACAAAGTGTAAACTTTTAGAATGACAGTGAATAACCAATAAATTGTACACAAAAAAAAAATCAAAACCTTATTTAACAGGAAATTATTACCTCGCATCAATAGCCTACTAAAATATGTTTGTAAACACTAATCTCTTTAATGTAGTAACACAAAATAAAGAGAATGAAACTGGATGAAGTATCGAAAGAAAGAAAGAAAGATATCTGTATTGTTAAAAGAAAAGAAGACGATCCGAACGAATAAAAGAACTTCATTGTTGAGGAAAATCAAAAAGAAATAAGGAAAAAATTGAGTAAACATTCTGAGTGCGTGGTCTTGTGCCATTCAACACGAACGCAAAATTATAACATGTGTTTAATCATTATTTACAGCAATGAAAAATGAAAAAATGAAAATGAAAAAACTTTTAATAATGAGTGGATGACGCAAAATGAAAATCAACTTCTGTTGGACATTTTCACGAGGAAAATCACTTGATTTAATTGACGCTAAACTAAGCTATACAGAGAAACGACTAAAATAAAAGTTGTAGGTTTTTCAATTTTCTATATTAATGCCGCAGTCTTAAGAAACCCATTTCTTACCGATTTCAATGAGCAAAATATGGAAAATCACTGATTGATGTTAAAACTATGTAGCCAAAAAAGGTTATTTTAAAGGTTGCAGCCTTAGAGTGCATTTTAAGGTAAAAGTGTTTCTAAAAAACGTTACTCCCCCGAAGTGAGCAGGTGGAGTGTTAAATTAATTGCACTCTACCGATTTATTTCAGGGCTACAAAAATTGTTCTGTTTCTTATCACATAGTCAGCCAATTATATGACTGCACTATTAAAGAACAGAAGACGTAGAGGTATAAAAAAAAACACTAGTCACAGTTATCTCCTCTGAGAGTAATAAATTTCACTATAGGCCTACAGCCAGATCCTGTGGTGAATAAAATGAAGATGTCATTTGCAGGGTGGAAAATAGGTGACTTTCGGACGGCCTGACATGCCGAAAAGCATACTTTTTCTACTCAACGAGGAAGGGAATAGTAAGTTAAACCACCTCACTCCTCATTTTAAAACCTCAGTAAAACCACTAGAGGTTCAAACCAGCCTTTCGGCTGATGACCTAACAACAAATAAAGTTAATAAAATGAAAAACCTACAATTTTCATATCAAGCATTTTTTCTACAGAACGTAAATTAGTGATTTTACGTACTTTTAAATTCAATAGAGGTTGATTTTCATTAAGCGTTATTCATTCATGATTAAAGCTAGGTTATGTTTTTAATATTACATTGTACACTCATGATTTAACCGTAGGTTATATTTTCATTATAATAATGTGCAAGAGAGTTGTGTGAGTGTTTCACAGCAGATTTTTTTTTAATTAAAAGAAGTTAATCACCTGATATACGTACATGTAATTAAACGCAATAATTAATATAGTTATGTGTAATTAGGTGACGAGACGAGAAGCCAGATGTGATTGGTGTAGTAGTTATTACCATTCAAAATATTGTCTCTCAATTTGAAAATGAAGCCGTGATATGCAAGTTTGATAAAGCAAACAGATATTATGTGAGTACGTGCTAATATCGGTTGAAATACAATTGTTTTGAGTTGAAATACGTGTTATGCGGATTGGTTCAGTTCTCACAAAAACACGTTCCAATGCATTTTGCGTTTACTAGATAATTTATTGTTTTAATGCAATTTGTCTTTGTATTTGTTCAGTTTTCGAATTATATTATATAATTGTTTAATTTACAGAGAATGTATAAGAGGGTAAATTCACATACATAACTTACACGTTTGCACGCAAACTTACACAATTATTCAATTCAATTTAAAAAATAAAAACTACATTTTTAAGTTTCTCTTCTCATAATTATGTAGTTCGTCGCGAAATCGGATATAAAGTTTAAAAGTCCCATGTTTGATTCTGAAACATTTTGAAAATTGTTCAACTTCCTACAGCCTGTAGAAAATTGTTCGATTTAAAAAGTAATACTTTCCGCCTCCGTAGCGCAGTGGTTAGCGCGATACATGTTCAAACTTACTGTTCCTTACACACCAAAGCAATAGTTTCATTATGTGCACTCGAGTTTGAGATTTAATAAAATCTGAACTATTCGATCAATTAAAAAAACAGATACTACATTCATCAAATTTCTGATAATTTTATTTTTCATTTAGTAACGTTAAAATAAAATTATGCCTAATTTTTTCAGTGGTAATAATGGGAGAAATGAAAAAGGCACCCTATTTCTAAAATTTTTCCAAGTACAATGATTTTTAATGCGCTTATTTAAAAACTTCCCTAACAATTGCGTTCAAATTTTTAATTATTTAATTACCTAGATCCCGAAACGGACCTTAGGGATAAGTGTCACAGTATGCTTATCAGCATGCCAGGCCCTCTGAAAAGCATCTACTTTCCGCCCTGCAAATGACACCTTCACTTCATTCTAAACCGTAAAGACTTAAACAGTAAATGTTTATTTTATTAAAAGGGTATTTTCACGTCTTGTTTTAATTTCGGTTTCACTTTTGAAATTTCAGTTAGTGTGCTTCCCAGGTACACGTAATATAATCAATTTTCCTTTTTTAAAGCTTTTAAAAGTTTCATATAATTTTTTTGTTACGTTTTATGAATACAATTTTTTATTTTGTCGTAATATTAATGAGCCCAGATAATCAAGAAAATTTGTTAAAAATTGTTTGAACTATTTTTGAGACAATTTTATTTTTTATTTTTGTATAGAAGTAAAGGAGGCCCTATCCTTTATTTTGAAGTATGTAGCAGATTCCAGATCTACTTCTGGAATCATTTGAGTCTGTCTTCTGGAATCATTTGAATTTATTTCTTAATTTTATATATAGGCTACATTCATCCTTCCAAAAATTTTTTTTTTGGCTTGATGAGGTCATGAAATAAAAATTATTTTAAATCTGGGTATTGAAAATTTTGCTCCGTGAAAATACTTTTTTTTACTAAACTACAGTACAGAGCGCAAAATACTAAAATATTAGAGAAAGAAAAATATTGCGACAATAAAAATAATACTTTCATAAATTTAAAAGTGCTGATCGGTGCAAGATGAAAAAAGTTTTGGTTGTAAAAGATGATTCTGTTTTCAATTATTCGGTGATATCTCTATGACGACAGACCTGTAATCAATGTTGGAAGTTTAGACTACTACCAACTTTAATAACATCATCTAGACGGAAATTATGGAATGTCAACTTTTAACTTTTCCTCCCGAGTATTGCATTTATGTAAATTTTATTTTCGACGTTAAAATATCCTAATTACCATTGTAATAATATTTTAACTTTCGTATCATGTCGGATTATTTAAACTATATTCCAACTAACATTAGTTTCCTATTAAAATAGGAAATCAAACTTTAACATAATAAAATATATTGCAGACAAATTAATTTATTAATTAACAACTAACCTATTTAAAGTTTTATTAATTATTTGGAATTATTATATCTCTATTTGTTAAATAACATTCTCTCTATTATAACGCAGAAAGTTGATCTCATTATTTTAGTTTTTCCGTATTTATTTTTTAGTTTTCATTACAACCAGCCACGACTATTTCTTTGTTTTTTTATTCTATTTTATCCAAAGCGGCGAGAAAAACTCATATTCATTCTACTCCCTCACAATGGGGGATAAAGTGCTGGACTCAATTGAGGCGTCCTCGTCCAGCCCCAAAGAGGCCACAAACGCCTACCAACGAAAAACCCGCCGTCTGGCCACTTGATCCGATATCAGCAAACAACCCTCCACCTCCCTCGGAACTGTTTATATAATATTACAAGAAAAATGTCGGGTTAACAAAATTACATACTGTCAGCGGGGTGTGGAAGAGAACCGTAGCCTAATTTCGCTCTCGCTGTCACTGACCAACAATCACTCTCTCACTTTCATTCATCTCTTTCATCACCAGTTCAGGAAATTAGTATTTCTTTGTTTGCCACTATAGTTTGTTATAGTGCAATCTCGTTGGGTTTTAACATGTTGGATTTGTTAATGTGGCCTCTCATTAACGCACTTTTTGCTAAGAGGGTAATTTTTTAGCCGAATAATCTTTTCAGGTAATTAAGAAATCTGGAACCTCTAGATTGCAATTAGCGGATAACCAACAGAACTATCTAGGTGGCCAGGTATATTTATATTTTACATACTGCAACAATATCTAAAAGGAAAGTGTTGAAGAATTCTCGAGAAGGACCGAGATTCAAATAGGATCTCTAAGAAATAGAAATATAACGCACAAATGGTTATGTATAGGTCAGCCTGTTGTTGTACGGCTACCTGTTCCCTAAGGTGAAATCTGCATTAAAAGGGACAAGATTTGAGTCTGTGGAAGCTGTAAAAGAGAAAGCGGCACGTGTCCTGAAGGAGCTGACAGAAGATGACTTCCAGCACTGTTTCCAACCATAGAAAATTCGCATGGAGCGTTGTAGGGATAGAGAAGGAGTGTATATTGAAGTTGACAATAACTGATTATGTATAAAATAAAAATAAAATTTTTTTACAACGTCAGTCTCGTTATTTAATAGCCACACCTCGTAGTGCGTAATAAATTTTTGTTTTTGATTTTAAACGATAGTTTGTTAATTGTTTAATTTTACCCAGATCCCGAAACGGACCTTAGAGGTACGTGTCACAATACAACCTATGCTAGAAACGGCTCTGATAAATGTTGACAGCAGCCGACTTTAATTCCAGTCGATAATATGGTCTGAATCTGAAAATACGGCGGGTATGTAACTGACAAATGCAGCAGACAAATGCATATAAGTACGAGAATATGAAATTACTCGTAATATGAAACAAAAGAAAATGAAAGATATTTTCTTAAGGTGACAGGGTTTTGAAGATAAAATACGATTTATTTTGTACATACGAGTACAATAGCAAAAGTAGTACACGTCTCACATGAAATGAGCTTTATATAAACTGTATATTGTAAAAATTCGTTTTGATGGTATTAAACATATTTTAATAAATATTCGTAGGCCTACATGTATATATAGGGTGATTCAAAAAGAGCGCCGGTTTTGATATATCAAATTAAGAGATTTATTTTATTGAAAAACTGAAAGTAAATACATCAACAAGTTCATCTTACCTTCCGATTTCATGTATGAAAAATGATGTCATGCATGTGTCCTCCTCTACTGCGCTGGCACGCATCAACTCTGTCCATGAAATTGGATATTACTGCACGACAAGTTTCGACTTCCATTTGCCCGATAACCCGTCGAATTTCCTCCTTCAAGTCATTGATGTTTCGGGGTTTATTGGAATACACCAATGACTTCAGATGACCCCGAAGATAAAAGTCACAAAGCGTCAAGTCACACGACCTTGGTGGCCATTGATGGTCGGAATTACGAGAAATGATGCGATCCTGGAACCGTTCACGGAGCAACAACATTGTTTCTCGTGCAGCAACTGAATTTTATACGGGTGATATTGGAGATTGTACCGAAGAATTCTCCGTACAGAAGAACATCGTAAACCCAATTGTTGAGAACGGCGACGTATTGATTTTGCTGGGCTAACAGCCACACTGTCACGAACCAACGCAACGTTCTGCTCAGTTTGGCCAGAACGACGACGTCCAGAACTTTTAAGGTCGACTGTTGAACCCGTCTCAAAAAACTTTTTCATGAGCCTGCAAACTGTTGATTCATTCGGTGCTTCATTACGTCCTAGAGTACCGCGAAGTCGCCTGACAGTAGCCGCATAACTCTCTCCACTCTGGTAAAATGTTTTGACGATTAACACTCGTTGTGCAATAGTAAACTTCTCCATGGTTAGACACAGACTGCGAGAGTACTACACTGCGAACAAGAGAAACTACAACTGAATCGTCAATCGGAATGTTCTCCGAAATAGAAATGAGGTCTAACAATGTTGCCAACCGATAAACAAAAATTTACCAGCCGTTTAAAAACCGGCGCTCTTTTTGAATCACCCGTTATATACTACTTTCTCTTGCCTATATGAATATATTGGAAGGAAAGTATTGCTTTCATGTCGATTTTTCGAAATTGAGTTTTCACCAGATCTACACGTTTTCAGACCCCCTGAACCCAAAAAACATGTTTTTAGCGATTGGTGTGAGTGTGTGTGTGTGTGTGTGTGTGTGTGTGTGTATGTACAAAACATCTCAAGAACGGAACATCGTACGAACTTGAAACTTGAAACTTAAGTTACATACCACTACCGAACCCGACACGAACATTTCCATCCAAATCGGTCAACCGGAAGTAGTAGTTTATTCGTATAATTTTTCACTTTTTTGCGATTTTCTCAAAAACTGGTCCTACAATTTTTTTAAAAATCGCCTGGTTTTTCAATTTTTTATTCTCTACAAGATAGGGTAGGCGCCATGTTTGCTAAAATTGTTGGTGAGGCTGTTTTCACGTAAAAAAGTGTTTTTTAAGATGACGGCTTTAATATATATTATAGCGCAAAAATTTATATATAATAAAAAATGTAGAGAATTTTAAATTCTACATTTATTTCAAATATTTTTTTGTATAACGCTTAGTTTAGCGGTAATTAGCGATTTTCTGTTTTTTCTCACGAAAACGTGTGAAAAATCGAATTTTTTAAGATTTCGGCCTTAGTATGCATTTTATGACAAAAGTGTATATAATAAAATTTAAAGAAAATTAAACGATCTACAATTTTATTTAGAACATTTTTCTCTACAGAGAGTAGTTTAGTGTGAAAGAGCGATTTTCCGTATTTTTAAGCCAAACTGAGGTTGATTTTCAGTTTTCTTTCACTCATGATTAAAATTAGTTTATGTTTATTGAGGTTATTTTTTGTTTATTTCTAATGTTTTATTACTAATGTTAGGTTTATTGTTAATTATTTGCATTGGCAAGAGAAAGTTGTGTGAGTGTTTTACACCAGATTTTTTTTTTAAAGTTAACGCCCTAGTCACGGATGAGAGATCCAATAGATTTTATATTTTGTGTGTAGCCTACTATTTATTTTACATTTTATTGGGAAATGTTTTCAGTTTAATCTTTCTATAAATAGTTTGTTCTTAAATTAAAATATAATTTCATTGTTCCTTTTATTTTGAAATTATTGATGAATCGATAAAAAACAGTTTAGATAGATTACTTTTGAAACGAACATTTTGTGAAGAACATCAGTTTTTTGGTTGTAATTAAATAGTAATAGATAGGTCTGTTCTGATAAAGGATTTTGCACAGTGACTACTACTAGCGAATCAACCCCTTTGTTGCATTCTGTGCGGTAGCATAACCTTCCCAATCCTTAATCTAAAATCTGACATCATAATAATGTACATTTTTTTATGTAACAATAAAAGTTTATATATTTATACCTATTTATTTATTCCTTTTATATTATGTATTTAATATTTAGTTTTAATATTTAGTAAGTTCCTGTTGTTGTTGTTTAGGTCATCAGCCAAAAGGCTGGTTTGAACCTGTAGAGGTTTTACTAAGTAAAACGAGGAGTGAGGTGGTTTACCATTGCCTTCCTCACTGAGTGGAAAAGTACGCTTATCAGCATACCGGGCCCTCTGAAAAGCATATATTTTCCACTCTGTAAATGACACCTTCACTTCATTCACCACAGGGTCTGGCTGTATAATGAAATTCATTACTTTCAGAGGAGATAACTCTGACTAGTGTCTTTTACACCTCTACCTTTTCTGTTCTTAAATGATTCAGTCATTTAATTGGCTGACCATTTATAATAAGAAACAGAACTATTTATTTTAGCAATTATTTATTTTAGTAAGTACCTACTGTACTAAACTGTAAAATTTTGTTTCATTTAACGTATAAAGTGGCAGCTAATTTTTGTGCTCTTGTTATCAGTTAAATTTTTTTTTGATTGTTTTTATGGTGTTTGTGATTCTTTATGTTTTCCTGAACTCGTAAAAATAAAAGTTTTTATTTTATTGTGTTTTTCATATGCATTACCTAAGTATTTTTTTTTTTTTATATTTTTATTTATTTGTTGGAATTTGCTATAAAAAAAAACTAAAAAATGGATAATTAATTTGAAGTAATTAATATTTAACTTGTCTATAGTGTAAAGCCGAAGCAAGGGACTATAAGTTAATTTATTTACGGTTTTTATTTAAATAGTGACTAGTGAATGAATTAAAAACAATGAAGTGGTAACCACCGATGTAAACAGCGGGTTTCACGGCAACAAGAATTTGTTTTTGTTTTGGAAGCGGTAACTTTATTTTTTTTTAACTGACATACTGTTAGATTTATCGAGTAAGTGAGACTTTTTTTATACTTTTTAATTTATTATTTCCATTAAATACCTTAGACAACATCTAAGGTTATTGTAAACAAACCGTCTGACATGGCGATTGCCGGTTCGTTAGTGAACGACTCAATTAGATCAGTTACATCTAATGAGGCAATCATGTCCGATTCTTATGCTAATTTACATGCGGGCTGGAAAGACGTCATTAATAACAGAAAACGGCAAAATGACGAAAGTTCTTTAGAATCTACATCGACCAGTAGTAAAAGATCTCCTAGAGACCCACGAAAAGAAACAGCTTCATATACTTCCGCCAACAAGTTCGACGTGCTATTGTCTGTAAATAGCGAATCAGCGTCAAACGAATCATCTTCAAATGAAGCGAAACTAACTCGTCCACCTCCTATCTACCTAAAATCTGATGTTAAATTTATACCTTTTTATAAAATGCTTGAAAATGTAACTGGACCTGATGCCTTTAAATGTGTCTCTACTATAAATGGCTTAACAATTTACCCGACCACACCATTAGCATACCGTACTATTGTAAAAACTCTACGAGACAACGGTGCTGAGTTTTACACCTATCAGCTTGCTGATGACAAAGCATTTCGGGTCGTTATTCGAGGACTTCACCCATCAGTTGGTGAAGACCTAATATCTGCTGAACTGAAAAATAAAGGTTTTCCAGTTAGAAATGTAACTAACATTGTCTCCAAAGAAAAAATTAAATTACCGTTGTATTTCATCGATTTGGAACAAAATGCAACAACTAATTCTATCTTTGACCTTAAATTCCTACTTAATTCTAAAATACAAGTTGAAGAACCTCGCCACAAAAGACAAATTATACAATGCACTCGTTGCCAAAGATATGGGCATACAAAATCATATTGTAATTTACCACATAGATGTGTTCGCTGTGCGGGCCAGCATGATTCTAAAACATGCACTAAACCAAGAACCACTGAAGCCGTATGTGCTCTATGCAATGGTAAACATCCGGCGAACTATCGCGGTTGCACCGTTCACAAAGATCTACAAAACCGACGCTCCCCTGCTCTCGCAACAAAATCAAAAATTTCTTGTCCACCTCAACCTCCATCAACTGCATCTATAACAGCTTTCCCGCCTCTACCAAGTCGGAACAGCAGCCGACAATTCTGCAACACCAATACATCTATTAATTCGACATCCCCTTCAAAAACAGAAGAAATATCCTCCACTAACTTAAATCCACACCGACGCCCTTCTGTTTCGTACAGTCGAGCAGTGGCCGACGACTCTACGTCACCCTCTCTTAACGTCTCCGAACAAATTACGTCTTTTATTGCAGAAATTAAGTCCCTTTTTACTCCAATGATAACATTGATGTCACAACTAATTCAAGCCCTTCTACAACAAAATGGCAAATAATTATACATCTGGTTCTCTAACTATCCTATTATGGAACGCTAACGGCATATTAAATCATTTTAATGAGCTTGAAATCATTTTACATAGCAATAGAATAGACGTATTGCTTGTTTCGGAAACGCATCTCACTTCAAGATCTAAATTTTATATTAAAGGTTACAAAATTTACAGGGCAGATAGACCAGATGATAGAGGATATGGAGGTGCTGCTGTTTTAATTCGGTCTTCTATTCAACACAACGAATATCCTCTTCAACATCCTACGGAATCGTTTCAGGCTGTAGCTGTCACTTTAAAGTTAAAAAAATTTGACATAAACCTAGCGGCAGTGTATTGCCCTCCACGATTCTCTTTGAAATGTGAAAACTTCACTGAATTCTTCTCTTCCCTTGGTCAACGTTTCTTGTCTGGTGGAGATTACAACTCAAAGCATGTACAGTGGGGATCAAGGATTATCAATCCACGAGGCCGAGCACTACTAAAGGCTATCCTAGAGAACCACCTTGATATTCATTCCACTGGAACACCTACATACTGGCCTTCAGCAAATAGTAAATTACCTGACCTTCTCGACTTCTTTGTTTCAAAAGGCGTTTCTCATCTCCACTCTTCAATTTCGCCCTTAGATGATTTGTCGTCCGATCACTCGCCGGTTTTACTTGTTCTTTCTGACCAACCTACGGAAATTCCAATTAAACCTTCTTTAACAGCTGGAGTTATGAACTGGGATATGTTTCGAGAATCACTTCAACCTTCACTCAACTTACATCTCCCGTTAAAAAATTCAGTTGACGTAGAATCTGCGGTTGAGCACTTAACGACGATGATACAAGTTGCAGCATGGAACTCCTCGACTCCCCTTCAACATAAGGTGGAGAGAAAACATTGCTATCCACATTACATAAGAAAATTAATTGCTGAGAAGAGGCAAGCTAGAAGACAATGGCAAAACTCAAGACTACCTACTGATAAAACACGACTCAATCAACTTACGAATACCTTGAAATCTATCATACGTACAGTGAAAAATGAAAATCTAGAAAATCGTGTTAGGAACCTGAATACGAAAGATGGAAGTCTATGGAAAGAAACCGGTAAACTCCTACGCTATACTCCTCACTGCCCTCCTCTTCGGAAACTGGACAACACATGGGCAAAATCTGACAATGAAAAAGCCATCCTATTTGCTGAACACTTGGAAAAGACGTTCCAACCACATGGTGATACTTTACCAGCTTTTACAAAATTAATAGAAGATAAAGTATCTTCACCTTTACAGTTGTGTCTACCTCCACTCAATTTTACTGACCAAGAAATAAAGACTGCAATTACTCAATTGCCACTAAAAAAATCTCCTGGATATGATTTGATAACGGCTGAAGTACTACGTGAACTGCCACAAGCAGGAATAACTCTAATTACGCAAATTTTTAATGCTATTTTGCGGACCACCCACTTTCCTATACAGTGGAAATTTTCACAAGTTATCATGTTTCATAAAGAAAATAAACCAATTCACGAACCATCTTCTTACAGGCCCATCAGTTTACTTTCAACAGTTTCAAAATTATTCGAAAAACTTTTACTCTCAAGACTGCTTATATTTGTAGAAGACCAAGGTATAATCCCTAATCATCAATTTGGGTTCCGTCGACGGCACAGCACAATTCATCAACTACACAGAATCGTTGATCAAATTGCCTCTGGCTTTGAACAAAAAAAATATGTAAGTGCCGTCTTCTTTGATGTTTGCGCAGCGTTTGATAAAGTTTGGCATCAAGGTCTGCGATATAAATTAAGAAAATTCTTGCCAGATGCCTATTTCCTAATCATCAGCTCCTTTTTAACGGACAGATTTTTTCAAGTAAAACATAACACGGCTCTGTCTGACTACAAACAAATCGTCGCTGGTGTTCCACAAGGATCAATCTTGTCGCCACTGCTTTACAGCATCTATACATCAGATCTACCTGCATCTGCTAACACCACCTTAGCGACTTATGCTGACGATACAGTCATCCTTTCTTCTGATGTAAAGCCAGAAGCAGCAAGTAATAATTTACAAAGTCACATTAACTTTTTAAATTATTGGTTAAAAATCTGGAGGATCCAATTCAACGCTTCAAAATCAGTGCATGTCACCTTTTCTCTCCGGAAAGGCGAATGTCCTCAACTATTCCTCGACAATAAACCGATACCACAACGACAAAAAGTTAAATACCTTGGACTTCACTTTGACAAGAGACTCACCTGGGCGACTCATATAAAAACCAAAAGACTGACTTTGAACTCCAAATTGAAAGAACTATTTCGACTTCTTGGACGCCGCTCTTCACTGACTCTAAAATCTAAACTATTACTATACAAAGTTTATCTCAAACCAATATGGACCTATGGACTACAAATTTATGGCACAGCTAAACCGAGCAATCTACAAAAATTACAAGCCTTTCAGTCAAAATGCCTACGTTTAATCACCTGCGCACCTTTTTATGTCAACAACAAAATTCTACATGACGACCTTAATATTCCATTCATAAGTGAAGTAGTTAAGTCCAGCTACAGTGTTTTTCACAGAAAATTGCATGATCACCCCAACGAATTAATCACCAAACTATCGGATGCATCACTACCAGGAAATCCGCAGCGCAGGTTGAAACGTCAATGGGCCAGAGATCTTCTATAAAGTGATTTATTTTATTTTTCTTTCTTCTTTTTTTTCTTATGTTGTTATTTATCATTCATGTATCATGAACTTTATTTCATAGAACATATACCAATGGGTATCACTGTTCTTTTTCATTTATTTATTTTTAATTATTTTTTTTATATTTTTTTTCCCTTGTCATCCTTTGTTTACTGTTATCAAATTTGCTCGTTGTATCGTAGTATATAGTTGCAAATAAAGTTATTAAAGTTAAAAAAAAAAAAAAAAAAAAATTTATTTGTTGATTTACCATAACCTATAGAAAATAGTGTATATTTAACATTACGCTAAAGGTTGTTACACGGCCTGCATGATTAACGCAGCCGACGCGTCGTTAAACACAAATGTTTTGCAAACATCGCGACTAATGGCGTTACCTGTTCATTCAAATTCATTTCTCTCCAGAGAAGAACAAGAAGAAAGTATCGATAGGCTAACAGCTGATATTTCTCATCCAACGTTAGATTGGAATAATGTTGTTTCCAAAAGGAAGCGCCAAACAGAAAACGCAAACGCAATTAGTAATGTTAGTTCCGCTAAACGATTTACAAGAGATCCGAGACTCACAATTGGTAGTCTCTACACTGCCAATAAATTTAGCGTATTAACGGATATGGAAACAACTGCGACAGACAACACTAATAATGAATCTCCAATGAAAACAAGACCGCCTCCTATACACTTACATACTGATGTGCAATTTTCAAAACTCATTGATTTCCTTCAAGGCATAACTGAAAAAGATTCCTTTCATTGTGGGAGTACAAAAGCAGGAGTCACCATATATCCACACACACCGGATGCTTATAGGAAAATAGTAAAATGTTTAAGAGAAAACCATGCGGAATTCCACACGTACCAACTTGCCGAAGACAAGGCGTACCGCGTAGTAATACGTGGATTGCATTGGTCAATCGGAGAAGAGACCATTCAGAACGAAATTTCTAATTTAGGTTATCAAGTTAGAAGTGTTACAAACGTCATTTCTCGGGACAAAGTGAAGCTCCCGTTATTCTACGTAGATCTTGAACCCAATAAAGATAATAATAAGATATTTGATATTAGATATTTGTGTTATTCAAGGATATGGGTAGAAGAACCAAGACAGAGGAGGCAGCCCGTGCAGTGCGTGCGCTGCCAGAGATACGGCCATACGAAAAGTTATTGTAATTTACTGCCTCGATGTGTAAAGTGTGGCGCAGGTCATGAATCTAACTCATGTACAAAATTAAAAGAGGAGCCGGCCGTATGTTGCCTATGTTCGGGACCACATCCCTCTTCCTACAAGGGGTGTTCAGTCTTTCGGGATCTGCAAAATCGCCGTTCACCAGCCACTTCAGCACGCCCTCAAGAGAGCTCGCAACAATCTCCATCTGTTACAGAAAAATCATTCCCCTCCCTTCCGAAAAGCGCAGTAGCAGGAAGAGAAACTTTTTCACAACAAAACCAAACTCGTAATCACCAATTCATCAACCCTCATAAACAGTCAACCATCACCTACTCACAAATCGCCGCCGATAATTTTGGAGAGCAAGAACGCCAGTCACAATTCAGTATTCAATCGCAGCTAACAACTTTCATGACCGACCTAAAAGCCCTCTTCACACCATTGATCACCCTCATGAGTCAATTAATACAATCACTCACTTTCGCATTTAATGGCAAATAACATGTCTAATTCTATATCGGTGCTATTGTGGAATGCGAATGGGATCATCCAACGTTTGGCGGAATTTGAATATTTAATAAATGAAAAACGTATCGATATTGTTTTACTAAGCGAAACACATTTAACAAAAGACTCAAAATTTTACATAAAAGGTTATAAAGTTTATAGAGCTGATCGCCCTGATGGAAGAGCTTTTGGTGGTACAGCGGTGCTAGTTAGGAACAATATCAAACATCATATATGCACAGTAATCGAACCATCGGAAAGTATTCAATCAGTGGGTGTGGCACTGGAGATAGATCAAGAGGAAGTCTCATTCATCTCGGTTTACTGTCCCCCGAGACACCGGATTACAGTAGACAAGTTTACAGAGTTGTTTTCAAGTTTCGGTCCTCGGTTTTTAGCAGGAGGCGATTCCAACGCGAAACATGCTCAATGGGGATCGCGTCTGATAAATCCACGTGGCAGAATGATGATTCAAGCTATTTTAAACCTCGGACTGGAATTTCATTCAACTGGATCACCAACGTATTGGCCGTCAGCTCTGACTAAACTTCCCGATCTTCTGGACTTTTTCGTATCCAAGGGCCTCTCGAGATTCTACACAAAAACGGAATCACTTGACGATCTTTCATCCGACCATTCGCCAGTTCTCTGCACCCTGTCGGGCACAGTTTTGGAAGCACCGGTGAGACAGTGTTTGATAGATGGAACAGTTAACTGGGACTTGTTCAGCAGTAACATAGAGAACAATATACGGTTGGACTTGCCTCTTCGCACGGCAAGAGAGGTGGAAGAAGCAGTGGAACATTCGACAGTAACAATACAATATGCAGCTTGGAACTCTACACAACCCCGTAGACCAACTCCAAAAAAGGAACACTGTTATCCGAACTATATAAAAGAACTTGTCAGGGAAAAAAGGAGAGCAAGACGCATTTGGCAGCGTACCAGACTTCCTTCGGACAAGAGAAACTTGAATTACATGACCAACGAATTGAAGACAGCTATATGGAACATCAAGACGGAAAGGTTCAATGAAAATGTCGCCAACCTGACAGAAAGAGATGGAAGCCTCTGGACTGCAACGCAGCGTCTTTTGCGTTACCAAATGCAGTCGCACCCACTTAAACACCCCGATGGATCATGGGCTAAATCAGACAAAGAGAAGGCCGACATGTTTTCCGATCATCTAGCGCGCGTATTTCAGCCCAATGACAATTCTTTACCTGGTTTCACCTCAGATGTAGAAAATTTCTTGTCTTCACCATTGAATTTGTCATTGCCTCCGGAAAACTTCACAAGAAGGGAAGTGCAGGCGGCTGTCCAACAACTACCATCAAGAAAGAGTCCGGGGTACGATTTAATAACGGCGGAGATTCTTCAGAACTTACCATTATGTGGATATACCCTTATAACTCAAATATTCAATTCCATCCTCAGAACGACGCACTTCCCGATTCAGTGGAAACTGTCTCACGTCGTCCTTTTTCTGAAGCCAAATAAACCACCAAGTACTCCATCTTCGTATCGGCCAATCAGCTTACTCCCAACTTTATCCAAATTATTCGAAAAATTATTACTAGCCCGCTTATTGCCGATTTGCAACGAAAATAACATAATACCACACCATCAATTTGGATTCAGAAGCAGACACTCAACGATTCATCAGTTACATCGATTGACGGACCAGCTAGCTGTTGCGCTGGAGGAGAAGAAATTTACCACCGCTGTCTTCCTAGATGTTCAAGCAGCCTTTGACAAAGTTTGGCATCCAGGTCTGTTATATAAATTGAAAAGATTCCTCCCGGATACATATTATCACGTACTGAAAAGCTTCCTAGAAGATCGTTTCTTTGTAGTGAGGCAAGGATCATCAGTTTCTGACTACCAAAAAATAGGTGCAGGAGTTCCACAAGGTTCTATACTCTCACCACTACTGTATACAATTTACACTGCGGACTTACCATCTGATCCAAGAATAACGGTAGCAACATACGCTGACGATACTGCTATCTTGACTTCATCCCACGATTTAACGCAGGCCAGTACCAACTTACAACACTTTCTCAACACAATTGAAATTTGGCTGAAAAAGTGGAGATTAAAAATAAACACTAATAAGTCAGTACATATAAGATTCTCATTATGTAAAGGAGAAAGTCCTACGGTATTCCTCAACAACGAACCCATTCCACAAAAGAACACAGTAAAATACCTAGGCATCACGATGGACAGACGACTAACCTGGCAAACACACATCCACAATACACGACTGACTTTGGATAAAAAAGTAAAACAATTATACCACCTCATAGGACGCCATTCCCGATTACCGTTACGTTCAAAATTACTCATTTATAAATCATTCATTCGGCCAATTTGGACTTATGGAATTGAAATCTACGGAACAGCAAAGCCAAGTAATATCAGAAAACTACAGGCATTTCAATCAAAATTATTACGACTCATCACCAATGCTCCATTCTACATTAACAACAGAATACTACATGACGACCTCAAAATAACACACATAAAAGATATGGCATACAACTGCTACAAAAGATTCTTCGGAAAACTTCAAAACCATCAAAATCCATACATCAAAAACTTATCATCTCGTACTCTTCCTGGGAATCCTCGCCGACGACTTCGCCGTTCATGGAATAGAGACCTGCTCTTATAAGACAATGACTCGTGGCACCTACAAAGATTAGCCACTGGGTCTAATCTTTGTTATTGTAAATTTTCCTATGTTAAAACCAGCTCATTTGCTTATTGTAAAATTTTACAGTTGCAAATAAATAATTAAAGAGAAAAAAAAAATTTAACGTATTGATACAGGAACATACTACAATCACATCGAAGTTACTCGCCTCTCTGTTTCATCTCACAGAGGTAAAGTTATGACCAAAATCTACCTTCACAAAATTTAAAACAGTTGATTTAGTGTATTTATTTATTTTTCTTTAATTAATTAGAGAAAGCAACCGATTAACAGTATGAAAGTGTTTATAAAGTAACTTATGAATCTGGTATGAAACACCGCACAATATTCTCTTGCCAATGTAAAAAATGAACAATTTAACTTACTTTACTTAACGAACTTTAATCATGAGTGAATCTGGCTAAATGAAAATCAACCTCTGTTTGACTTAAAAATATGCAAAATTAATAATTGACGCTAAACAAAGCTCTGAAGAAGAAAATTTTTGGATTAAAACTTGCAGGTTTTTTAAATCTCCTATAACTTGAATTTTATAAAGGCCTGCTTATGTTATAAAATGGATACTATGGCCGCAATCTTTAAAAATCGCATTTTTACCGATTTTTATGAGCAAAAATAGAAAATTATCTACGCGCAAGCCCAAGGCTTGAATAGGTATTATCACTCAATAAAAAGAATTACTAAATGACGCTTGTAGAAAAAAATGCTTGAAATGAAAGTTGTAGGTTTTTAAATTTTGTACAACTTTGATTATACGCAGCTACGCTAAAATGCATATCTTAAAACCCCCAGTTTTTCTACGAGAGCACAGCCGTCCCAAGAATGAATTCCAGTTGACATACTACTTACTCTTTCTTGTAGAGCATTAAAAATGTAGTAGTAAATGAGTTGATTTAAAAAAATCGTAACAAAAGCAATTCAGTAAACCAAAGGCATCTAGAGAGATAATTAAACATGTGAAAATCGACGCAAACTGCTATTTCATAACAGTTTTTTCAGTTGCTCCATCAGGTTCAGACGTTATCGATGTAGCTTATGTGTACTGCTGCTCTAAAGAGTTTCACCGAGGTGACATTGAACCACTTCCTCAGATTAATGAGCCAGAATATCCTTTTTCTACCAGATACTTGAATACCTTAAACCTTATCTTGAATAACTTGACTTGAAGGAGTCTGTACATGTCCCCGTTTGTCGTGATATGTTTGAAGAACACCAGATTACGCTGTTCAATCATCAACCACATCTCAGACTGATATACCATTCTCTGAAAGATCTGTTCATCAGTGATGCAACCCAAAAGAATCTCAAAATACGTCCATTTCCCAACTACGTAAGTGTAAGTAAGTGTGTAAGTGTGTAAGTAAGTCCTCTTAAGCTTACTTTAATGACTTGCCCTAAAATAATGATCCCAAAACCCATAAATAAACCCCACTTACAACCGTTCTGTAGAATTCTTTGAAGAAACCATAAACCCTTAATGTTGTTTCTCAAACGATCACGTGATATAGCAATCACTTAACTTTAAATAGATTGAATTTGAGAGTGAAAGAATAAATTATTGGATCAGTTTGGATTTATAATGTACACATAAAATAAAAAGCAACGAAACAAATAAAATTACCTGGCAGGAGTCCTTTTTGCCCTCAGGAAATCCGGCACACATCATGTTATCTGTAATCCGTTTTTCTCCATATGACGAATTTCTGCACGCTTTGTTTGATAAAATTGGTACCGTTACTTCATGAAGAGTTGGTGATGTAGATCCTCCTGCATTCCGTACTCCCCACCCTGTCACTACTCCTTTATCACCCGAAAAACTTTTCTCTGAAAAAAAAATTACACCATTGCATTGTGATGTTTTGTATTGCAATGTAAAGGGTGATTTATTAAGGACGCAACCCTGATTATAAGAAGATAGAAGTAATACTTCGGTAAATTTTCTGTCCCCCAATCGATATGTTGGCAACAGTGTACTCAAGGCCAACTACCTAATACAGTTAAAATGTTCCAGTCAAGCATTAGTTTAGCGACACCAGTCGTTTCGTTATATTGTGTCAGCAATAGTTTTTTTCCAAGGAAGAACCGGGTATTTTATTAAGAACGCAACCCTATGTTAAAAGCCACAATCTACGGCATATTTTTATTTTCCGTACTTTACAAATTATTAATTAATCTAAATTATTATTTTACAAATGAATAGAAAATTGCAATGAAAACATTGTATTACTTCTATCTTCTTATAATCAGGGTTGCGTCCTTAATAAAACACCCGGTTCTTCCATGGAAAAAACCATTGCTGACACAATATAACGAAACGACTGCTGTCACCACACTAATGCTTGACTGGGACATTTTAACTGTCTTAGTAGTTGGCCTTGAGTACACTGTTGCCAACATACCGATTGGGGGACTGAAAATTTACCGATGTATTACTTCTATCTTCTTATAATCAGGGTTGCGTCCTTAATAAAACACCCGTTATCTCCCGTGCTTTTCAACACCGAAATTAAAATAATACTTTTATTTAAAAACCACACAAAGCCTCAGGTAATGTTATATAAAAGGTTTAAAAAAATCTTATATTCGTTTAATTCAATTTTTTCCAAAATGGGTGAAAAAATTGCAAACAAAATTTTTATTGTATAAGTCACGCGGTTTACACAATACAAAGTACAAGTTACGAAACAAGATACAGTGGATGGTAAGTTGATTGTATAAATTTTACCGTTCCAATCATATTTCTTTCATTCATAAATATGGAAACTAAATAGGCTTTTACAAAAAAAACATTACATTAATAAAGTTGGTAAAACATTTAAAAACATTTAAGAAGGAGTTGAAACGAGGACTCCAAACCTTCAGGCAAAAAGAGGGCGCAAAACCAAACAAAAGTATCATAAAAAAAATTTAAAAAATTTGAAAACATATTTAGAAATTGTGAGCCCGCGTTTTAAGAATGATCGAAATCAATGTTTTCAAATTTAATGAAATACAGAGAAAACACAATTTACGTTCGTACTTACCAGTAAAAATGTAAATAAATTTCAAATCGGAAACGAATAAATTAACGAAACAACGGACGTCGGCGAACATTTTCAAAGCCAATATAAACATGAGTAAGGCATCAAATCTTTCACAATAACAGATAAGTCAAAAGTAAAAAAAAAGAGCTTTAATAATGAAAATTTACAGTTATATTATACCTAAAGGTTTTTAATCTATGAACACAAAACGTATTTTGACTTAATGACGTTAATATTACAAAATTATATTACTTAGTGGACAATGAACAACTCTTAAACCATTTCAAGAAAGCGTCTTAAATCTAATATAACTTTGTTCTGTTAAACTGGTTCAAACTAACAAGTAATTTGTGATCTTACTGTGAATGACGATAATGTAATTCCATAACCACGTGAGTTGTAACCAAAGGTTATTTAATTAACTGTTTCAAAAACAGCGATTAACAAATTATTGAGTTCGAAAATCACTGAAACTTTTGAAGTTTAGCTGTTAAGAAAATTGAATTCTGTTCAGACAAAGAATAGGAAAAGCCAGAATTTTCAAAGTGGAAGTTTTCGGATTCAGTTGCTTACCTATTAACCAGTAAATTTTCTTATACGTATTCTTGGTTTTTCTTTTCTTGGCGTGTTCTTTCCAAAACAGTTTGTTGTTATTCAGAGTTTCGTCATTATTATTTGTCTATCCTTTCAACCTTACAAGCTTTAAAACTGATTTACGCATGTAATGTCTAACTTTTTTTTCTTTTGAGACCGCAGTGGATCACTTGAGTCAATTTCTGGGCACTCTCTTCTGGTTCTTTTCTTTGATTTTCCTCCAGTATTCCTTCATTCTGGCAGATCTTCTATGCCTTTCTGCTTCTGAAAAGATCACTTTCCTGCTTCCTCTTTTATTTACTTTATCTTGGAATTTAATATGTTTATCTTTTAATAGTTTCAGCCGTTCGGTTTTATTTTCTAGATCTTTGAAGGTGATGTCTAATTCTTCCATATCTTTCTTGATTTCTCTTAACCATATTACTTCTGTCTTTTTCTGGTAGAGTTTTTTGATTATTTGGTTTGTGATTCTTTATTTGGATGTTCTGATTATATGTCTAAAGATGGATACTCTCTTTTTCCTCATCGTTTCTATTACCGATTTGGTCTCCTGTTAGATACCTTACATTAGGTAGTAATTTCCATTCTCCATCTACTTGGTGTCTCTTTCCGATGCAGGTTTTTAGGATCCTCCTTTCAAGTTTTTGGATTTTATCTATTCTGTTGTTCTGGTTTGATTTGAATAGTTTCGCACCCATAATATGTTATCTATGGTTGTACGACCGTTTTATAGTGTTTCATTTTGGTTTTGATTGATAGGCATTTTTTATTGTAAGTATTTTTGGTGATTAGTTGTGATGTTGTTAGTTTCTTGGTTCTTTTCTCCCATGCTTCCTTATCGTTGTTGTTGTAAGTGATGATTTCTCCCAAGTATTTAAAGGATTCTACGAGTTCTACATATTGGTCGTTAATTTGGACCTTGTTTATACATAGCGGTTCTGTTGCCATTATTTTGATTTTTTTCAAATTAAATTTTGAGGCCAATTTTTCCTGCTATTTGTCCTAGCGTTGTAAGTTGGTTCCTAACCTCTGCGATTTCGTTTGGTAAAAATGCTAGATCGTCGGCGAACCCTAGGCAGTTGAGTTTGGTGTTACATTTTTTGGTGCCTATTTTGATGTTTTTTTGGATTTAGTTTGTACCATTTTCTCATGATGTATTCGAGAGCGCAGTTAAAAATTAGGAGAGAAAGCCCGTCACCTTGTCTTAGTCCAGTTTTTATATCGAAGCTTTCTGAGTGTTCTCCTCTTTTACTTTGGAGCTAATGCTTTGGCAAATTTTACTTTGGAGCTGGTGTTAGTTAATGTTAGTTCAATCAGTTTAACTAGTTTCGGGTGAAGTCCGAAACTAATAAAAGTCCGTAATGCCTAATATAATACAATAAATAGTAAATATTAATAAATAAATACTAATAAATAGTAAATACACAGGCCTATAATTTCCGCCTTACAGATTAGCTAATCTAGTTGTTAAAAGAAAAGTTGGATGGTTAAAAGGTTGATAAAACTAGCACAGAAATATGATTGCAAATTGGATGAGAGTTTTAACAGAAGGTGATCATTGCAACTAAGCAACTAAAAAACATTTGGGTAAAGATAAGGGAAGCGACTGGGCCTATCAAATTATTATCTGGGTGAAAAGTCGTGTATAAGAGATGAGTACAATATTACGGATTTATGAGGACAATTGTTCGATGTAGAAGAGACCAGTTAGCTCTAAATGCTAGCCCACTTTGAGCTGATATTCTTAGATTATGCTCATTATGTAATATTCAAGAGGCAAAGGACTTTTTCATTTTCTGGGACGATGTCTAAATTTAGAATTTAATATCTTAAAAATCTATGTTAACAGAAGAGGAAATTTTAAATCATTTGAACGGAGAAAACTGGTTTATTTTAATTAATTATGTAAGGAAAGCTCTAATGTACATAAAAGTTTTAATTGCAGAATTCATTTTTATTACAATAAAAAATGGAAAACAATTTTTGGGGTAGGTCAACTTGGCAGATGACCTCGGTCAGGTCAGTAAGTGAACAGGTTTTGTTTTTGTTTAAGATTTTCTTAGTTTATGTAAGCATGTTAGTTTTGTTTGGTGTAGTATATTGTTCAAATAAAGTTCTGTTTTTATTTTTTAGGCCCTCATTGGAGCAAATCTAGTCAAGAATGGGAAGACTGTTTCTGGGAACTTTTCTTCTTTTCCCAATACGCTTTCATTCTTTTGAATCTCTGGAATCTCTGTTCCTCTCTTATATAGTAGGCCTACTTTCTTTTTGTTGAGGTTTTAAATTTAAATTTTATTTATTTTTTGTTTTTAAGAGTAGTTCTTTCTCCCTGTTTAAAATCTGTTGTTACGTTATTTCTAGCTCTCAAGGTATTCTTCTATTTCCCGTAGCCAATTATTCTTAACTTTATTTCTATATTGGTAATTTAGCAGTTTCTTGGTCAGTCTTTCTCAGGTAGCCTTACTAGATTACTATAAAAGGCGAATCTTTTTTTCTTCATAATGTTTAGTAAGGGTTCGTTTTCCTAATATATTATTTCATTAGAAAGAAGTCAGTGTTTTCCATTTACTACATGTTTTTTTGTTAATGATCATTTTATAATTCTTCTTTCCACTCTCTGAAGTTCTTCTGTTCTGTTCTTGCTTTTAAGGTTAAACAGTGTTTCACAGCTTAAGTTATTTCTGGTCTTGTTACTGTATTGTAGGGACTAATTTTTGTATTCATTGAGTGGAAACTTCTTTTTGTGTATGGCCCAAGTCAGTTTCTGTGCTGTCTCACTTCATTGATTCTGTTTTGGAAAGTTCATTTTATTATAATATTTTCCGCCTTATATCTTATTATCTTGTTAAATTATTTTAATGTGTAAATAACTCTGGAGTAATTGATGACTTGATACAGAGTGTATCAGGTGCGCTGCTTGTATGAAGTGCAGCGGCAGTCTCTTACAAGTCGTAATATGAAACAACTAGATACTTTTAAGGTGACTGTATAATGATTTTGACTGAAAATTTCAATTTTTGGTTTTTGCGTTTTTCAATATTTCAAACCTAGATCTACCAGAAAAAACATTAAATTACGTCAAAAAGTTATTTTAATGAAAAATTTAAGATTTTACCAGGTTTACCAAAAAAAAAAGAAGAAATCTTGTCAATAAGAACGAATATTTTTCATATTTTTGTACCAGTCGTTTTAGAGCAAAGGAGATTTTAGGTTTTTAAAATATCTGCATTATTGTTTTTAATATTCTCAGCTGCTGGTCCAGCTTTCAAACCAACTGTTGGTGGTAAATTTACTCGTTTGTGTAAATTTTGTTTTTTATTTTTGCCTTTTTCTGTAAATTTAGAATTTTAACATTTAAGAACATTTTACTCGGAAATTATTAAACTTACCAGACTGAAATTTTCACTAGTTATTTATCTCGTACACATATACCGACATTTTTATGACTTTCTCAGATGCTTTAAAATGAGCAATATGCAAAAAACGTAGAAAAAAATTGTAAAGACTCTGTTATTCATTATTTTGTTTTTAATTTCATGGCCCAACAGATTAAATTGAAAAAATTTTCAGTACCTAATGAAACCCGACAAAATCAGTGAGTGGAAAAAGGGTAATATTCCAAAATCCTTATTTTCGAGAAATTAAAAAAACTGTTTTGTGACTTTGTTTTTGGTTTAATGGTAAAATGTTCAATTGGTCATTTGTAGTACTATATTAAGGCTTTTTAATGGTGACTTTAGAATTTGTTTTACAATAATCATGGGATTGATTTTTGATTATTAATATGTTGACTATTCACTTTTTTCTAGATTTAGTAAAAGTGAATGGGAAAAATTAAGTTGAAAAAACAATATAATGTGCCAATATGCTACAAAACTTTATTTTAATTTAAAAATAATTTACAGTTACATTTTGAAAATAATAACACAGAAACCAGTGGTCTAACAGCTGTTCGCTCTTGAATGGAAGAAGGATAATATTCCTGGAATATTATCCTTTTTCCACTCTTCTAAATTTTTAATATAGCTTAGCTGCTTTTAGATACAAGGAATATTTCCCTTTTATCAACCAATACATGCGCCGAAGTAAACTTAACAAAACTGATCTTCGTTTAATTTCGCATTTTTTAGAATATTACCCTTTTTCCACTCATCGATTTAATTATAAGTGTGTAAAGTTTTATTTCCCTATCTTTTACCAATCCTATGAAAAATGTATCTAAAAATAGAAATTTTAACATTGGCGAGATACAAAGTACAGTCCCCTTAAGGTCCCCTTAAGGGGACCGTAACTGGGGAAAAATAATTTTTTCACGTTTTTTCCAATTTATGAAACTGGACTCTGAGTGTTTTGATATAATAATAATGTTAGTACAATTTTTACGAACGTAAACATTATATCATTGTACGAAGTAGTGGGGCTGAAACCTGCAGAGAACATGCTTCATGCTTCATGCAATGGAATGACTGGACAGGACAAATAGAAGGCGCTAATAGAAAAATGTCTGAATTTGAAAAACAAATACGGGAGAAGAGAAGTTAAAAACAAAAATACTTGAAGATTTATTTCTTCAAGAAGAGGATCCAGACCAACCATCTTGCAGCGCTGAACGTTATTAAAAAAAAAGTATAAGTTACTATATTTTTTTACATTCAGTTTGCGGAAAATCATGATTTTTGAAGGTTTATGCGAGTTTTCTCAGGAACGGTTAAAGATATCAGTTTGAATTTTTCAGGACACATTTTACTCATTATGGACTAGTTCTGCACGCAAGATTATTTAAGAATTAACCATAGGAATTATTTTACGATTTTTTTTCATTATTTCTTTACTCTGAATTATTTGTACTTTTTATAAAAAATTATAAACAATTTTTAATACTTTATTCAAAAATAAGCTCCTATGCAGAACTAAATAAAAGTGAAGTTTAAATTTTGAAAAAAATTAAGGTTTTAATTTTTGTAGTTTTTGTGAAAAGTTGCAAAAACTTAACATGTAGTTATATAGGCAGTTACGGTCCCCTTAAGATAGTCTTTGATTTTCGAAGTTGAATTATGATGGTCAAGGCAATTAAAAGGAAGAAAATAATAAAGAAATATTACAGTTAGGTTATTACTGTTCTACGTATTATTACTAACTATATAGTACTTGGTTAAACAAATTCATAAAAGGTCGACTTACTTGATGGAGGTAAGCAAACAGGTCGTATTTTGCTATCTCCCTCTAGTTCAACATCTTCATCCAACTGTATAACAGCAATGTCGTTGTTAAATGTACGGTCACTATAGCCATTATGTTTTATTATCCGTTTCACATTACGGTCAATATGTGTAGTCTCGTTGTCAGTATTTCTATCGTGCTCCAATATTCTTACTGATATCTTCTTTTTATTGAATCTAAACAAAAAAAATATCGAAGTTACGTATTTACTAGTTAATAATCAATAAATTTGCCCATAACAGACAGGTGGAGTGTCAAATTATTTACACTCAATCTGTTAGTTGCAGGGCTAAAATAAATAGTTCTGTTTCTTATCACATGGTCAGCCAATTAAATGACTGAATCATTTAAGAAAAGAAGAGGTAGAGGTGTAAAAGACACTAATCGGAGCTATCTTCTCTGAAAGTAAGGAATTTCATTGTACAGCCAGACCCTGTGGTGAATGAAGTGAAAGTGACATTTTCAGAGTGGAAAATATATACTTTTCAGAGGGCCCGGCATGCTGATAACCGTACTTTTCCACTCAGTGAGGAAGGCATGGTAAACCACCTCACTCCTCGATTTACTGAGTATAACCTCTACAGGTTCAAACCAGCCTTTTGGCTGATAACCTAAACACAATCAATAAATAAACAAACTTTAGTTTAATCTAAAGAAATTTATACTACATTTTTTTCGTACAGAACCAATTATAGACCTCGTCACGTGACTTAATGGGGAGCGGTTCGCCTTGTACTAAACCATGTTAATGAAAATGCACTTTTCATTTAAAAACCCTTTAAGATATTTTCCTTATATTTTTTAATATGAAACTATGAAATTTATTCTAAATTGTAACTTATGTATTATGTTTTGTGCATAATTTGCAATAGTTATGATTTTTAAAATGTTTGTTTTTCAACGATTAAAAGAACAAAAAAATTATTTTTCATCTTTATATAATATTTTACATTTGGATAAGTTAAAACTGGTATTTTACTGCAAGGAACAGACTGATAAAAATTCACGCTGATATCTTTAGTAGGAACTGAGAAAACTGCAATTTTTTTAAATTTTTATTTAGGAAATTCACAATCTGTTGGAAACAATCAGTGAATGTGATAACACAAAATTTGGAAAAAAATAACATGGTAAATAAACGTGAGTGGAGACACAGTCCAGTGACAGAACTCCGACGTGAATAGATAAGTGTAGCATCAAGTGCAGTAATTAGAACACTGTAATGGATAGTCAATTACAGTACTACGTTAATAGATAAGGTCCCGGCTCCATCGACGTTTTAGACGTCTTATTGGATTATTTGGGAGAGTCTGCGTAGCCAGATTTGAGATCAATGGGTTATAGTACTAAAATGGTTTAGTAGGAACTGAGAAAACTGCAATTTAATGTCAGAAAATGAGATTTTCGGTAATTTTACTACACAAAAAATAACTGGATAAGATAAGAATACCTAAGAAATTAACGCTTACTCGTATAGAACCTAATATTTATAGTGACATACCTGAGAAAAAGTACAATAATAAAAGTTATATCCATCCGATTGTTACAAAATTACCACCATTTTAAAGTGGAAATTTCAAACAATCGATTAGTGTAAAAAAACAAAAATCGGTATTTTTCGGTGAACCACTCCCCATAAGACGTTTATGGAAATTATTTTTGCATCCCACATTCTCAGCTTTCGTTAACAGTAGGCGTTTCTCCATTCTTTTGTCTACCCGGTGTTCCTTTTTAGCTTCTGATGGAAGCCCTTAAAATTCGTAACTAATTTGTAACGTAATAATTTTTCTGAATTTGGTTTGGTTCATTAAGTTTTCTTGGTTTATTCAAGTTTTCTCAATATCCTTTCTGATTTGTTTAAACAGTTTGTCCGACACCTTCAGTCTATTGTTTACTGTATTAAAAATTTGTTTTGTCAACCGGTGTCCGTAAAATTTTAGTCTTTTTTCTAATCGTTTCCATAATTCGTTCATTTTCCTTCTACAATTATTCTTCTCATCCTCGTAACCTGCGTTTTTCATCTACTATTTGTAGACCCATTATCTTGCGGAGGATCTTTATCTGAAATCTCTCTGCTTTGATGGTTGGGGTTCAATTAATTATACTCTCTTAAGAATGGTCGGTCTGAGTCTGAACCGGACTACACCTAATTTACACGACATACATATCATCCTACTTTCATTGGGTGATGGAATTGCTTAATGTCTTAAATTGAACAGATTGCAACGTACACACATCCATAATATGTAATTATTTTTATACAGAACTAAGTTATGTTTTGACTGAGCTGCAGAAACAAAATTTTTAATTTTTTTACCGAAAATTATGAAAATGTTAACTATTTTGTTGGTCGATTTTTTGCCATTGACCAAGATAAACTAGACGATTTGATTCGGAGGATTCTAAACGATAACCGATTTATTTTGTACTGTAAAGAAGGAGAAGGGGTTCAAGTTATACACCTTAAATGCCGTTTACTAAATTTAAATTCTAAAATTAAGAAGATCAAATCGTTTGAAATTTTACAAAAGCGAAAGAAAATTGTTAACAGTTCATTATAAAATGAAGAGATAAACAGCATCTCATTAAAAATTATTTTATGAAAAAATTCAAAGAAATATTTCTTTAAAAAAAACAAACATTTAAGAAATTCAATTTTCTGAGAATTCGAAAAAAATCTGAAATAGTTGTTCTGTTCAGCATTGTTAAGCTCCCACATTATTACATCTAAGTCCCAATACAATATTTATGTTTAATAATAGAAATATATTGAAATTTAAATGATAATATTTTATTGTATGGTATTTTCTAAAGAAATGTTTGATTTATATATTTCTGTAAAATTTAATGGTTGCAGATCAAAAATGATATACCACACGTGTTTGTTAACAGTTATACAATCAATTGTTCGGTTCTAATAATCTATATATATATATATATATATATATATATATATATATATATATATATATATATATGTATTTTTGGTATTACGGTATTACCTTTTGAGTGATTTTTTTTATTGTATGAAATACCTTTCGTAATACTACCTTTTATTCTAACTTGCTTTACATTTTAATTTAATATCTGTACAATGCTTTTTACCGGCCGGAGTTCGGGCTTCATATTTAGTACCTACCGCAAAATAAAATATGGAAAAATTACGTTAAAAAAATTGAATGAAGTAGATTTATGTTTTATCATGGAGAATTTAAAAAAATTTCAATTCATTTTGTATTGTCCTTTCCAATCCAATATCTTTTCCCCATTCACATCTACCAGCTTTTAATTTAACGTGCACAACATTAGCTAATATAAACGTAAGCAGTAGCAGTGGTGCTCATCAATATTATTTGATAGTAGTCACTTGACAAATAGTTTTTCTGGTCCTGCTTAGTTGTATTTATTTTTTTTAATCCCTAATGTGTGTACGTTGCAATCTGTTCAATTCAGAACAATAAGCAACCCCATCTGCCCATAACAGACAGGTGGAGAGTCAAATTATTTACTCTCAATCTGTTCATTGCTGGGCTAAAATAAATAGTTCTGTTTCTTATCACATGGTCAGCCAATTAAATGACTGAATCATTTAAGAACAAAAGAGGTAGAGGTGTAAAAGACACTAATCAGAGTTATCTCCTCTGAAAGTAATGGATTTCATTATACAGCCAGACCCTGTGGTGAATGAAGTGAAGGTGTCATTTGCAGAGTGGAAAATATGTGCTTTTCAGAGGGCCCGGCATGCTGATAAGCGTACTTTCCCACTCAGTGAGGAAGGCAATGGTAAACCACCTCACTCCTCATTTTACTTAGTAAAACCTCTACAGGTTCAAACCAGCTTTTCGGCTGATGACCTAAACAACAACAAGCAACCCCATGACCCAATGAGATGAGGACGATATGTATGACGTGTAAATGAGGTGTAGTCTTGTACAGACTCATGCCGACCATTTCTGAGAGAGTATGGTTAATTGAACCCAACCATCAAAGTACACCGGTAACCACTGTCTAGCATTCAAATCCGTATAAAAGTAACTACCTTCGCTAGGATTTGAACCAGCTGCTTAGTTATTAATGCTATTTATAGTTTGCGTTTATTACGAAAAAAAATAGTTGTTTTATAATAGTATAGGCACTAGATTAAAAACTGAAATTCATTAAAAATCTCGGTCCACATGATACGTTTTGAAACATACTCCAGGACGCAGCACTGTTTTCCAATGTCTACTTAAGCATATTTTTTGTTGTAACAACTATTTTGTATTAATATCTAATATCAAAAATAATATCCGTAATTACTTTCAGATAAATATTTACAATAGCGTTATCTTCTTTGAAGACTCCATGTTTATTTACATACAACTTTTTTTAATCAAATTTAATTCTTTTGCAATCAGGTTTTTTAAAATGTAATAAATTATAAACTTTAAGCAAATATGATAAAATTATAAATAAACACTAACGTCCTAATGAAAATATAAAATTATAATAAATAATAATATTTAATATTATCTAAATAATAACGTCCTTAGAATAAAAATATAAAACTCACTTATAGTCCAATTCACGAAAGAAAACAACTGTTTTTAAACAGCAATATCTTTTGAACCGTTGTATTTAAAAACAAAATACAATACATCAAATTAAAGCTTGTTTTATTGTTAGTTACAGAATGTACATTCATATTTTCGGAAATTAATACTTATTGTATTAAATATCACGAATTACGCATCATAAGTACACTGTTTTCAACCACTTGTCCAATATACCCAAATTCAAGATTGTTGTTTAGGTCAACAGCCGAAAAGCTGGTTTGAACCTCTAGAGGTTTTACTAAGTAAAACGAGGAGTGAGGTGGTTTACCATTGCCTTCCTCACTGAGTGGAAAAGTACGCTTATCAGCATGCCGGGCCCTCTGAAAAGCACATATTTTCCACTCTGTAAATGACACCTTCACTTCATTCACCACAGGGTCTGGCTGTACAATGAAATTCATTACTTTCAGAGGAGATAACTCTGATTAGTATCTTTTACACCTCTACCTCTTCTGTTCTTAAATGATTCAGTCATTTAATTGGCTGACCATGTGATAAGAAACAGAACTATTTATTTTAGCCCTGCAACTAACAGATTGAGTGTAAATAATTTGACACTCCACCTGCCTGTTATGGGCAGAAATTCAAGGTACTATCACTATATTCATACGTTTTTAAAAATCTATAGTTCTTATGTTAATGTAATCCTGTAACCAACAATAAAATAAGCTTTCATTTGATGTATCATAATATTGTTTTTATATAAAACGGTTAAAAAAATATTGCTGTTTAAATACAGGTGTTTTATTTCGTTAATCGGACTAAAGTAGTGTGTTTAAAAAAGACTGTGGACTTATAGGTTACCGCTTTGGGGTTCAGCTGCGAAATCGAATCTTACTATCATCCAACGGTTCCAGTCCAAAGTCTTACGGGTAATAACAAATGCTCCATGGTATGTGACAAATGATACATTGCATAAGGACTTATGTGTCAACACCGTGAAAGAGGAAATCATGCAACTAAGTTCAAAATATCAAGAAAAATTAGCAGATCACCCGAATTCTTTGGCGCTTAATTTACTTGATAACAGCGAAGACGTGACACGACTGAAACGAATAAAATTGCTAGATCTTCCGTTTAGATTTACCGACTAACCTACTTTTTTTGATCTTCTTTTCTTTCTCTACCCATCACCATCTTGTCGCCATCATCATCATCTTCTTCTACTATCACCGTTATTAATTTGGTTACCTTTTCTATTAATGTTATTAATCTTTTATCTTGTTAATATTTTAAAAACTTATACTTAAATTTTTCTTTTCGTTTCCGAAGCAATACCATTGGGCATTGTCTTCGTCATGTAAACCCGTTCATGCTATTTACTTATAGTTTTTGTTTTTTAAACTGATTGTAAATATTCTCAGATGTTAGAAAAAAAAGACTGAAAATATGTGAACAAAAAATAAAAATAAATTTGACTGAATTGTGCATTTATATCTTGAAACAAAAAGTTGTTGGATCTGAAGATGACGATGACCATATGGTAATTATGAGATGACAATAATATTAGTAGTAGAAGCAGACAAAAATTAAATTAGTCAAATGATTAAATGATTAAAAAGTCGTAAAGGTAAGTCCAATGTTTCAAAACTTTTTATTCTGTGAGTATTTTCATTGTTATCGAGGCAGTCCAGAAAGTCTGTCACGTTTTGCGTTGTAGCCGCTAGGGGCGGAGCTATCGAGGCCAATTTGGTGCTGCGGCGTTTCTCCGTTCAGTGGCTATCCAGCCGTGCTAGTGAGAGGTCTGTGTCGTTCTTCGTTGTTTTTCAACAACAATTTAAAATGTGTGCCGCAATTCAAAATCCCGCCAGTTGTGAAGTACGGTCGGTAATACGGTTTTTGTTGGCTAAAAACAATAAACCAATTTGAGATTTATCGCCAAATCTGTGAAGTTTATGGGAACGATGTTTACACTGAAAGTGGAGTACGGCGTTTGTGCGTTCAGTTCAAAAATGGCCGAACTAATGTTCACGAGTAAGAACGAAGTGGACGGCCAAGCCTCGTGACTGATGACATTGTGAATAAAGTCAATGAGAAGATTAGAGAACCATAAGAGAGCTATCGCTTTTTTCCCACAAATTTCAAAAAGTTTATTGCACGAAATTGTTACAGAAAAATTAGGGTTTTCCGCGGAGTTGCAGGAGGGTGTGACGAACTGGTTAAAATCACAGGCGGTAGACTTTTATGACGCCGGCATTTCAAAATTAGTTCACCGCTATGATAAGTGTCTTAATTTGTTAGGTGATTATGTAGAAAAATAGCATTTTAGTTGCACTTTCAAATGTATATAATAAATTATTTTTCTTGTACTTAGGTTTTTTTATATCAAAACGTGACAGACTTTCTGGACTGCCCTCGTATATCAAAATTTATATGTGCAATTATAGTTTAGTTTATAATATTTTTTATTTGTATGTAATATTGTTTCTGTTTTTTGGCAACTTTGGCTCGTTGTTAACAGTGTGTTGTAATAAATAAATAAAATAAAATTACTATTCCAACTACCGTCAG
Source organism: Catonia carolina (assembly GCA_035578175.1). Lineage (NCBI taxonomy): Eukaryota > Metazoa > Arthropoda > Insecta > Hemiptera > Achilidae > Catonia > Catonia carolina. The sequence continues at coordinate 31,760,639 of JAQMRL010000001.1, forward strand.
CGTGGCGTTCATTATGCCCGTGTATTTTTATTTTTGTTGAGCCATTATTTTTACCCCCCTGCACCTTAAAACGTTTCTTATATAGGCCTACTCGTTTGACTTTTGTTGTTGCAATGTTGCCGCTATCTAGATCTTTCTATGACCCGTTTTTTTTAACGTCGCATCAACTGCTGTGGTCATTAGCGACGACGTTGGGGTGGAACTGTGCGTAATGAGGATGAAATGATTTTTTTGTAACATATGAAAATATGCCGTGCCTGAGTGAGATTCGATCCCAGGACCGCATGATGAGAAGCGAGCACGTTTCCTACAACGCAAATGCGGCTGACTATGACCCGTTTTGTTTTAGCTAATTTACTAATATTGCGCACAGTAAACACTTATGTTTACGTACGTGTTTTGGTACTCGGAGCGCACATATATCAAATAACTTGGTTGTTCATGTTTTTCAAAATACAATCATATCGCCAAAATGCTGTTCAACCTAATCGCCTTCTTGCTTGTAAACACTACCTAAAAGTTTATAAAAAAAATACTATTTGTTTACGCACTGTAGTTACTAATAATCAACCAGTTGGCATGACAAAGTAGAAAAAGTGAGAAAAAACGGAAGTCATTACTGAATATGGCAATTACAATACTACAGGGTGATTTTTTAGTCCTGTTACCCAATTTTTAATGTAATTTATAAAACGGAAATTTAGTTGTAATTAAAATGTATAGTTGTTATATACAAAAGAAATTTAATATTTTATTACTCACATTTCTTAGTTACTAAAGATTTTTAAAGAATATGCTCAAAATGTCCACCCATTGAGGTTATACACGCTTATTGAGGTTATACGCTTTGACTCTTTTCACTATATTAGCAGAAACCTTTTTGAGAGTTGCACTGAAAACATTTGTGATTAAGTCTGTAATATTGGCTTTAAGTTCATCAATATTGTGAGGATTGTTTTTGAAGACCTCGGACTTAATGTAGCCCCACAAAAAGTAATCAGGGGATGTGAAGTCTGGCGACCTTGGAGGCCATAAACCCTTGCTTATTATTCGACCACCAAAGAACTTTTGCAGAAAATCCATGGTTTCTCGAGACGTGTGACAGGTAGCGCCGTCTTGCTAAAACCAGCAATACCGTTCTTGAGGTTCTAGTAGAGCCACAAATTGGTGCGCAATATTCCTGTAAACTTCACCATTTACAGTCTGTTCGAAGAAAATGGGTCCGACCATACGCTGACGAGATATCGCACACCACACACCAATTTTTGCAGGATGTAAAGATTTATCGTGAACGGCGTGAGGATTTTCAGCCGCCCAAATTCGAGTGTTTTGAGTGTTCACATAACCGTCTAGATGGATCGAAGCTTCATCACTAAAGAACACTGTATTCAAAGATTCGATTCCGTTATCATTTACGAATGACCTAAACCAACGGCAATATTGCAATCGCTTGTTTAAATCTGGAGGTTGAAGCTCTTGGACTAATCGTACGCGATACGGATACATATGCAATTTTTTAGCAGCTTTCTGAACACTCGAATATGATAAACCAACTTGTGAGGAAAGTTTTCGTAAACTTTTCCGTGGAGAATTTAGTAATCTTGTTTTCACATTCTCTATAACGTCATCTGTCAAGACCGCTACGTTTTCTGTCGTAAACACTACCTGTCTCTCGAAATCGGTTTGCTAGCCAAGAAATTGACATTTTTTCTGGCGGAGGTACACCAACAAATTTAATTTTAAATGCATCTTTTATTTTCGTGTACGATTTCGTAGCAAAATATTGTTCAATAATGAAAACCCATTGTTCTATGGTAAAAAACATTCTGTTCATAAGACGACTGGAATCCACACAAAATGTTACACAGCTTAAGGTTAATCAACTCGCACTACCGTGTGTATACCGATTGAGTAGGGCTACCAACTTCGTGCGACAAAACAAAATTTCCCTTTATTAGAAATAAATTACCACACACTTACAATAGGGTAACAGGACTAAAAAATTAACCTATATAATATATACGTTTACTTACGTGTGGACACAATGTGCCGCTGTGAGAACGTATCTGCTATTTATGAGAGAACCTCCGCAGTAAAATCTTTTATTGTACATGAGAAGAGCCATCCACGGATACTGATTGACATATGTCTCTTGGCCTCCCACAATTCTTGTCACTTTATTAGCAATGCCACATTCTAAAATAGAAGAATAAAAGATTAACGAAATAAATATAACCTACCTTATTAAGTAAGGTTAACAATGCGCTAAAATATTAAAAATTAACAATCATAAAATTTCTTAAGCTAATCGAGTATTACTAAAATAATAAGGATGAAAAGATCGAAGTTTTATGAAAGTTTCAAAGGAATTGGTTGCACAAGACTCACAAAACAGGGATAAACATTTAAAAAATACAATAATTTGTTTAGATTTTATAAAACATTCTAATATATTAGGAACAAATAAGGAAAATTTAGAAAATACTACAATAGAATTTAGAAAAAATAAAATTAAAAAATTTAGAATTTAAGAAAGTGTAAGAAATAAACAAGAAACAAATAAGGAATCTTTAGGAAGCATAAGTAGAAAACAGAAAAGAGTTTTGAGAAAATAAAAAAATTAAATCAGCAGTCGTGGGACTGACCGACAGAAGTGACTGTTGTTGTTTAGGTCATCAGCCGAAAGGCTGGTTTGAACCTGTAGAGGTTTTACTAAGTAAAACGAGGGATGAGGTGGTTTACAATTGCCTTCCTCACTGAGTGAAAAAAGTACGCTTATTAGCATGTCGGGCCCTCCGAAAAGTACATATATTTTCCATTCTGCAAATGACACCTTCACTTCATTCACCACAGGGTCTGGCTGTATAATGAAATTCATTACTTTCAGAGTAGTGTGTGTGTGATTAGTGTCTTTTGCACCTCTACCTCTTCTGTTCTTAATTGATTCAGTCATTAAACTGGCTGACCATGTGATAAGAAACAGAACTATTTATTTTAGACCTGCAACGAACAGATTGAGTGTAAATAAACTGACACTCCACCTGCTTGTTATGGGCATAGAAGTGACTACTTAATTAATTAACTAAGTTAACAAATTTAATAAAAAAGATTTTTGTAAATTAATTAATGGTGATTGTTGATAGCCGAACGTGTCGTGCAGCAAACCAAAGAATTTTCCCGGGCTAAAAATACAGGCCAGGCACGAAATCTGAAAATTGGTTTTTGTGCTTTGTAATATCAGTTATTACAAAATGTAAAATTTATCAGTTAAATGTAAAATTTTTATATAATAATATAAGTTTATAATAATAATAATATAAGTACGTGTAAACGAGTGAGACTGCTATTGTAACAACGAACGGATGTATTTTTAAGGAATGATGGGAGATACAATCCCAAAACGGATTTTGGAGTACAAGCCTGAGAGAAAAGAACCTAGGGAAGACCACTACAATGTTGGGAATAATTTATTTTATTTAGAGCTTTCTAACAAAAAAAGAAGACATTTTGATACCAGAAGAGGCTGAGACATTTATGCAGTAAAGAGGAAAAGAGAAATAATATTGTGGAATTATAGTGAAATTCTAGAAATAGTTTAGGTAATAATGTTTTTATAACAAATTAGGTGTATTGTAAAAAGAATAATGGGTTGCTGATGAATGAAATGTTACTGAATAGAAATTCTCGGAAACGCGATCGGAACTAAAAAGGTCTTTATTACGTCTATTGTTGAGTTTTTCTACGTTGGTGGTTGTTTTGGTCAAGCGAAGAGGATTTTAGACGGTCTGTAATAATTGTCTTATTATGTTGAAAATCTTTGCGGTTTTGAAAACGACAATGGTTTTGGTATATAAGGGCGTTCATCCGTTTATCGCCGAGTTCAGTGCGTTCAATTCAAGTTGCCACACGGTTATGAATAATTTTTTTAGTTTGTTTTACGTCTGACTGTTTTAAAATTTATGCTAATGCATACAGTGAGAAGGATGATACATGAAGTTGAATGATGAAAAAATGCCGGACTGGGAATCGAACTCGGTTATGAATAAGTAAGTGCTGTTCGGAAGTGTTTGGTTTTATTTAACAAGAACATTAAGGAAAGGGTCTTCGTATTTTAAACATTGTAAAATCTGTTGTTGGCAAGACTTATTGTTAACTGTAAAATAATCTTATTATTAGTCACGTTGGTCTAAGCTTTATGTTTTGTCATTAATTTAGTTTAGTAATTCAATTGTTAAGCCAATAACAGGCAGGTGGAGTGGCAAATTATTTTCACGCTATCTAATAGTTTCGGGACTACAAAAATAGTTCTATTTCTTATCGCAGAAGAACAGAATAGTTAGAGGTGTAAAAGACATTATTAGTTAGAGTTATCTCCTCTTTGAGTAATTAATTTCATTATACAGCCAGATCCTGTGGTGAATGAAGTGAATGTGTCATTTGTAGGATAGAAAATATATGTTTTTCAGAGGGCCAGGTATGATGATAAGCATACTTTTCCACTCAGTGAGGAAGGTAATTGTAAACCACCTCACTCCTCGTTTTACTTAGTAAAACCTCTAGAGGTTCAAACCAGCGCCTTTCGGCTGATGACCTAAACAACAGTTCAATTGTAAATTAACCCACCGGGTTGGTCTAGAGGTAAAGTCGTTGCCAAAATCAGCTGTTTAACAGCTGATTTTCGGAGACGAAGGTTCCGGGTTCAAATCCTAGTAAAGGTACTTTTATACGTATTAAAGTACTTTTATACGTATTTGAATACTAGACAGTGGTTACCGGTGTACTTTGATGGTTGGGGATTAATTAACCATACTCTCTCAGGAATGGTCGGCCTGAGTCTGTACAAGACTACACCTCATTTACACGTCATACACATCATCCTCATCTCATTGGGTCATGGGGTTGCTTATTGTTCTAAATTGAACAGATTGCAACGTACACAAATAAGGAATAAAAAAAAAAAAAAAAAAAAATTGTAAATTGTTAGAAGCGTGACAATTAATTGTAAATTATAATCTTGTAAATAAATAATATTTTTATAAGTTTTAAAGGAAGTTTGTTTATAATTTGTTATATCCAGATTCCGAACAAACTTAGACTTTAGTGTTAAAAAAAAAAATAGAGGATAGGTAATGTTGGCAATTCAAACTTCGAAGCAACTTCAAGAATTTTAATCGTTTTACAACTGTTGATGACGGTTGTGTTTTGTTTGGTGCATGTAACCTTTATTTAGATTGGCATGTTAAATAACAATTCAAGTCTTCGATTACTGTTGTAAGTTCTGATTGATCTTACAATCAACATACTGTTACTTTTATGATTCCTTCATTTCAATATGAATATATTAGCTGAAACAAGCAAGATTACCTTAACTGTCATGAATAATAATTTTAAAAAAACCAACATAAACATTCGGGTTCTAGAATGTGTGATTTAAGAAAGGAAGAAAGAGTTTGGTGAAAATTAAAAGCCTAGCGATGAAAATAGAAAAAATCAGGCGTGAGAAAAAATAACTTAATGTGGCTCTTAGTAAACCGAAAAAATTAAAGAAGCGGATGAAGATTATTAAATAATTATAAAATCAAAATTTTAGGGAATACCTGATAAAATAATACTTTACGAAATCTCTTCCGTGGTACAGTCACTTTAGAGTTCTAGATTATGCTGAAATGCAACGTGGTAAATCCCGGTTTCAATTTCGGCCAAGGTTTGAGAAATTTAAACAAGTTAAAACCATTTATTTGAGTACATTTTTATACTGTTCCTTAAACCACAAGTGTCGATAAAATTACCAGGCTTCGTAAAATATTTTCTGGTAATATTAGTAATTACTATTTCTTGAAGATACACGGCGTGTTCCACAAATTTCAGTTGAAGCTTAGTTCTATCCTTTTGTAACAAGAATCTTACATTGATTCATTGACTGAAGTCCATTACGACACATCGTTTGAATCCGAGGTATGTGCTTGCTAACAGAAGCATCTTATTACACTCCATACTCATCTGAAGTTGTAACGCTTTTTTCTTCAGTTCTTATGACTAATGCGGTTTGTATCCATAATATTTGATGTGTTTTGGAGTATATATACAACTGTTGAGATTATTATTACGTTTTAGTACCAATAGGAAAGAATTAAGCCTGAATTGAAAGTTGTGTGTTGACAGTGTTCACGTATAACTGAAATTACTTCTATAATGGATTAAATTATTAATATAAATTGTAGTTGTGTCCTTCGAGAATGTTCTTATCAACGTTTTTCCAGTCTATAAATTGTAGTATCAGTTGAGATTAATACTTACTGCACGTCTTACACTTCTCGGCTGCTACTAGAGGTGGCTTCGGGCGTATATTGAAGTTAACTATGTCAATTGTTTGTTTGGATGAGTACTTACTGCAAGGTTGGCACTCGTCTGCTGCTATCGGTGGAGGCGGTGTTTGGACATCTTCTTCTCCACCTAGCACTCCGGTTAACCATTCCAGGAATGTCGCCCTCTCGTAATCCAAGATGGATACCGAATTGTTGGTCGGGGGACCTGGAGACTATCATTATCATGTCAACATATAACTATATCATGGAATATTATCGTTTAAGCATACACAAAATAATTATAAATATCTGAAATATCTTAGTGGTTTAAAACTGATCTATTGCAAAACAGAATATCTAGGGTGTGAAGTGAAGCAAATTTAAGAGTAAAACATTCAGTGGCGGAGGGTGGATCCACATAATGGGTAATCTCTTATAAAACAACAGAATATTCATAAATATTTGTCTAAATTTAATAAAAAATGTTCTAAAACTTAACCACCTTAAATAAAAACAGTTAAGAAGAAATATGCCTATTAACAATCAAAATTATTTGATTCTTATTTACAACCCGATAACAATTGTACACTGACTACCCGTCACGGATAATCTGCTTCAATACGCAGTGCGTTATGTACCAATAATTTTTAAGTCACTCACTTCTCCACTGTTCACATGAGACTAACTCATTAACAAAAAGGTAGCCGGTTTTTCTGTTGTTGTTTAGGTCATCAGCCGAAAGGCTGGTTTGAACCTGTAGAGGGTTTTACTCAGTAAAACGAGGAGTGAGGTAGTTTACCATTGCCTTCCTCACTGAGTGGAAAAGTACGCTTATCAGCATGCCGGGCTCTCTGAAAAGCACATATTTTCTATTTTGCAAATGACACCTTCACTTCATTCACCACAGGGTCTTGCTGTATAATGAAATTCATTACTTTCAGAGGAGATAACTCTGATTAGTGTCTTTTACACCTCTACCTCTTCTGTTCTTAAATGATTCAGTCACTTAATTGACTGACTATATGATAAGAAACAGAACTATTTATTTTAACCCTGCAACGAACAGATTGAGTGTAAATAATGTAACACTCCACCTGCCTGTTATGGGCTGCCACTTTATGTATAAAAACATATCGATGTTCTCAAAGTATAAAGAATAAAACAGAAAACATCAGAGAAATATATGAAGAATAAAACATTTTACTCTGTACTTTAACAACAAGATTGGCGGGATCTGGAAAGTAATTAATTACAGTGTCAAAACGTGAAGGTTACCCACACTACTCGTAAAAAGTCGTATAGCCAAAACAGAATCAATCAGCCGGTGTACGTCTTAGTATTAAAAATGTAGTAAATTTAACACAGACTAATAATTTTCTATATGTCAGATGTACTACTCAGGAGATCTGGGCGCAAATTATATTTTAGTTCTGTTCAAAAATCTGAATAAAGCATTCATCTGAATGGGTTTCATTCAAAATTAATTCGAATAATTGACTCGTTTTAAATATTGCTACAGTTCGAAATTAGTCTAAAAATGGTTAATGTGACAGTTTCCCTTCATTATTAAAAATTGTGTATTGTATGGGTTGGAGTGTATTGAACAAGGAGAGTGAATTGCGATGAAAGATGTTTTGAAAACTACTTATAAGAAATCCAATACAGTAAAAATGTTAGTTTTTATTTTTATTCCTGCTACGGGGTTCAAGAATAACGAAGCTTTTGTTATTGTCCAACCTTTCTAAGTTTGCTCCTAATGTAAACAAATAATGACGTCTCTGAGCATGCGCATTATATAAAAATGTGTACACGGTGATTAAAAAGTAACAACAAAATACTTTCAAAAGTATTTTAATATAAAATATTTTTAAAGTAATTTTAAAAATGAAATCGTTAGGCCTAGATCATATCATGACTGATGTTTTAAATAATTTAAATACTTATAATTCAAAACATAGTTATCTTAATAGGAATACGACATCAATAAAGTCGCGGACTCTAGCGTGCACCCTGTAGTAGCTGGCTTTGGTTTGTTGACAGTAGGAGCAAACCAAGGACGGCTAAACTATAGAAGATCTCGTGATTGAGACCGCAGGTATGTAAACAGTGAGCACCTGAATCGTGAGTGAACAGTGTCGGAAAGTTCGTAAACAGTGTCGTTACAAGACCGGTTCAGAATCACTTGTGCATCCGCTTGGTAGCAAGTGTTTGTGAACAGGTAATAGTTTTCGTTCTTAAAAACAGTAATCTATTGTTAGTTTTATTGGTTTGAGTTTAAGTTTTATTATTGATTTAATTAATGTAAGGTATTTGTTAGTTGGCTAAGTTAATAATTATTAGTTTTGTAAAATAAATAAAATATGTTATACGTTTAAAGTTTGTCCGTTTATTATTTTATCATTCCCAGATCCCGAATGAACCTAAATTTAGGTGTTACAATATTTTAACTTTCCTATAACAGGCAGATGGATTATTAAATTATTTGCACTCGATCTACTAGTTCCAGGGCTATAAAAAATAGTTTGGTTTCTTATCACGAAGTCAGCCAATTATATGACTGAAGTATTTAAGAACAGAAGAGGTATAGAGGTGTAAAAGACACTAGTTACAGTTCCCTACTCTAAAAGTAACGAATTTCATTATATAGCCAGACTCTGTGGTGAATGAAGTGAAGGTGAAATTTACAGTTTGGAAATTAGATGCTTTTCAGAGGGTTTGGCATGCTGATAATTATACTTTTCCACTCAGTGAGGAAGGCCATGGTAAACCATCTCACTTATTGTTTTACTTAGTAAGGCTCAATGGATTCCAAACTAGGGGCGCCCCCCCCCCAAGGGAGGCGTAAAGGCAAATCAAGGGGGCGCATGACCTTGAGATAGCTTTACTGTCCGCACGTCCAGAGCTGTTGCGATTCACGAATCGAGATTAAGCATCTATTACAAAGTGTACCCCAGTATTACTCAGAAAGCGCTGCAATTGTATTTAACTTTTTCAAGCACCTATTTGTGCGAAAAAGCATTTTCAGTACTTGTTACATGCAATAAAGATAAAGTATTGGGGCAAATTTGATGTTGCTAATGATTTACGTTGTGCAATTTCTAATAATCAACAAATAATAAGGAATCTTGTGAAAATTGCAAGGTCATCCATCCCTTATGTTTTTTTTTGTTTCTTAATCGTTCAATTTAAATTACAACTTATAATGTCATAAAAACAATAAAAAATAAATGCATGGTATTTTAATGTAGGCCTACTACTTGTTTTATTTTGTTATTACCACATAAAATTGTTTGAGGGGGCGTGGGAAGTTTTTTTTCTAGACAGTAAAAAAGGTAAAAAGAGTTTTGGCACTGCTCTAGAGGTTCAAACCAGCCTTTCGGCTGATTACCTCAACAACTTAATATTTTAATAAAATAATAGCGGTTAAATTAAGTGTATTAAAAAGTGGTGAAAGGAAAAAGGATTTTAAGTAAAAGTAATACAATAATAGTAATTTACAACCCCAGAGAGACTTATAAAAACAAAGGTTCATTGCTGGTGGTTGAATTACAACGGTAATGTACATTTTATTACTACAATTACTATTTTTATTAAACTGGGGAAATTTGATAATACGATTTAAATGGTTTTGTACAAAAAAATTGTACAAGAAAACCAAGTTAAAAGGATTTGTACACTATCTTATGTAATCTTGCGAACTTAAAGAAAATTAAACCGAAGAAATAACAGTTGATTAATTAAAAACGTACCTATATTTTTAAATAAAAAAGTAGCAGCTATATAATCTAACTTTTTCGTAAACAGAATTTAAAAGTTAATTTTACAAAGTTGTATTAAAAAGTAATTAAAATTTTTTAAAAGACTCAATATAACGAAAAATGGTAGCCGATATAATTAATGTTTAAATCAGTCAGATAGAAGTTAGTTAAAGTATCATCAAATAAATGTAATTTTCTTTTTAATAGAATTTCTGTGTCTTTACTATTTGTTTTCTTTTAAATAGAATAGACGATGTAAAATATCTAATTTCTTTTCTTTAGTGTGAAGTATTATAATTCATAGAAATTTATAAGTTAAAAATTCAGTTTGCTGACTTAACCACTCATTACTGATTATCTAACGTTCATATTTCACAGACTTAAGGAACCAAAAGACTTAAGAAACCATGTACGAGGTGTGGCTATTAAATAATGAGACTGACGTGGTAAAAAATTTAATTTTAATTTTATACATAATCACTGATTGTCACCTTCAATATACACTCTTTCTCTATCCCTACAACGCTCCATGCGAATTTTCTATTGTTGGAAACAGTGCCGAAAGTCATCTTCTGTCAGCTCCTTCAGGACACGTGCTGCTCAAAAATGTTTGAAATGAAGCTCGCAAAAATGTTTGTACTTACACTTTTTTTGGAAACGGACCAAAATTTTTTGGAAACGATAATAACATGTGATGAAACATGGTTTTTTACTTATGATCCGGAAACGAAACATCTTCTGTCAGCTCCTTCAGGACACGTGCTGCTCAAAAATGTTTGAAATGAAGCTCGCAAAAATGTTTGTACTTACACTTTTTTTGGAAACGGACCAAAATTTTTTGGAAACGATAATAACATGTGATGAAACGTGGTTTTTTACCACGTCAATCCATGCACTGGAAGAGCCGAACTTCATCGAGAGCCAAAAAAGCTCGAATGAGCAAGTCAAAATTTAAAGTAATGTTGATTATTTTTTTTGATATCCATGGGATTGTGTATATTCACTAGGTTCCTGAAGGTCAAACAATTAATCAATATTACTACGTACCTTGAATGGAAAAAGTCAACTTTTCCGTTGTCTTTCTCGTTTTTCTTGGCCATTCAGAGATTTTTTGATTAGGAAAATGACGAGTTAATAAAATTTGATAAAACAAAAATTATATGTAATTTTTTCCAGAAAAATACGATGAGTTAAAGGATAGAGAGATGTTTTTAAGCCCCCTGTATGCTGAAATCACCGGGCCGACTCAACTTCCCAGTCCGCCGCCTGGTGTATGTGTGTGTATTGTGGTTGAAAATGATTGAATAAGAATGGCAGGTTTTGAATTGCGATAAAATTTATCGCAATTACGCCATTGCTATAGAACAGCCGCTATGATAATAATGCATAATGGATGTAGTAGGTACATGTCTGGACAAGATTGTGAACGTTAGAGTATCGGGAAAACTGGGAGTTTCGACCATGTGAGCGACAGGATTAGAGGTTTTAAGTTGGTATAAGCATCTGAGCTGTGGTGAATGAAGTGAAGGTGTCATTTACAGAGTGGAAAATATGTGCTTTTCAGAGGGCTCGGCATGCTGATAAGCGTACTTTTCCACTCAGTGAGGAAGGCAATGGTAAACCACCTCACTCCTCGTTTTTACTTAGTAAAACCTCTAGAGGTTCAAACCAGCCTTTCGGCTGTTGACCTAAACAACAACAAGCATCTGAGAAGGATCAGTTACAACAGGTTTCAGTGATAGCATCAGTCGAGATTTCCATCCTTAACTTAATCCTTGGAGGAAGACTCAATGTAATTGTTATCAATGTAATTCGATCACATTCTTTAATGGAATCCCCACCAAATCATTAAAGCATCTGCAATACACTTAGATCATTAATGGATTAACCAAGAATACGTTACATTGTTAGTACATTTACAATGAGTATGAGGCAATTTCAATACACTAATTTTTAATTGATCTTTTCACTAGAGTTCTTTCATTATTATAGTTGTAAAAAGAACAATGTTATTGTTAAAAAATCTATTCGAAAATCATTGTTCATAATAATAATAATACTGATGACAACCTATTCCTATTCTGAAAAAATATAACAATTCATTCATTGTTTGATTCATTTTTAAGGAAGTAGATTATTTGACTTTTCTTTCTTTCTAATTGAAATTTAGTTTACTAAAGGAGTAATTGAAATCGGGTTGTTATAAAGTATGAATGGCTGTACTCAGCACACATGTAGCAATTCATAGATGATTTTACGAATGAATTAAAAAATAGGAACATAGTTTTGGAAAAGTTTAAGATTGTGTCACCTTCCCTCACCGTTGGTTTAGTGGTAAATTCGTCTCAGCGAGTCTACTGTTTGACAGCTGATATATGGAGACGGAGGTTCTGCAGTTCAAATCCTAGTAAAGGAAGTTGCTATTATACAGATTTGAATACCGGGAAGTGGTTACCGGTGTATGTTGATGGTTGGGGTTCAATTAAACATACATTTTCAGGATTGGTCGTCTAAATTACGCATCATACGAGGTGTGGCTATTAAATAACGAGACTGACGCGGTAAAAAAATTAATTTTAATTTTATACATAATCACTTATTGTCACCTTCAATATACACTTATTCTCTATCCCTACAACGCTCCATGCGAATTTTTCATTGTTGGAAACAGTGCTCAATGTCATCTTCTCTCAGCTCCTTCAGGACAAGTACCGCTTACTCTTTTACAGCTTCAACAGACTCAAATCTTGTCCCTTTTAATGCAGATTTCACCTCAGAGACAGGTAGAAATAACATGGTGCATAATCGGGTGAATAAGGTGGATGTTCTAACACTGAGATGCTGTACTTGGCTAGAAACCTCTTGACAGATAACGCGGAATGAGCTGGCGGATTGTCTTGGTGGAGAATCCATGATTTGTCCCTCCACATTTCGGGGCGTCTTTTCCTTACTCTTTGACGTAGTTTAGAAAGCACCTCAAGGTAGTAATATTGATTAATTTTTGACCTTCAGAAACCCAGTGAAGGTACACAATCCCATGGATATAAATAAAAACAATCATCATTGCTTTAAATTTTGACTGGGTCATTCGAACTTTTTTGGCTCTCGGAGAAGTTCGGCTCTTCCATTGCATGGATTGGCGCTTCGTTTCCGGATCATAAGTAAAAAACCACGATTCATCGCATGTTATTATCTTCTACCTGTTCCGTAAGGTGAAATCTGCATTAAAAGGAACAAGATTTGAGTCTGTGGAAGCTGTAAAAGAGAAAGCGGCACGTGTCCTGAAGGAGCTGACAGAAGATGACTTCCAGCACTGTTTCCAACAACGGAAAATTCGCATGGAGCGTTGTGATAGAGAAGGAGTGTGTATTGAAGGTGACAATAAGTGATTATGTATAAAATAAAAAATAAAATTTTTTACGTCAGTCTCGTTATTTAATAAGCACTCCTCGTACAAATCCTCCTCATCTCATTAGGGTACACACTATATGCGCTACTTTAAAAACTTTAAAAATGCTAGTGGTGAAAAAGTTGCGGGTATAATCTTCTTTTTTGAATCCCATATAGATTTTTGGCTTCAAAATTTATGGTTCAACTAAACATTCTAATACTTTAAGTAGGCCTACTCAAGTCAAAAAGTTTACGCTCTATACATGTAACTTTTTTTTTTTTGGTTTAACGTCCGACTGTTTTGCAAATTGCTGCTAATGCAGACGGTGAAGGATGAAATGAATTTTTTGTAACGTATGAAAAAATGCCATGCCCGAGTGGGATTCGAACCCAAGACCGCGTGATGAGAGGCGAGCACGTTACCAACATCGCCAATGCGGCCGGCTTATACATGTAACTGGCATATACGTTAGTAACAAGCTAAAGATTTTTTTTATAATTTTTTGTCATTAATTCTAAAAGAGGTTTACAAAACAAAAGTATTTATCGTTATGGAAAATCTCCAAACCGGTAGGTTTATTTATCTTTACACTGAAAAAATTATAGCATCGAGTAGTTGTTCCCTGAAAATTCCGCAGGGTAGTTTTCAGTTTTACAGTCATGTTAAATTTCTAATGTTGTAACACTGACCTAGAAATTCCTTCCTTTCGTGACTTAATTAAAAATGTTTTATCGTAGTACCAACAGTATATATATATATATATATATATATATATATATATATATATATATATATATATATATATATACTACAGCATGACAATCCCCGTCCGTCAACTATTAAATAGAAACATCATTGAAGCAAAGGGAAATAAAAACTACGATAAATAGATTGTTTATTGAAAATAACGTTCAGTAGAGAAGTCTTGTCAACGTTTTATAGTATCTGACTTGTTAACTGACGGGAAAAATGAAGTTACTTCTTTGTAACGGACTCCTATGCAATAAACGAACAAGCTATGCACTTAACGCTTGAAGAACTCCTTCAAGAATTTTATTTTAATATGAAAATCATGAAACTCAAAGCTTATTTTATGGGTTACATGTAAAGAAAATTTCTAGACGATATAAAGATTAAAAAATATTGTTTGTTTAGTAACTTAAATTCTTTCCTTCGTTTTTCAGAATTTAGTTTCATTGTATTTAATAATAATATCAAACAGTACTGATTATGTGAATAGTATGTTTTTATAAATATACTAGCGGTACCCGGCATGCTTTGCTACGCCGCCGGCAAATATTAAACCGGCAATATTAAAAAAAACAACATGTTAATAATGACAACTGTGAAATTAACTTGTTTTATTTAAATTAATGCTAATGGATAAACACTATTTTTTTAAATTTATTTATTTAACGTCGGATCAACTACAACGGTCATTAGCGACGACGTTGGGGTGTAACTATTGTACAATGAAGGATGAAATGATTTTTGTAACGTATGAAAATATGCCGTGCCTGAGTGGGATTCGAACCCACTATCTTTTAATTCGCGACGTACACTACTGTACTACTAATATTACTACTAAAAAACAGTTTATATAAATATTACAGAAAGGCATTGAAATAAACTACACACTAAAAATGTTTGAGTACAAAACATTACTGTTAAATTACTAAATTAAACATTACAATATTACTGTCAAATAACCGCACAAACAAAGCGATCTGGAAGACAAAACAGTACGACGTACACAACCGAACGATTTACCAAACAAAAATGATTACTAACAAAATACGAAAGGTAAACAATTATCAAAAAGTAGAAATAACTACCTATATTATTTACAAATATCAAACAAAGTTTACAAAATAACAAACGAACTACGAAAAAAATCACGAAAAATCACGACAGAGTACACGTACATCAACAAAAACATAACCTTGAACACGGCTCAATGTTTTTTTAAATAGTTCACAAAATATTCTGAAGATATCGCTGCAAGCATAAAAACAATGTTTTTTTACATAGTTCACAAAATATTCGGTAGATTTCGCTGCAAGCATTTTTTATATAACCTCATAAAAGCCTTAATGTAAGATATAAACATTATTTTCAACGTTTTAGGGCTAACTTTTTAAGGGTTTCAATTGCATAAAACCTGCACCGGCATCATAGTTACAATATAAAAAAACTGCATGAAAATCGGTTCAGTAATTTAGGAGATAAAGGCGAACATCCACACACGCACACACACACACACACACACACACACACACATCGAATTATAGATTTCTTTTGGGAGCTACATTTCCATGCGATTAATTTTCACAAATCTATTAATTATTTAGTAAAGAACAAATAGTTGATAGGTTCTGTTACAACTTAAAGTTTAATTTTCTTTTGCTTTATTGAAATCGTATGAGGGCCTTGGGAATTGACTTTGCGGGAATTTTTCGCCAAATAGGAGTAATGATGGGTATTGATGCCTACCATCTGCTTCATTTAATGAAAAAAAAAAATTTGGTTTAAAACACTCACACGACTTTATCTTTCCAATTTTAATAATGAAAAATATAACCTACGTTTAATATAGAGTAAACAATGTAAAGAGAAAAACATAACGCTAAACGAAAATCAATCTCTGTCGGTCTTTGATTTTATTTAGACAAATACGGAAAATCACTAATTGACCCTAAACGCTGTAAAAACAAATCGTTGAAATAAAAAATGTACACAGGCCGGTTCTGTAGCGTAGTGGTTAGCGCATTGGCATGCCACGCGGAGGTCCCGGGTTCGATTTTCGGCCAGGGTTTGGAAATATTCACGTGTCAAATCCCTAAGTAAATGTTATAAATTCCAGCGTAGACGCTAATGAACAAGCAGTTGATGCAACTTTAAATAAATAAATTAAAAAAAAAGAAAAAGAAAAGTGTTATACAATTTTTTAATTTTCTGTAACTTTAATTTTATACATTTTTACTCTAAATTGCAATAGGGTAGTCGGAAATACTATCTTAGCTCATGTTAATGTTTGACCCGTTTTCTCCGTTATCTACGGCCAAAAAACTTTCAAATTTTAACCAGTTATTCATTAATATGTACCTGACCGACAGACGAAGTCGTTTAAAAATATATAGATTATTAATGTTTTTATAAATTTTGCGTGAATGCCTACCTCCAAAAACTAAAAATTTATAGAAAAAAATTTATAATTTTTTATAAATTAAAATAATGTCAAATTCCCCCGTCTGTTGATGTAAAGACATATAAGGAATGTGTCATTAAAATTTAGAGGAAAAGCTTCATTGGTTCTTGAGAAAACAGGTCTTTTGTATGAAAAAACACAATATTTTGTGAAATGGTGATTCAGATTTATAAACGCATTTCTGTATAAAAACGTACTTAGTGTATTTCTGCTTCATGCGAGCAGGAATGCACTAAGTAATTTATGCAACATAAATTGCATATCGTAAACCATACAAACAAAAGTGCCTTCTAGATTGAAAGAGAAATTACTAAAAAAATTTATAAAACTTAGTAGCAAATAAATAAAAATCATGTAGGATACACAATATGACTTTTTTACAAAAACAGGAAAATTTTCACATGACGTGTTTTTATATTAAAAAAAATTCTAGTTGTCGTAGAAACGTGATTTTGGTACCACTGGAAAGCGCTAATTTCAAACTGTAAAAATCAGTTAAAACCTGAAAATCAATATTTTTTTCATTTTTTCGAGTCCGACTCCCCTTGAAAAACATTTTTTACTACGAGAGCACAGACCGCCCACGGATGTCAGTAGACATGCCGCTTACCCTACCTTAAACAGGACAAAATTTGGTAAATAAGGTAATTTAAAAAAAATTGAAGGAGCGGGTTTTCAAAAAAATTCAATACAGTGAAACATTGCACGAATAAACTACTGCTTCCGGTTGATCGATTTTGATGAACATATTTATGTCATGTCCCCTTTTGATACCTAATTTAAGTACCAAATTTTAGCATCGTACCATGCATTCGTTCAGTTCTGCAGATATTTTGTTCATACGCAGACAAATCGGTAATTACTTTTTTTGGGTCACGGGACCTGAAAAAGTGCATTTCCGGTGAAAACTCGATTTCAAAAAATTGACATGAAATAATAATTTCCTTCCCAATATTTCATAGAGGTTTGTTATTTAGGTCATTAGCCGAAAGGATGGTTTGAACCTCTAGAGGCTTTACTAACTAAAACGAGGAGTGAGATGGTTTACAATTTCCTTCTTCACTGAATGGAAAAGTATGCTTATCAGGATGCCAGACCCTCTGGAAAAGCATATACTTTCCACCGTGCAAATAACACGTTCACATCATTCACCGCAGGGTATGGCTGTATAAAAAAATTCATTGCTCTCAGAGGACATAACTGTGACTAGTGTATTTTACACCTCTACCTCTTCTGTTGTTAAATGCTTTAGTCACATAATTTGCTGACCATGTGATAAGAAACAGAACTATTTTTTGTAGCCCTGGAACTAGCAGATTGAGTGAAAATAATTTAACACTTCACCTGCCTGTTATGGGCAGTGCATTACATGTGTAAATCTTTAAATAAAGAAAAGTATTGATCATGAGATACGAACTTTTATTCAACTTTCACTTTTTGATTGACGTCAATAACACCCTTTACGTTTTGTTTCACGTCAATAACATTTTTATTATAACTTTTACTTTTTAATTGATGTCAATAACACGCAATTTCCTCAGCTTTCTGAGTGGATTCAACGGAGTGGAAAAGTATGCTTATCAGTTTACCAGATTCTGCGTCAGTCATATTGTGTAAGTCAATCATACAGGGTACGGAAAATAAAATAATCACTCAAGAAATTTCTCTTAGCCTCTTGCACTCCAACTCCAGCAAGAGGTGGCCCATCTAAACCCCAGGTGGACACTGAGTCGGTGATCAGGGGTTGAGGGACTGAGAATTTGTTCTTCAGTTTTTACTTAACAATGATTCGGCAGTGATCTTATTCTCTGATATTTTATACCATCTTGAACATCTCAGAAAGTAGCAGCAAAATATTCTTGAGCTATGAAAGAAAGTAGGAGAAAACCTTTAATTCAGTTGGTCTAATTGTTTTTAAACAGACATCTCTTCCTCTAAATAGCTTCATCGTAGAGTTAATCAATACGAAGTGAAATTTTTGAAAAGATTCAGGGAATGTAAGACAGGATAATCGGAAAAAGTATCAGAAACGAAACGATAATTTGATTTTAGGAACGTGAAATATAATCTCATTATTTGGAAAGAAGACGGAGAGATAGTAGCAGATATAACAGATTAAAAATAAACGTGGCCGCCATTTTGAAATTTATGAAGGAATTTTACTTATGACTTTTTCAGATTTTAGACCATTATTACCAAGACTCTTCCCAAATATTGAAGTGATTATGCTATCCGATCTTGAGATATACATTTTTATATCAAAAAACAAAATGACGGACAGGAAGAGAACAAAGGAGAAATTGAAATTTTTCCTACGGATATTTAGCCTATAGTTTACTTTTTTAGTAGAATCTGAAAAATGATAGCCATTATAATTTTAGAAACACTCTGTATTTGGTTATTCTGTTACAGCGTGAAACATGTGGAATTTATTTAACTAGAATTAGTTCAGTCAATGAAAATGTTTATCGAGTTTAATGTTTCTTTCTATCATAGATAGAATTTCTGTGAATTTTTATCGTGAGGATTTTACTGAAAATTTAGCATTCAATTACAAGGTGAAAAGTTTAAAATAAATATGTAGGTGAAAAGTTTAACGAAGGTATAGAAAAGGAATTGAGTTACGTGAAAAATAGTTTAAATTCAAGCATAATCTATAATTTTCAATCTCTTATTTACATTTTCCAGTTCTTTCTTTAAGTTAATATAGAATGAGAAAGTATTAAAAACTTGCCAAGTTTTTTATACTTTTTTATTTCAATTTATCTTAACGTTTCATGACCTGTTACGTAACGTATGTAACGTTTCATGGTGTGGCTATTAAATAACGAGACTGACGTAAAAAATTTTATTTTTATTTTTACATAATCACTTATTGCCACCTTCAATATACACTCTTTTCTATCCCTACAACGCTCTATGCGAATTTTCCATTTTTGGAAACAGTGCTGGAAGTCATCTTCTGTCAGCTCCTTCAGGACAAGCGCCGCTTAAAAATGTTTGAAATGAAGCTCGCAGAAATGTTTGTACTGACACTTTGCACGCGATTGAAAATGACCCAAATTTTGTTGGAAACGATAATAACAAGTAACGAAACGTGGTTTTTTTTACTTATGACCCGGAAACGAAGCGCCAATCCATGCACTGGAAGAGCCGAACTTCACCGAGAGCCAAAAAAACTCGAATGAGCAAGTCAAAATTAAAACCAATGATGATTGTTTTTATTTTTGATATCAATCAAAACGTTTTTCACAACGTCAATCTCGTTATTTAATAGCCGTACCTCGTAGATATAAGATAGGGTTTTTAATATTGCGGTCTTAGTACGCATGTTACGACAAAAGTACATGAAGTTATAAAAAGATTAAAACACCTAGCTACAACTTTTACTTAATTTTTTCTACTAAGATTGTTGTGGACATCTAGAGGCTTTACTAAGTAAAACGAGGAGTGAGGTGGTTTACAATCGCCTTCTGAGTGAAAAAGTATGCTTATGAGCATGACAGACCCTCTAAAAAGCATCTATTTTCCATCCTGCAAATTTCACCTTTACTTCATTCACCACGTGGTCTGGCTGTACAATGAAATCCATTTCTGTCAGAGGAGATAACTCTGACTAGTTCCTTTTTCACCTCTACCTCTTCTGTTCTAAAATGCTTCAGTCATACAATTGGCTGATCATGTGGTAAGAAACAGAACTATTATTTTGTAGCTCTGCAACTACAGATCGAGTGGAAGTAATTTAACACTGCACCTGCCTGTTATAGACACTGGAGAGATTAATTTAGCTCAATTAGTAATTTTTCTTATATTAAAGTCGAACAGAGGTTGATTTTCATTAAACGTTGTTTACGCATGATTAAATTTAGGTCATAAATTTTATTATACTTTACGTATTTACTCATAATTAAACATAGGTTATATTTTTTGTTATTTACATTGGTAAGAGAAAGTCATGTGAGTGTTTCAAACCAGATTTTTATTAGTTGTCTTTACACAGTTGCAAATTTAAAATAAGTAAAAAAGTTAAGTAACAGGGAGACCTTTACTAGGGTACTGAGTGGCTTCAAATATTGTCAAGTTAAAATCAAATAATTTATTCATAAAGTATAATTAAAATTTTTTTTTTTTTTGTTTAACGTCCGACTGTTCTGCGATTACTGCTAATGCAGACGGTGAAGGAAGAAATGATTTTTTTTATAACGTATGAAAATATGTCGTGCCTGAATGGGATTGGAACCCAAGACCGCTGATGAGAGACGAGCACGTTACCAACTACGCCAATGCGGCCGGCAATTGAAAAATAAAATAAAATAATAAAATTTTAAAGTTTACTCTAGCGAACCTTTTTCTTTATTGAATAGGTATTAATTTTAAAATGTGTCTTAATTAGTATTTTCCATCGATAAGAAGTTGTCTATTAGAGAAAATAAAACGTGCTTGAAATAAATTAAAAAAGTTTACATTGCTTACCTGTCCATTAGTGAGGCATATTGTAGCCACAGAAAGAAGGGCGAATGCAAACAGAACCATTTTCATCACTGACAGGGTTGATAATAAACCCTCAATTTTCTTAACCAGCTGTTGTTTGTTTAAAGGTAGCTATTTATACCCGGTAGTATGTGTTGGCTGGGTCACTAGGGCGTTCGTTGTTTTACTTGCAACCGAAATAATGCGCACCAAAGAAGAGAAGAGAAGAAATAAGATGTAGAATGAAATGCTTATTTCTTATAAGAGGCGGAGGAGGAAGAACAAGAAGAACAAGAAGAAGAAGAAGGTGAGATAATCTGAGCCTCGGTTGGTGTTACTTGTAACGGTACACTTGCTAATGATTAGGCGATCCCACCTCTGCAACACTTTGCTAGTTATTCTTGTTTCTTTTGACCCAGAGTAACCTTTTTTGCTCGGGTGACAAGTTTACTAAAACCTATACAAGTTTTTTACTCCCGCTAAAATTTATTTTACAAGCAAATAGACCTACTATTTATGCAAATATATTTGCCCACATCTGTAGTGTATTTCCTTAGGATACGGAAGGAGTGACATATACTTGTTTAATTTATAATCTATAAATTTTATAAATATAGTTTAAAAAATTAATATTTTAGTATTATCATTATTATTTTAATATAATATATTGTTTACTGTCTCTAACAGTAAACAATATATTAATATATCAATAACAATATAATAATATATCAACAATATGTCTCTAACAGTAAAACAAAACAGTTGTAGAGACAATGAAGATATTTTGAGGAAGATAGGGAAAGGAAAAAACATTATCAGAGCACTGCATCCAATTCTGTGGAATAAAACACTTACAAAAAAGACAAAAACAAACATATATCAAGCTATGATAGAACCAATATTGACGTATGGATCTGAGGTGTGGGTCATGGATCGCAGACATGCTGCAAAATTGCTTACTGCAGAAATGATGTATTGGAGAAGATGCGCAGGCTTATCATTATTAGATAAAGTAAGAAATGAAGTAATAAGAGAGCAGATGCAGGCAAAAGAAACAATACTAAGTAGCATTGGGAGGAATCAGGTAAAATGGTATGGCCACCTTCGTCGAATGAATACGGAGAGAATACCATTGAAAATCTTTGAATGGACTCCAAACCAGCATCAGAAGCGGGGTAGGCCAAGGAAAATATGGATGACCAATGTTCGACAGGAGATGGAACGTAGAGGATTGCGAGAGGGGGACTGGAGAGATAGGGAGCGATAGCGGAAGGGATGCGAGAAGCGACTCTAAGGTTGCAAAACTTGCTTCAAAAAAAATATTGTTTACTTTATTTATGTTATTTACAACTGTAGGCTACTAGTAGGCACATACAACTAGTCAATTTGAGAACTCATTTTGCGATGGTGGGTGAAAATATGACGTGAATGACTTAAGGTGAGACTGTATGATGGTTTTAACTAAACATTTTGATTTTCGGTTTTTTATGTTTTTCAATTAATTGTTTAGACCTAGTTCAACCACAAAACTTTAAATTGCGTGAAAAAATAGTATTTTAATGAAAAAAAATAAGTTTTTAGGAGGATTACCTAGAAAAATTATCGTGTCACCAAGAACGAATATTTTTCATAATTTTATACAAATCGTTTTAGAGCAAAGGTAATGTTAGTACTTTAAAAATATCTGCATTACTGTTTTTAATACTCTCAGCCATTAGTTTATCTTTGTAACTAACTGTTGATGGGAAATTCACTTGTTTGTGTTGTACATTTTGTTTTTGATTTGTGCCTTTTGTTTTTTCGCTTGTTCCCGCAAATTTAAATTTTTAACATTTAGGTACATTTTTCTCGGAAACTATTAAACCTACCGTCTAAAATTTTTACCAGATATTTATCTTGCATATGCACATATTCTGGCATTTTTATGACTTCCTCAAATTCTGCAAAAATTATTAATATGTAAAATACCGTAGAAAAAAGTTTGCAAAAAGTTTATATTATTCGTTATTCTGTTTTTAACTTTATGGTTCAACAGATTAAATTGAAAAAAATGTCAATAGCTAGAGAAACCCGACATCTATAAGTAAGTAAAGTTTCATTTCCCTATCTTTTATCAATCCTGTGAAAAATGTACCTAAAAAAAGCAAATTTAACATTGGCAGGGTTCAAAGTACAGCCTTCCCTTAAGGGAAACAATACACAAAAAAATCTGGTTTGAAACACTCACACAACTTTCTCTTGCCAATGCTATTAATTAACAATAAACCTAATATTAGTAATAAAACATTAGAAATAAACAAAAAACTAACCTCAATAAACATAACCTTATTTTAATCATGAGTGAAAGACACAAAATGAAAATCGAACTCAGTTTGGCTTAAAAATACGGAAAATCACTTTTTCACGCTAAACTAGGCTCTGTAGAGAAAAATGTTCTAAATAAAAGTTGCAGATCTTTTAATTTTCTATAAATTCAATTATATAAAATTGATTCTTTTATTTTAAAATGCATACTAAGGCCGAAATTTTAAAAAAATTGATTTTTCTCACGTTTTCGTGAGAAGAAAAACAGAAAATTGCTAATTACTGCTAAACTAAGCGTTATACAAAAAAATGTTTGAAATAAAAACTATAGGTTTTTAAATTCTCTACAACTTTTATCATATAAGGTTTTTCGCTAAATTGCATATTAAAGTCGTAATCTTAAAAAAAACTTTGTTTTTACGTGAAAACAGCCTCACCAAGAATTTCAGCAAACATGACGCCTATCTTGTAGAGAATAAAAAATTGAGTAAACCAGGCGATTTTTAAAAAAATCGTAGGACCAGTTTTTGAGAAAATCACAAAAAAGTGAAAAATTACACGAATAAACTACTACTTCCGGTTGACCGATTTTGATGAAAATGTTCGTGTCGGGTCCGGTAGTGGTATGTAACTTAAGTTTCAAGTTTGAAGTTCGTACGATGTTCCGTTCTTGAGATATTCTGTTACACACACACACACACACACACACACACACACACACACACGCACACACGCACACACGCACGCGCGCGCGCGCGCGCGCGCACGCACGCACATCGCTAAAAACATGTTTTTTGGGTTCGGGGGTCTGAAAACGTATAGATCCGGTGAAAACTCGATTTTGAAAAATCGACATGAAAACAATACTTTCCTTCCTATATATTCATATAGGCAAGAGAAAGTAATAAGACTCCCACGGGTAATTTTTAAATTTTCTACGAGTTGTCTCTACACTTTTAACTGCTATGAAGCCTTAGCTCCTATGAAGCGTGGGGGTTACCGGATAAAATATACCATGTAGATGTTTTGAAATAAATAATCAGTGTTTAAATATTTTTAAAGGAATAATTACCCCGAATATAACAATTTTAAAGAATAACCATAAGATAACTATAATAATTTTTTTTAAATAACTAAAAATTTGGTATGTGAAGCAGAGTAGCCTACAAAAATTAAAATTGCATATCTTCGTACAAAGGATATTTACAATAAAAATGTATAAAAAAATATTAAAAATTATATTATAAAATTCTCTGAACACTTACACAATCGCCATGGTACCTCTCTCTAACAAATTTATACACACAAATTTGAACATATCCACAGTAAAAGAAGAAATATATTAAAATTTTTCTCACCAAATCACGCACCCACTGGGTCGGTCATTGGTGCGAGTCAACTACTTAACAGCTAATTTTTGGAGAGGAAGGTTCCTGGTTCAAATCGTAGTAAAGGTAGTTACTTTTATACGGATTTTAACACTAGACAGGGGTTAGCGGTGTAATTTCATGGTTGAGGTTTAATTAACCATACTCTCTCAGGAATAGCCGGCCTGGCTCTGTACAAGGCTACACCTCATTTACACGACATACACATCATCCTCATCTCATTTGGTCATGGGGTTGCTTATTGTTTTGAATAGAATAGATTGCAACATACACACATTAGGGACAAATAAATATCACATGAAATTAAAATATAATTCAAACATTTTGGTAGTATACCTTCTAGATAACACATTAACACTCAGAAGATCCAACAGATCTATTTTGGAGTTAAGCAAACATATAAAGTATTTTTTTTGTATTTTTTTTATACGACTGCTTGCAAAAGATGCTTATGTAGACGATGAGAAGGGTAAAGATGAAAATGAGTGATGAAAAATGCCAGAACCGATCGCGAATCGAACCCAAAACCCCAAGCGTAGAAGCCAGGTGCGCTAACCACATCACGGACCGACCTAAACATATTAAGTAAACACGTCATCCGGAGTAGATGGATCGATGGGTGAATTCTCCATTCAAGACACATACACAAATTACTACTAGTGCAATCATAATATCTTTTGTCCATGACAAACAGATTGTAGATTTTCTTCTGTTAAACAAAATGCATTATACAGCTGTACTTCTCTCAAAAGCCCTTTTATAGTGCTGCAGAATTATTTTCGTAACATTTAGATCGAGCATTTAGTATTTGTTAATGCATAATATTTTAATAATTACTAAATTTGACACTAAATGGTCCAAAAACGTGATATACATTTTAAAAATTGCAAGTCATCACTGCCGGTCACATTGGTGTAGTTGGTAACGTGCTCGCGCCTCTAATCATGCGGTCTTGGGTTCGAATCCTATTCAGGCACGGCATATTTTAATACGTTACAAAAAAAATCATTTCATCCCTCACCGTCTGCATTAGCAGTAATTGCAGAACAGTCGGACGTTAAACACAAAAAAATCTGGTGTGAAACACTCACACAACTTTCTCTTGCCAATGCAAATAATTAATAATAAACCTAACATTATTAATAAAATATTAGAAATAAACAAAAACTAACCTCAAAAACATAACCTTATTTTAATCATGAGTGGAAGACGGAAAATGAAAATCGAACTCAATTTGGCTTAAAAAAACGGAAAATCACACTTTCACGCTAAAGTAGGCTCTGTAGAGAAAAATTCTCTAAATAAAAGTTGTAGATCTCTTAATTTTCTATAAATTTTATTATATACACTTTTGTCGTAAAATGCATACTAAAGCCGAAATGTTAAAAGAATCGATTTTTCTCACGTTTTCGTGAGAAAAAAACAGAAAATTGCAAATTACCGCTAAACTAAGCGTTAAACAAAAAAATGTTTGAAATAAAAGTTGTAGGATTTTAAATTCTCTACAACTTTTATTATATAAATTTTTGCTCTAAATTGCATATTAAAGCCGTAATCTTAAAAAAACTTTGTTTTTACGTGAAAACAGCCTCACCCAGAATTTCAGCAAACATGACGCCTACCCTATCTTGTAGAGAATAAAAAATTGAGTAAATGAGGCGATTTTAAAAAAAATCGTAGGACCAGTTTTTGAGAAAATCGCAAAAAAGTGAAAAATTATACGAATAAACTACTACTTCCGTTTGACCGATTTTGATAAAAATGTTCGTGTCGCGTCCGGTAGTGGTATGTAATTTAAGTTTCAAGTTTCAAGTTCGTACGATGTTCCGTTCTTGAGATATTCTGTTCACACCCACACACACACACACACACACACACACACGCACACACCCACACACACTCACACACACGCACACACACGCGCGCGCGCACACACACACACGCACGCGCGCGCGCTCACACACACACACACAGACACACACACAGACCAATCGCTAAAAACATGTTTTTTGGGTTCAGGGGGTCTGAAAACGTATAGATCCGGTGAAAACTCGATTTGGAAAAATCGACATGAAAACAATACTTTCCTTCCTATATATTCATATAGGCAAGAGAAAGTAAAAAGTTATCACTACAGTCCTACGATTGGCCTTCCTCAAAATATCTCTTGGTCAACGACATTTTAACACGTTGACTGCCGCACTAATTTTTATGACACTTACATCGGGGCCATCGTACTTTTTTTATTTTTCACAATTTATTCATTTTTTTAAATTTTACTTCATTTATTAATTAAAATAATAACAGCTATTTTTTCTTTTTGTAAAATTAAGTTGTGACAAACTTTTGGGTCACATGGCCTGCTAGAATGATTTTACATTTCAGAGCCATGTGACCCATTTTTGCGTCACAATAAAAAAAGTAATAAACATAAAAGGGTTTAGTTACAAAGTATTCTAGACTATTTCTTTCAACCAAAATAAGCAAAAGAAATAATAAAATGAAAAATAATAGTAACATTCTAGTAGAGGAAAACAAGGAAAACTACCAGTATCCTACCAATATCCTATTATTTGAAAAATACCAACTATTTAAACAGTCTTAAGTGTATAATGTCACTCTCTGAAGCTGTGGCTTTTGAAACCACAAAACACGGCTTAAAAATCACTTACGTATTGTAACGGCCCCTCTATCTACATCGATAGGTTGGTAGGGGCGTTAACAAAAACAGGAAAGGAAGCTAATAAAACAATAAATACACTCAGGTTGTGCTGCATAAATGAATGAATACAATTTTAAAAGTGGATAAAACCAAAATAATTTAATATAATAAAATTAAATAAAAGGTGTTAATACCAATGTTGTTACAATTATTGAGTCTTAGATATTAGTTAATAGTCAAAAATAATATTTAAAGATAAATTAATTAAATGACAGTAAATTTAAAAATTTTATAGCCAAAATTATTTAAATTCAATCTTAATTTTCAGCTAAGCATGCCAGCTTTCTATCAAAATACAAATTAATATTCTTTAAATCAAAATGTTCCAGAAATATACATATTTAAATAGCACAATCACATTCCAGGCTCTCACTGGCCAACCTTTAAGTTACGTAGCCGGGACTCGAAAAACTGGGCTGGGACTCGAACCCAATTTTAAATTGGGCGTAATAGAATCACATTTCGATTTAGTAGAACGAATAGCAGAAGTACCGAAAAGACTCAAAAATTTACGGAAAACCAAAATTATTAATAACGGTAAACGGACAGCAGAATACAATTAAAATATTAATAATAAAAATACTTTTTACTAAAGTAATAAATAATCAAATAGGAACGGACATTACGCGAATGGTAAAGCCGGCCTTTAAACTTGAAAGAACAAACTCGTCTGTACAACCAGGAAAGTTTTCAATTAATTCCAGCAATGACTAAACAGAAAAAACAGGCCACCACAGTACAAACAGCACACGCCAGGGGCGCCAGCTCTCGGACACAACAAAAGTGCAGTTAATAAATCAGCTGATGAGTAGTAAAATTAAAGCAACCGCCGAAATACGAAATTTAAAATAAAATATATGTAACGGTCTGATGACCAGACGTTACAGTATTGTGACTCATTTTTGATGCACGTGGCCCATTTTTAAAGACAAGTGTGACACATATTTGGGTCACGTAGCAGTCAACGTGTTAAAAGTCTGTGCTGAGTACTTGGTATGACCATAACGTAGGCCTACATTTTTCGTACAAGAGAGTTTGCATGCAATTTTAATTTGTCGTGATTCGTCTTGCATAGTTGTTTTGTGACATCAGCTACTTATGGTATTTTTGCAGCATTAGGTATGTCATATAAAAGGGGCATTGCACGTAAAATTTTTACTTATACACGTTTCGTGTGTGAAGGCTTAGCAGATTTCCAAAGTTAAACTCCATGTGTTCAAATTAGTATTATGATTGCCTTGAAAACCATTCAGTTTTATCAAACGTGTAATTTTTTAACGTATAGCCAGTAGGCGTTTCAGTTGATAGAAACGTGTTTTGAGTAAACAAATTTATAAAGATTGTGAAAACAATAGAAAATATAGTCAGGAAAAGAAGATTGCAATCTTCTAAACATAATATGAATGGATTGAATGAAAATAGATTAACAAAAAACTATTTAATCTTTTTGATCTATTCAAGCGAAATATTTACTTAGATATACTCTAAATCTCTCTCTCTCCTGCATCTAGTTTATCAACTACTTGCTTAACAAACGAGATTATTACAATTTAGTTGATTTCTTTTTGGAAAACATACTATTCCTTTGAATGATGTTGACTTACAGCGCGATAAAGTAAAACATCTGGTATGGATACCTCGCACGATTTTTTCTATTGATTTAAATAATAAAACATAACTTGTTTTTAAAATTGTAAACAATTTACTCGTATAATGATAAACGTAACCTTATTTTAATCATGAGTGAATCACGCTAAATAAAAATCGACCTCTGTTAGACTTAAAAATACGGTAAACAACTAATTGACGCTAAACTAAGTACTTTAGAAAATAATGCTTGAAATTAAAGCTGTATGTTTTTAATTTTCCGTAACTTGTGTTTGAATTTTTAATCATAAAATGTTTATTAAGTCGCAATATTTAAAAACCCATTTCAATGATAAAGTACGGAAAATCATTAATTGAAATGAGAGTTGTAGGTTTTTAATTTTTATGTACAACTTTGATTATGTTTACTTTTTTTGTAATGTGCATATTAAGGGGGATCTTAATATGCACGTATTAATCTTGAAAGAATAAAACAATTGTTATCACGAAAGCACAGTTCCCACGAATTTCAGCAGATATGCAGAGCACAAAATCATGTAGAGCACAAAAATTTTAGTGAGGTGATTTAAAAAAAAACCGTAGGGGCTGTTTTTGAGAAAATTGTAAAAATGAAAAATTTCACGTATAAACTACTATTTCCAGTTGACTGACTCAAGTAGTTCTTTCTCGTCGTATTATTGTTTTTTGCCATTACTGATGAAAATTTTTGTGTCCGGGGATCTAATGATACGTAACTTAATTTCTAAGTTTAAACTTCATAGGATATTTAGTTCTTGAGATATTTTGTTCACACACAGACACACAGATCAATCAGTAAAAACATGCTTTTTTGAGTTCAGGGGACCTGGAAACATATTTCTGGTGAAAAATGAAAAATCGATTTCGAAGAATCGAAACGGTACTTTGCTTCCTTTTATGTTTATAGTCTACAGGGCAAGAGAAAGTAAAAAAATCGGGTGATTTTCATAAATATTCTATTCCCGATAAGAAAATTGTTTAATTTAACGGAAAATTTAATAAACTTGATAAAAAAGTTAAATAAAGTTTTACAAAATTGAATTTAATTGTTTTATAATAGAATACTATTATACGTAATCTAATATTCTTCGGAATTATGAAAGAGAATTATTCGAGTACCCGTAGTACTTTAAATAAAATGACAATATTTTATTAGTTAATTTAATTCATAACAAGAATTAATTATTCGAATGCATCCTACCGTGCTTTTTCGGGAAGAAATAAAAATTATAAACGTTCCGTTTATTTTAATTAACATTGATTCAAACAAACGAAACATAATATGCTATAACAATACGTTAGTATAAGCCTGGTTTATTTATTTATTGCCATTAGTAATAATACGTTATTATTTAAAAATTTTCTTTTATTACTCATTGAATTTTTATCTGGAATTAATAATATACAACAAAATAACTTTACAATAAAAATGTATTTATTTATATTAACTCACAGTTTTGTTACAAATAGTATGCTTAAATATTCAAGCGTTCCTGAATGTTCCTCAACGAAGCGTGCTGTCTCCTGTTTTGTACACCATTTACACTTCTGATCTTCCGAAAAATGACAACACTACAGTGGCGACATTTGCCGACGACACAGCCATTCAGACAATACATGAAGGTGCACAAATTGCATTTCAACACTTGCAGCAACACTTAGATAGCGTAAAAAATTGGCAAAAAAGTGGCGTATAAAAACAAATGAACAAAAGAGTCTGCACGTTACTTTTACGCTAAAACGGGAAACATGTTCACCAGTGTTTTTTAACAACGTACAAATTCCACAATCCGATACGGCAAAATATCTTGGCCTCCACCTGGACAGCAGTCTAACGTGAAGGACTCACACATTGAGGGCACAAACAAATTGTTACTTTATAAAACTGTACTTAAACCTGTGTGGACATATGGGATACAACTCTGGGGCACAGCAAGTCACAGTAACATTGAAATAATTCAACTGTTTCAGGCAAAAATACTTGGAAACATCATGGACTCGCCTTGGTACATATCCAACACTATATTGCACAGAGACACGAACACTCCCACGGCACACGAAGCTATACAGAAATGTTTCACCAATTGCCAAAAAAGACTTGAAAATCATCTGAATCCAGAAGCCATGAATCTCCTAGACAACAGTGAAACACAGAGAAGACTATACAGACTACACCCTACAGATTTATTTTAATATTTGATTGTGTAATTTATTTTACATTCCTGGCAAGATCAATTCAACAAAATGGGAAATTTTATAGAGTAATACGAAGGGGTATTACTTACTCATGATTTATACTTACAACATAATATCTACTCATTGTTTTATAAGAGCAGATCGTAGATTTACAGTTATTAAAAAAAAAGAATATTCAAGCAAGGTCAAGTCGATTCATCCCTTTTTAAAAATAAAATGTACATTTAAAATATTTTTGTTGAATATACGTACATAAAGAAAGAATATATTGTAACTAATTTAATACAAGATTTTTTCGGGATCTGGTTGTACTAAATAATATCAAACTACTTTTAAACTTTTACCAATCATTTAGTAACAAGATAAATTATTTACTATATAAAATAAAATTAGTGGTTAAAGGAAGCGTTTGACAAAAAGAAGTTTTGTATAGAAGCTGTAGCTTCTTTTCTTAAGTAGGCTACATATTTCCAAAAAACAATACAGTGCAGTAAGAGAGAGATTTTGGAACGAAAACCAATTTTTCGAACGAGAGTAGTGCCTCCTCGCGTACAAATTTTTTGTATGTTCCTATAGTAGGATGACCGAATCATTTTCGAAGAAAGACACTGCAAAATGGAGGGGGTGGGTTATAGAACACTTCCAAGGGTAACGGGGGGGGGGGGTCTGTGTTTTGAAATGTGTTTAGGTCATCAGCCGAAAGGGTGGTGTGAACCTGTAGAGGTTTTACTCAGTAAAACGAGGAGTGAGGTGGTTTACCCCTGCCTTCCTCACTGAGTGGCAAAGTACGCTTATCAGCATGCCGGGCTCTCTGAAAAGCAGATATTTTCCACTTTGCAAATGACACCTTCACTTCATTCACCACAGGGTCTGGCTGTATAATGAAATTCATTACTTTCAGAGGAGATAATTCCGATTAGTGTCTTTTACACCTCTAACTCTTCTTAAATGAATCATCAGCCATTTAGTTGGCTGACCATGTGATAAGAAACAGAACTATTTATTTTTGCCCTGCAACGAACAGATTGAGTGTAAATAATTTGACACTCCACCTGTCTGTTAGGGGCAGATTTTGAAATATCAGGGTTTAAATGTGAGTTTTGAGGCCTTCTAAACAGTGATATACATAGATAGTTTTGTTATTACGGTTATTAGGACACTGTAGAGCGTCCCTTAACAGTTGTTCGGGATACCGTAAATAATGATGAAAAACTGGGCAATCCCGGATTTCCCGCACGTTTGGTCACGCTATCCTAGAGATACCACGTGCATTTTCTTAATTATCTGCACGTTTTTACGTTATGCTAATGGAGATATTAAAGGATGAAAAACCAATATACTCATAATTGACGAAAAAATACCGTAGTGATCGGATCGGGAATCGAACTGTTGAACTTTGACTTTGAGACGGTTTTACGAACAATTAACACCAACGAGATAGTCTAGTAAATATGTAAGTACAAAACTATTTTTTATTATTGGTTAATTAATTAAATTATGTTAGAAGGAAACTAATGGAAAGTTTTAAATGAGAAAATATAAGCTAATTACTTGCGCCTTCTTTTTTTAGAATATGTGACTAGCAATTTACGAGTAATTCCATCCGTTTTTAATAGCAAGGATTACTTGGAAACATTGCCTACTTGTTCTGTTTTTGAAACCAGTCGATGTTTTGTAGGTTTCTCTTCTTCTTTTACCATAATTTTTTATTACCTCTCATATTTTGAAATTCTCCTATCTTTTATCTTCATTTCTACAGAAATATTCAAATCAAATATCTTCTTTCAGAACTCGTATTTGTCAAAGTAATCCTTTCTTTGAACTCTAAATTTTCAATTTCGTGTTTTTTTTGTAGTTGAAATTTTGCTGCTTTTGTCAGTTAATGTATCAAAAATTTGTTTTGTTGTGTGTACTGTTCAACCTTTCGATATACCAAAAAAAATTTTCATTTTTCATAACAACTAGACTTAGGTTATTAAGTTCCTTTAATCTAACCTTCATTTCGTAAACGTAGGCTATACTATTCAGAGGTTTTCCCCATTGGCTTGACCATTAACATTTGTACATTTTTACCTTTTTTTAAAGGTGATATATAGTACGTGAATAGTATATATCCAAACATGTGTCTATTAGTTACATCGTTTTATCTTTTATATCTTTATCTCTTTATGTATCTCTTTATCGTTAGCCGGCCGCATTGGCGTAGTTGGTAACGTGCTCGCCACTCATCATGCCGTCTTGGATTCGAATCCCGTTCAGGCACGGCATATTTTCACACGTTACAAAAATTCATTTCAACCTTCACCGTCTTCATTAGCAGTAATTGCATAACAGTCGGACGTTGAACCAAACAAAAAATCTTTATCGTTATGTTTTTTTTGTGTATAGAACATTCATTCCAGAAATGTTATTATATTTGCACGTTTTGAGTACAGTAAATTTAAATACCGACTGTTGTAAAAAGCTAATTGAAACATGAATTTAACATATATTCAGAATAATGTAACACATTCACGAGAAAAACTCTCCTTTTACACTGTTTAGACCTAAACTAGTTTATGAGGCTTTCTACGCGTGAGTTTTCTGTACAACCCATTAACGTCTACCAGTTGGGTTGTCTCTATGATGTCATGCCGTTAAAGTTTTTCTTCGTATCTTTTTGCAAATTTTCCGATCTCCTTTAGATTATATCCATTCCTAAGTCCCAGTGAAGATCGGCGTTTCTGATGTACCAAGGTGCATCTACAATGTTCCGCAGTACTTTATATTGGAAACTCTACTATTGATTCTACCATTGGCTCAAATTTTTATAGACTTTCTTGTTACTTTAACATCGAAACTACTCAGGACAATCACAGGATTACCTTGGTATAAACGAATAACGTAGTACTACCCAGAAATTTACACATTCCTACAGTCAACAAGAAATCAACACATACTTCGCGTACAGTACAGAATACCAAAGAAGACTCGATTCACACACAAATCACCTCGTCATTTCACTCTTAAACAATTCAAACGACACTCGTCGAATGAAACGAAGACATCACACGGACTTATTTTTAAGTGACAAGACAACACTTACGTCCACAATGTCCCCCACCCCGAACATTGGGGGTTTTTCTTCAATCATGTTGTTTAAGTCAACAGCCAAAAGGCTGGTTTGAACCTCTAGAGATTTTACTAAGTAAAAACGAGGAGTGAGGTGGTTTACTATTGCCTTCATCACTGAGTTGAAAGAGTATGTTTATCAGCATTCCAGGCCCTCAGAAAAGCACCCACTTTCCACCCTGTAAATGACACTTTCACTTCATTCACTACAGTCTGGCTGAACAGTGAAATTCATTACTCTCAGAGGATATAACTCTGACCAGTGTCTTTTACACCTCTACCTCTTCTGTTCTTAAATAGTTCAGTCCTATATAGTTGGCTGACTATGCAATAAGAGACAGAACTATTTTTTGTAGCCCTGGAACCAACAGATCGAGTGCAATTAATTTTACACTCCACCTGCTCGTTATGGGCACAAATCTTCAATCATAACATGAAACAAAAAAAAAATCAAATTTACTCAATACTCTGCTTTAGAATAGGCCTGGATTGTAGATTTTACTGTATAAAACAAATGTTAGTTCATCCGTTTGTTTTACTAAAAGAAATTTATTTCTCAACAACTTAACTTCTTGTTACATTTTTACAAGTAGTTATGTTTCTCAAAATTGACAACCGTATCTCTTTATGAAACAGAGCAAACGGGAAATGTGGAATACCGATTGTATTTTCCTCTTTATTTCCCGAATGTTTTTTTAAATTTTGTTTATCATTCTATTTTTCCGAATTTAAATATACTGAACTTAATTCTAGTTGACGCATTTATTATTACTTATCTTCTATTAAGTTATATAATCTTAATTACGTTTTATTGAATTTCTTAGCCGGCTGCATTGGCGTAGTTGGTAACATGCTCGCCTCTCATCACGCAGTCTTGGGTTCGAATCCCATTCAGGCACGGCATATTTTCATACGTTACAAAAAAATAATTTCATCCTTCGCCGTCTGCATTAGCAGTAATTGAAAACCAGTCAAACGTTAAACTAAAAAAAAAAAATAAAAAAAAATTATATTGAATTACTCTTTTACCTATGTTAAATATTTGAATTATCCACTGGGTTGTATCTTTAAAGAAAGTTTAGTACTTATTTTCTCGTAATTTTTTTTATTTAGAGATTTATTTCAGATTCTTTAAAGTTCCAGTGTAATTGTAGGTTTAAAAATAATTAATAAACAAAATGAAGAAAATGAAAAAGATCATATAAGTTACTACATTATTTGGAAAATAATTATTAGAAACAATAACTCGTGAAAATGTTTTGTTTTAAAACAGTGTCATCAGTTTTGTAAAAAAAGTTTCAGATTTTTTAAATTACTTCTTTTCTCAATTTTAATACTGTTTTATTGTACATTATAGAATCGTAAGAAGAAGAAGAAAACATTTCATTTTCAAATAACTAATGAGTAACTTTCATATATTTTTATTTTAAATATTTTTATTAAAATGAATGTTTGAGGTACAGTATTATAAAAATGTTACACGTGTGCCAGGCGACGCGGAAGTTTTACAAGTGTTGAAGTAGGCGATGTGTTATATTTTTGCTGAAATAATAGCAAAAAATAATATGCATTTGAAATAGAGTTGGTTGGTTTAGAATTCCCATATAATGCAAAGAACATTCGTATTGAAATAGGTATTATTACATTGCTGTACATTGTTTGAACAGAAGCGAATGGAAATGCGTTCGTGTTCAGGGGTGGAAACAGGGGGTGTTAGGGGGTTGTCACAGAGACAGGCAGCAGACAGGAAACGAAGTGTTGATCCCGATAATAATATATAGGTCGTCGGGGGTAGTTACAAGCTGCACGTGTAGCCTCGCGCCACTACGCCTCCCTCGTTACCTAGGTCAATGCT
The DNA here is from genome assembly GCA_035578175.1 of Catonia carolina. Classification (NCBI taxonomy): domain Eukaryota; kingdom Metazoa; phylum Arthropoda; class Insecta; order Hemiptera; family Achilidae; genus Catonia; species Catonia carolina. The sequence goes on from JAQMRL010000001.1 coordinate 31,796,973, forward strand.
AAAACCCCTGTCGCCTCTACCCCACGGTAACCAACCCTTTCCACTAAAAACGTTTTGCTCCTGACCTTGCTCTACCGACCTATCGATGTAAAAACACCTTCACCATTATTGCTCTTTCATCCAGATACATGCATACACATCTTCTGTAATTTATTCCTTCAGGACTCATGCTCTGTAAACCTTAATAACTGTTTACTATGTTATCAGAAAAAATCATCAGCGTTTTATAAATAGACTCAACACAAATGCTTAAAACAGAAACTGCAAACGAAATTTCATGCAAATTTATTCAAAAAGATATAAAATTTATTAATAGTTCAGTTGAATCAATGAAAAGAATGTAAGAGAAACGAATATTTTTAGATCTTAACAGTCTTAATATAGTTTGAAATGCGCGCTTTTCAGAGAGGCCAAATCTCAATATCATATTGAAAATGTTTTGTCATAGTTCAACTTTTTTTGTGAACAAATTAATTGAATATTAACCTGTTTACTAAATATTACATATTTTATCGTTTTTATACCAAATTTTTCAGAATTGATTTTTTTTGACACTTTCAATTGAAATTTAGTATCTGTTATTTTATTAATACAACAATTTCTAAATGTGAAATTAATGTTTCAAAACTTGATTTACTTGAAGGAGCGTGCAGCATCACCGCAGTCCTACAGGCGGTCAAGCTGATCTCTTGGCCAGAGGGGTTTTAAACGTCTGTGCTGAGTACCCGGTATCGCCCTAGTGTACATGTTTTGTATGAGAGGGTTGTCATGTAATTCAAATTTGTCATGCGTTGTCTTGTATAGTTGTTTCGCGACATTAATTACGTATGGGATTTGTAAGTCTTTGTGCAACATTGAGTTTGTGATGTAAAATGGGCATTGCAATATCGTTCGTAGAATCTTGTTTTGAATCGCCTGTATACGTTTCATGTGTAAAGGTTTAGCAGATCCCCAAAGTTGAACTCCATGTCCAGATTGGTCTTAAGACTTATCAGAATTAATAAAACTTATATTTTAACCAAATTTTCAGGGTTATTTTGGCATGTTAATTTATTATATTACAAATTTTTTTTGTCTTAAATTTTTATAACGGTACTGTACATTGAGCTGCACAACTTCCGTATTTGATTTTTAATAGCGGTGGGGAATTTCATTTTAAGGAGAAGAGGTACCCAGTGATACATTCTCCGTTCAAAACTTCGGGTATTGTCCGTTATTTAGACCGAGAGGTCTCTACTCAATTTTCGCTTTAAACGACGCATAGTTGGAAAGTTTCTTGTAGCTAGATGACGGGCTAGTTGGTTTGGATGGTCATCTAGTCTTTCGTGAAATGTACTATACAAGGACGCGGTTAGCTCCTTTACTGTAGGAGTTTTGAAATCGCCGTGGAGGGTTTTATCGCTTACATAAAAAGGAGCGCCAAAAGCAAGTCTTAAGAATTTTGATTGAAAGGCTTGGATCGACTTTAAATTACTCTCTGCCGCTATTCCAAAGAGCTGGACACCATAAGTCCAGATTGGTTTTAATAGGAATTTATACATTAAAATTATGGAGCGGAGGTTCAATCTTGATGGAGGGTTAATTAAGCAGCAGAGTAACTTCTGGCGGCGGTTAAATTCTAAACGTTTTGTACGCAGATGATGCTTCCAAGTTAGTCGCCTGTCATACCATAAGCCAAGATATCGCACCACTCTGGCCTGTGGGATATGAATGTTATTCAGCATCACAGGTGGGCAAGTTTAACGCCGTTTTTGAGAAAATCGCAAATAAGTGAAAAAGTACACGAATAAACTACTACTTCCGGTAGATCGATTTTGATGAAAATATTCGTGTCGGGTTCTGTAGTAATTCCTAACATAAGTTTCAAGTTTCAACTTCGTGCGCGATTTAGTTCTTGAGATATTTTGTTCACACACACAGACCAATCGCAAAAACCAATTTTTATGGGTTGAGGGGGTCTGAAAACGTGTACATTCGGTGAAAACTTGATTTAGAAAAGTCGACATGAAAACAATACTTTCCTTCCTATATATTCTTATAAGCAAGAGAAAGTAAAAATGTTAGGTCCTACAATAATGTTAAGGTAAAATTTATGTCATATCCATTTATGAATAAATTTTATTCTATTCTTATAAATTTGTAGTTTGTTAACTAAAGCTTTCATGTTATCTCAGTTTGTGTAACTAACAAGCAAGAAAGAAGGAAAGTCATCTGGTATTCTTTTAAGTTCTATGTCCAGTGTTGCAAGTAGTTTCTTAGATCACCGCCAGATTTCGTCAACGTATCTCTTTTAAAACTTTAGTTGGTATCTTCAATAAAAAGAACTGTTAATTTGCTTTAAGAAAGTATCAATTTTACTTTTTCGAAACTTATTTAATTTCATTTTGCAACTCTACAATGACAAACAGCAAAAATTTGGTGTGAAACACTCACACGACTTTCTCTTGCCAATGCAAATAATTGTCAGTTTTACTTTTATTTATTTTTTTTTTTCTTTAAATGCAGACGGTAGTAGGTCAGCAGCGAGTGGAAAAGTACGCTTATCATCACCATGCCGAGCTCCGTGAAAACAACATATTTCATTCACCGCATGGCCCGTCCGGGTGTACAATGTAATTCGTTACTTTTCGTTACTTTCGTTACTTTGGTCTTGGGTTCGAATCCCATTCAGGCACGGCATATTTTCATACGTTACAAAAAAATCATTTCATCTGTCACCGTCTGCATTAGCAGTATTTGCAGAACAGTCGGACGTTAAACCAAAAAAAAAAAAAAAAAAAAAAAAAAAAAAAAAAAAAAAAAATGCAAATAATTAACAATAAACCTAACAATATTAATAAAACATTAGAAATAAACAAAAAACTAACCTCAATAAACATAACCTAATTTTAATCATATGAAAAACGCAACATGAAAATCAAGCTCAGTTTGGCTTAAAAATACGGAAAATCACTCTTTCACACTAAACTACTCTCTGTAGAGAAAAATGCTCTAAATAAAAGTTGTAGATCTTTTAATTTTCTATAAATTTGATTATATTTACTTTTGTCATGAATTGAATACTAAGGCCGAAATCTTAAAAAAATCGATTTTCACACGTTTTCGTGAGAAAAAAATCAGAAAATCGCTAATTACTGCTAAACTAAGCGTTATACAAACAAATGTTTGAAATAAAAGTTGTAGGTTTTTAAATTCTCTACAACTTTTATTATATAATATTTTTCGCTAAATTGCATATTAAAGCCGTAATCTTAAAAAAACTTTGTTTTTACGTGAAAACAGCCTCACCCAGAATTTCAGCAAACATGACGCCTACCCTATCTTGTAGAGAATAAAAAATTGAGTAAACCGGGCGATTTAAAAAAAAATCGTAGGACCATTTTTTGAGAAAATCGCATAAAAGTGAAAAATTACACGAATAAACTACTACTTCCGGTTGACCGATTTTGATGAAAATGTTCGTGTCAGGTCCGGTAGAGGTATGCAACTTAATTTTTAAGTTTCAAGTTCGTACGATGTTCCATCCTTGAGATATTCTGTTCACACACACACGAACACACACACACACACACGCACGCACGCACGCGCGTGCACACACACACACACGACCGCTCGCACGCACGCACGCGCGCACACACGCGCGCGCGTGCGCACACACACACACACACACACACACACAGACCAATCGCTAAAAACATGTTTTTTGGGTTCAGGGGGTCTGAAAACATACACACACATGACACACACACAGACCAATCGCTAAAAACATGTTTTTTGGGTTCAGGGGGTCTGAAAACATACACACACATGACACACACACAGACCAATCGCTAAAAACATGTTTTTTGGGTTCAGGGGGTCTGAAAACATATAGATCCGGTGGAAACTCGATTTCGAAAAATCGGCATGAAAACAATACTTTCCTTCCTATATATTCATATAGGCAAGAGAAAGTAAAAAAGTATCACAATACGTATAAAGAAAATAACAAAGAGTTGTATTAACAGGCTAAGAGGAGGAATCCTTCTTCTGACAATGCTCCAGAAAATCAAAATTACGTTACATTACATTGTTCAATGTAAATTTTTTATATCAGTACACAATTTTGAATGTGGCTGCCTCCGTAGCGGCTAGCCTGTACAACCCGAAGGTCCAACTAGTGTCTGGAAGTTATTAAACGTTCAAGCTCACTGTCCCTCAACTGCAAAATCAATTTGTTGGGCCGAATATTTTTTTTCAAAGTGAAACAACATGGCCACGATTTGCAATACGGGCCTTCAAAATTCGAAGGAAGCTTCTAACGTATGGTATTCAGCAGCGTAAAGGAAATCCTGGTCGCATCATAAAAAGATCTGCCCAACTGAATTTAAATTGTTTCAAGGTTTTTTGAGAAATGCAAAGATTTCCGGTGTTTTTTTGCTTTATAAATTCCTTAAATATGTATTCCTTTATAAAACCAAGTCTAGCCTTTTACAGTAAATTGTTCCTCTTAGAACACAAATGTAACAATAGTTTTTTTTACAAATTTTTCTCTACAGGATTTTGCACACTAATATTTGTTGTTGTTTAGGTCATCAGCCGAAAGGCTGGTTTGAACCTCTAGACGCTTTATTAAGTAAAACGGGGAGTGTGGTGGTTTACAATTTGTCTTCCTCACTGAGTGGAAAAGTATGCTTATTAGCATGCCAGGTTCTTTGAAAAGCATCTACTTACCACCCTGCAAATAACACCTTCACTTCATTCACTGCAATGTAAATTTGATACTATTATTGATAATTATAACTAATATTGATAACTATTATTATTATTATTATTATTATTATTATTATTATTATTATTATTATTATTATTATTATTATTATTATTATTATTATTATTATTATTATTAGCGTATTCTCCCTTAAAGGAAGGCGATAAGCAAACTGAATCATTTTTTTTTCTTGTTGTTCTTTTTGTCCACCCAGTACTCTCGCATCCGTTTTGAGAAAGCCTGTTTCCTTTCTTCTGACCATTTTGGCCTGTGCTGCTTCTGCTTTGGCTGCTCTGGCTCCATCTCCCATCTGTCCACCCTGTTCCTAAATATTTTCCTATCTGCGATGTCTTGTTCTGTTATTTTCGCTTTCCTGAGATCTTTATAGATTTCACTTATCCACGGTGGCATTTTTTTGAGAGACGTTGTATACTCCAATATTTTTCTTGTTAGCCTGTTCTCTGGCAACCGCTTTATGTGTCCAAAGAATTTCATACGTCTCCTTCTAATGTCAGCTTCTACATTTGAGAATTTTTCTACGGTCTGGTTTGGTTGTAATCTGAACCCGTTTTCCGTTTACCTAGCACCAAGGATCTTTCGGATTATTTTCCTTTCTTCTTTTTTTATGTCTTCCAGCTCGTGTTTCTTATTTAATGTTAGTGTCTCACTTGCATACAGGAAAGCGGGTTTGATAACTGTGTTGTAGTGGCGGATCTTGGTGTTTCTTGACATCGACTTCTTGTTATATAAGTTCTGTATCATCCCCAGTGCTCTTTTGGTCTTTTGTAGCCTGTTAACCTGCGATATCTCCTCTGCTCCTGTGGGCTCTATAAATTCACCTAGATATTTGAAGTGTGGCTTTCTGTTAATTATACCATATTTTGTGTTCAATGTTTCAATATTGATTCTATTGCCAATAAACTCAGTCTTTTCAAAAGAAATTTGGAGCCCCACTTTTTCTGCACACTCTTTTAATGTCTCAATCTGCTTGACCGCTGTCTGTTCATCTTCAGCTACTATTGCCAAGTCATCTGCAAACGCGAGGTAAGGTATGTGTAACTTAGTGTTGCCAGTTCTAAGTGTGATTGGTTTCCAGAGGTTTTCTTCGCGGAGTTTGTTCTCCCATTCTTCCATAACCTTGTCTAATACAATATTGAAGAGCAGTGGCGACAGTCCATCTCCTTGTCTAAAGTAATAAAGTAATTTCAGTATTTTCAGTTAAAATAAAAAAATATAAATAGTAACTTCAGCCATTTCATAAGATTATTGATGATTAGCTACAAATTATTAAATCAATAATATAATGAAATTCATTACTTTCAAAGGAGATAACTGTGACTAGTGTCTTTTACACTTGTACTTCTTCTGTTCTTAAACGCTTCAATTATATAATTGGCATATATATGATAAGAAACAGAATTTTTTTATAATTCTAGAACTAGTAGATAGAGTGCAAGTAATTTAACACTCCACCTGCCTGTTATGGGCATACACTAATATCGCTCTTCTGTTCTGTCTCCTTAACATATCTCTGTGCTAACCACCCTTTCTGTGGGCGTCTCTCTTTAAACTTTACTATTTCCTTGTTTCTCTGGTTCCAAAATAAGCAATTGCGTTAACATAGTTTCATAAAATACCCTGCGATGTTTATTATTGATAATAGAGAGGTAAAGATAAAAAAACACCTTAAAAAATGCCTTGAAAAATGTACTAACAATCACACACGCAATACGGGCTCTTACTGTCGGTTATAATAAACTCATAAGCTACTATCTATCGGTAGTATTGCACTATCGATTTTACTGCACACTGGAATTTTTACAATCGATTCTAGGAAAAAACCTGCGAATTAGATTCGAGGTTTTACGGTATATTATTCATTTAATTTCGAGAAAAACTTATAATTTTAATGTTATAAATTGATAAAATTTTTGTGGAAAATTGGGTCACGGTTATCGGGGTAAAATATAATTAAGGTCAATGTTGATGACATTGTGACGAGGACCTTATGCATTTTATAATATTATATTCTAATCACTTTTGTATGCAAACTAAATGAGTTGTGAGTTCGGGTATTGTGTATTAAACGAACTGGAAATATTAATCAATCAGAATACATTAATTAGGGGCCTACTATAATTGAAATTCAATTATCAATATAGCTTTCCAATATATAAAATACAGATTTTTATATTATGTTGTGTTACAAAAATTTAAAATTATTTACTAAAGGCCTAAGGATCTTTTCAGTTGGCTGCCTCGTTAGATGGAGCGAGTACGTTTCAGGTCTTTGTTAGCGTCTAAGAAAATTAGTTCTTCAAGAAACTTGTAGGAGTGCTAAATAAAGAGATCTTAAAAAGAATGTTTACTTGTCCATCATACAGTCATTAATAACGAGTTATCTCAGTTACTATCTAATTTTTTTTCAGTAAAAAGCTTTCAGTTATAAAGTATTTTAAATATAAAGGAATTTCAGTATTTCCAGTTAAAATAAAATATTAAGAGTAATTTCAGAGATTTCATACGTAAATTTTTCAACCAATCATTAGCCTACAGATATAAAGTTTCGAGTGTGTTTTTTGTAAAGCCTGGCTGTTATTGTGGGTTTCTTAAAATAGGCATTTGTAATTTCTATCAACAATCAAGTTATGATGTGAAACAATCTCACGACTTTCTCTTGCCAATGTAAAAATCACAAAAAAAAACTATTTAATCATGAGTCGGTAATGTAAAATGAAAAATAGCTCTGTAGTTGACTAAACTAGGCTCTGTAGGAAAAAAATGCTTAAAGTAAATTAAGTTGTAAATTTTATAATTTTCTTTAACTTTGATTAGACTATATACACTTTTCTCGTTAAATGCATATACTAAGTCTGCTATCATGAAAAATTCATTGTTTTACGGATTTTGATTAGCAAAATACTTGCTTTCGGGCGTATCTCCACCGGTTCAGACAATCAGATGAAGCAAGTTGTCTGGATTGTGAGGCGGAAAAGGACAGCGTAGTACATGCGATTTTCGACTGCAGAAGATGGATACCTGAGAGGAGGTTCTGGGGACCAAGCTTGGGTCACCGATTTCTTCAAAAAATCTCTGTGATTTTATGATTGCAGAAGAAGAAAGCTGGAAGGCCATTGAGGAGTTCATCCAGAAGGTGATGAAGCGCAGAGAAGCTCAGCAGCATTAGTCTCAAAAGAAATCACTCAAAAAGGGGGAAAATGGGTGATACAAAGAGAAATCGCTATGATAACGTTATCTAGCTAATAAAGAATCTCCGGCTTGTGAAGTTATGCCTGTCGATGGTCCCACGGCAGGTCGGGATGGGATAGAAAAAAACTGAGAGGTTTCGGCAGATAGTTGCCTTCGGCAGAGCTCCGCATACCACAGGTAAAGACTTACCTGCGTGCCTGTAAATTCGGTTTCCTCTCGTAAAAAAAAAAACAAAATACAGAAAATCACTATTGACGCTAAACAACGCGTTGTAAAACAAAACGCTTGTAAGTTTTTTTAATAAAAAAATTTGGAGGTTTTTTTAAATTGTAAACGCTTTTGCAATATAATGTTTATTAAGCCCGCAATTTTTACCTAATAAACCATTTTTTATTACAAGAGCACATCCCCAAAAATTTCAGTAAACGAGGCTTACACTATCTTGTAGAGCACAACAAATGTAGTAAATATGGGAATTAAAAAAAAACTGTTTGTCCTGTTTTTGAGAAAATCGCAAAGAGTGAAAAATTTCACGAATTAACTACTAGCCTACATGACAGGCTTGTAGATACAATATTGTGTTACTTACTTACAAGAAAAAAGTTTTTAAAATGCAAGCAGTAAAACAAGAGTCTCCAAGTTTAATAATTCCTTAAATACGGTTGCAACCACTTTTTAATGAGTTGTCTGTTTGTAAATAGTGGTGCTGCCCATAACGGACAGGTGGAGTGTCAAATTATTTACGCCCAATCTTTGCAGGGCTAAAATAAATAGTTCTGTTTCTTATCACATGTTCAGCCAATTAAATGACTGAATCATTTAAGAACAGAAGAGGTAGAGGTGTAAAAGACACTAATCAGAGTTATCTCCTATGAAAGTAATGAATTTCATTATACAGCCAGACCCTGTGGTGAATGAAGTGAAGGTATCATTTGCAGAGTGGAAAATATGTGCTTTTCAGAGGGCCCGGCATGCTGATAAGTGTACTTTTTCATTCAGTGAGGAAGGCAATGGTTAACCACCTCACTCCTCGTTTTACTTAGTAAAACCTCTACAGGTTTAAACCAGCGTTTTGGCTGATGACCTAAACAACAACACAAATAGTGGTGAAGGCAGTCGGTGATATTAGTGAACCATTGTCTCGATTGAACAGTTGGTGTTGAACAAAAAGAGTTGCTGAACCGATTAGTGTGTACGGTATTGTAATAGATAGACTATCGGTCATTGGCCAATAGCGTCCATTGGTAATCAGGAAGTAAGTAAAAGATTACTTCTTTATTTAATTTTGAACGGTCATATTTACTTTGTAGTTAACCCTTTATAGGTCTTTGGTAAGAATACTTACCACTGGTAATAAGGTCGATTTTTTTAAAGAATAAGCTATGCAACTGAACCCTATTGGCATTTTATGTTCTATAGATGTTTTGTGGTTTTATAGATGTTATGCCCAAAACGGGCAGGTGGAGTGTTATTTTAATTGCACTCTATCTGTTTGGTCCAGGGCTAAAAAAAATTGTTATGTTTCTTATCACATAGTCAGCCACTTATATTACTGAACTATTTAAGAACAGAAGAGGTAGAGGTGTAAAAGACACTAGTCAGAGTTATCTCCTCTGAGAGTAATGAATTTCACTATGCATCCAGACCTTGTGGTGAATGAAGTGAAGGTGTCATTTGCAGGGTGGAAAGTGAGTGCTTTTTGGAGGGCCTGGCATGCTGATAAGCATACTCTTTCAACTCAGTGAGGAAGGCATGGTAAACTACCTTACTCCTCGTTTTTACTTAGTAAAACCTCTAGAGGTTCAAACCAGCCTTTCCGCTGTTGACCTAAAAAACAACAACATAGATGTTTTCTGGTAAGTCGTAGGCTATCCACATTCTGAAATACCTAAGTGCGCAGCGACCATTTGCTTCATGAATTACAGGAATGTGGTAAGGATTCCTACCAGCGCACGCAACCGTGTTGTTTTGTTGTTACTTTGGTACAGTGCTTAGAAAATTCAAGATTCGGGAAAGCAAGCATAAGTACATGCTATTATAGAGTTGAGATAATTTATTCTACACATTTTTCTGTTATATAGGGCTACAAGTTGTTTTAATAAGCATTCTTACAATTAAACATTATGTGATTCCCATTTCAATGAACGTTCCTTGGTAAGTATGCTTACCTGGGCTTAACATAAAAAAAGATATATCTTAATATCTTATAATAGAGCTGTTCTGTTCTTATAATAGTGCTATAATAGTGCTGTTCTGGCACTAGAAATACATTATTCACGACACTATAAAATAAAATTTAACATTTTACAACAAGTATAATTTAGTTAGTCATAAGTTTTTAATAAAATTATATAATTAATTCAGTCTAAGCCATTTAATTTTAATTTATCAGAGTAATAAACAAAATAATTTATTATAATTAACTAATCTGTTGACATAGGCACAATTTTTATATTTTTTAAAGGAAGTTTTGTTAATATTATTAATGATGAGATCCAGAAAGAATCTGGAATAAATTTTACAATACTTTACTGAGTACAATTTTATTAATCTATGTTATTAATGTACTTAACATCTACGAAAAGATAAAAAAAATCTAATATGAACGATAGGGCTTACACATTATTAACGAATTATTTGGGTTGCGTGAGGGAGGTTGGTCAGGTTGATAGCGATGGGCGTGTGACGTCAAACCCATAGATAATATCGGACCAATCAGAGTTTTATATTCTCAACCAATGAGGAAACCTCAGTTATAACCAAACATATATATCCCTTTGCGTCATTTTGATTGATTATTATTGTCCAATCAGAGAGCTTATAATACTCCACTATGTTTGGCTGATATCAACCAATAAAACAATCTCATTCAAGGTAACGTGAGTTACCAGAATTTTGCTTTCTAATTGGTTGGTACTTTTACTGGAAGTGACAACAAGAGTCAATTTTTAAATAAGATCCACTGCCATTGTCTATTTAACAATACGGCAGAATATAGCAAAGTAACTTGTATTCATGTGTCGTACTTTCTAGCAAAATGTGACCTCCAAGAAACATTCTGTATGTTTCAGATCTTCCGCGTACTGAACAAAATTAGGAAATTATTTTCCGTTTTTTCTTCAGAATATTTACACGTTTTTTATTATGAAATCACAAGTGTATTGTGTTTGGAGTCTCTTGTTTGCACTGTTCACATTTTTTTAATCTTTATTTGTTGGCAAGTAACGTAATACTATGAGGAAGGCAATTGTAAACCACCTCACTCCTCGTTTTATTTAGTGATGCCTCTAAATATTTCTAACCAGCCTTTCGGCCTATGACTTAAAAAACAACAACGTAATACTGTAATGTACGCCCAGTTAAAATTTTACAAATGTAAATTTTTAGCACACTCAGAGGAAGCACCTGAAGAAATTTGTTTGTGAAAGTGTCTGGAGTAAAATGGCCGTTAATATCACACCGGTTAAAAGAATGCACTTAATCTATGCCGTTTTATACCAAGAAAACTACAGTAATCCCTCGTTATCCGCGGGGGTTACGTTCCGGAGGGTTACCGCGGTTAGTAAAACCGCGGATAATGATACCTTATATGAACGAAAAGATGGGGGTTAGGTTCTAAAGGTAAAGTCCTGTAGTCGCTTTAAGTGTTTAATAGTTTTAGGAACATTTTACCATTATAATAATCTATGAATATTTAATAAATACAGTAATGTACACATCAAAAATTTAAGTTGCTTTAAAATAGTTAGTTATGGCTCTTTGCTTATTCTTCTTTTCAAACTCCTTGTGGACTTCTTCGTATGTTATCATCAGCCCCTGAGTCCTCTTTTGAATTAAAGGGCCCTTTCCATGACTGGATCCGTCTCCAACACGAACCATAGCGTTGTCATGCTGAGGATCTCGTTGATAGTTTGTGAAGAAATGCTTGGCTTCGTTTCAGGATCGCCGAACAAACAAAAAACTGTACGTACGTACGAAAAAGTTAGACTGACACATGGAGGAAAACGTACGGAGAAATTACAATATGGTGCCTGGGCTTACGTATGGCGGTGAGGGTGGGGTTGACTGGCGGGGCCCGGTACCCGGTGACTGGCTCACTACGTACAGTACGCGGAAATCTAGCTTGGTTCATGGCGGCCGTCGCCATACTAGTGTGTGACTCAAAATAATACGTATGCCAAAACATTTATTCAAACACATGTTTTCAGAATTGTATGAGTTCCCAATCAAGTACGGTGTACACAAGGTGGTGAGAAAACGTAACGGGTGATTCAAAAAGAGCGCCGGTTTTTAAACGGCTGGTAAATTTTTGTTTATCGGTTGGCAACATTGTTAGACCTCATTTCTATTTCGGAGAACATTCCGATTGACGATTCAGTTGTAGTTTCTCTTGTTCGCAGTGTAGTACTCTCGCAGTCTGTGTCTAACCATGGAGAAGTTTACTATTACACAACGAGTGTTAATCGTCAAAACATTTTACCAGAGTGGAGAGAGTTATGCGGCTACTGTCAGGCGACTTCGCGGTACTCTAGGACGTAATGAAGCACCGAATGAATCAACAGTTCGCAGGCTCATGAAAAAGTTTTTTGAGACGGGTTCAACAGTCAACCTTAAAAGTTCTGGACCTCGTCGTTCTGGCCGAACTGAGCAGAACGTTGCGTTGGTTCGTGACAGTGTGGCTGTTAGCCCAGCAAAATCAATACGTCGCCGTTCTCAACAATTGGGTTTACGATGTTCTTCTGTACGGAGAATTCTTCGGTACGATCTCCAATATCACCCGTATAAAATTCAGTTGACGCAACATTTGAAAGTGGCAGACCACCAGAAGAGACGACAGTTTGTTGACTGGGTATTGAGAAAACGGCAGGATGATGACACCTTCGCAAACAAAATCATTTTCAGTGATGAGGCGCACTTTCACTTAAACGGTTTTGTTAATAAACAGAACTGCCGTATGTGGGGTATAGAAAACCCTCGCGTCACGCTGCAATGTCACGCTGCACGAGAAACAATGTTGTTGCTCCGTGAACGGTTCCAGGATCGCATCATTTCTCGTAATTCCGACCATCAATGGCTACCAAGGTCGTGTGACTTGACGCCTTTTGACTTTTTTCTTTGGGGTCATCTGAAGTCATTGGTGTATGCCAATAACCCCCGAAACATCAATGACTTGAAGGAGGAAATTCGACGGGTTATCGGGCAAATGGAAGTCGAAACTTGTCGTGCAGTAATATCCAATTTCATGGACAGAGTTGATGCGTGCCAGCGCAGTAGAGGAGGACATATGCATGACATCATTTTTCATACATAAAATCGGAAGGAAAGATGAACTTGTTGATGTATTTATTTTCAGTTTTTCAATAAAATAAATCTCTTAATTTGATATATACGTATTTTAAGGTTTATACCTATACGTAGGTATACCTATACGTAGGTATACGTATACGTATACCTACGTATAGGTATAAACCATACGTAATACCTATACGTATTTTAAGGTTTTAGGCCCACGGACAAAGTCCGCGGATAACCGAAACCCGCGGATGCTAAACACGTGTATACCAAGGGATTACTGTATTTTGTTATACCGAGCGTCAGACACAATAATGGTAAAATGAAATTAAGAAATACTGGCGTATGTAATGTTTTTATTGTCGTGGGCACATTGTACGTGAACGTTACTTCTATTAGTTTTTGAAAAACTTTCTGAAACTTGCTCTCGTGGTAAAATGTTTTTGCAAGATTGCAGTCTTCATATAATATATTTTATGGAAAAATCTTATGTAATCAAAGTTGTAGAAAATTAATAAACTGACAGTTTTAATTCTACATTTTTTAATTTTTTTATATATTTTGTCCTTTATTTTGAATCTTTAACTGTACTATATAGAACAACCAAGATATGAGAAAACATTGATATTAAATTACAAATAACAAGAAAAGACATGATATAAAATTCAACATTCAGCAAAGTTAAATTTGGAATAACAATCAACGTAAAATATAACTACAAAAGAATGAAAAGAAAAACAAAAAAGTTTATATCGTCACAGAAAAAATATTACCAACAGTAATAAAACATATTTAAAACAAAACAAAAATTACATCTAATATTTCACATTATTTTATCTTTTTCGACATAAACATGCAGAAAGAATTTAAGAAGTTCTCTGCTCCATCTTCTTTTTAATCTTCTAATGAAGCCTGGCGGATTTGCCATATTACTGATAAGTGGATTATTATGGATTGATAATTTTGAGTAGAATTTAATATAACTATTTTCGACGATGTCGCAAATGAATGGTGTTTTTAAATCGGTGTGTAGTGTGTAATTTGAGACATAGTATGGTGAACCGGTAATTTTAGGCTACGGAGAAAATTAGACTGGAATGCTTGAATAGTTTTTAAATTACTCAGCTTTGCGCAACCAAAAATTTGAATACCGTACATTCAGATAGGTTTTAAGAGAGAATTGTAGAGTAATAATTTCTGTTTGAGACGTATGGGTGATTTAGAGTGAACAAACCTGTATAGTTGTTTCAAACGTAAGTTTAGTTGAAGCCGTTTTGTCTTAATGTAGTGTTTCCAGGTCATGCGTTAATCGAAATGAACAGACTTCGTTGGATTCACCTTCATTTTCCAGTCCTTCAGCCAGTTGTCTACTAAATTTAGGTGATGTTGTAAGTTTTGAGTGGCCGTTTGAATGGAAAGATCTTGTGATAAAATTTTAAATTTTACCTTTTTTTTACAGAGCCTAGTTTAGGGTCAACTAATTTTCCGTATTTTTAAGTCTTACAGAGGTTGATTTTCATTTAGCATCATTCACTCATGTTTAAAATTAGATTATTTTTTAAATTTTACATTGTTTACTCATGATTAATCAAGGGTTACAGGTATGGTTCATTATTTCCATTGGCAGGATAAAGTCGTGTAAGTGTTTCACACCAGATTTTTTAGATTAAAAATAAGTTACAATATGAACAGCAAAAAGTATTTTGTTATTTAAAGACACTTTCAATGAAGAAATTGCATATATTGTACCATTACAAAAATAAGGGCATAAATGAGTTTTATTTTCTTTGATGTTTGTCTAGGAAATACATTTGATGAGTTCTTTGTATTTTTTAAACGGATTACAGTTCAAATAGCTTATATAGTTTTAAAGAATCAGTCTTTGTAGACATTTTTATCCTATTATCAATTTCCGCGAAATTAGTTAATGTAATAGTGTAATATCTCTTCATTACTACAAATGTTGTAATTTATATTTTCCAATGAGACTTCACGGCGGAGTAATACTTTTGTTTGTTCATTTCCAACATATTATTTTATTAAAGTTTTAAAAAGTCTCTTACACAGTAGTGACGTAAATGCAACACCTATCAAATAACTTATTTTATTTTCTTTTTAAATAGGAAGAGACTATTTTAGTTTCATACAACTACAACTCTCTTCTATTATACAACATAAATAGTTTTCATTTCATTGACTGATCTTACAATATCGATTGATATTATAGTTTAACTCTAACGAAAGCTATTGCTTTTTAGCTTCAACTTGAAATTAAACAATTAAACATTGGTATTTACAGGTTGAACAATATATTCAAATACTTTATGCCATACGAATAATAACTTTTAAATCTACCTAAATTTTCTCCGGAGAACTATTTTATACAGGAAAATACACCTTAATTAAACTTTAAGGAAACTTTATGAAAACACATTAAGGCAGTGGTTTGTAACAAAATCAGATTTTTAAATTTGAAAGCGAATATATTAAATTACCTTTTTACTTTCTCTTATCGTATACGAATATACGAGTTTAATATAGAAGGAAAGTATTGTTTTCATGTTGATTTATCCAAATCAAGCTGTTACCGGAAATACATGTTATCAGGCCCCCGAACCCAAAAACATGTTTATAGTGATTGGTGTTTGTGTGTGTGTGTGTGTGTGTGTGTGTGTGTGTGTGTGTGTGTGTGTGTGTGTGTGTGTGTGTGTGTGTGTGTGTGTGTGTGTGTGTGTGTGTGTGTGTGTGTGTGTGTGTGTGTGTGTGAACAACATATCTAAAGAATGGAATAGCTTACGATGTTAAAACTTGGAACTTAAGTTAGGTGCCATAAGCGGACCCGACACGAACATTTTTATCAAAATCGGTCAGCCATAAGTTGTAATTTATTCAAGTGATTTTTACTCTCTCTTGCCTATATGAATATATAGGAAGGAAAGTATTGTTTTCATGTCGATTTTTCGAAATCGAGTTTTCACCGGATCTATACGTTTTCAGACCCCCTGAACCCAAAAAACATGTTTTTAGCGATTGGTCTGTGTGTGTGTCTGTGTGTGTGTGTGAACAGAATATCTCAAGAACGGAATATCGTACGAACTTGAAACTTGAAACTTAAGTTACATACCACTACCGGACCCGACACGAACATTTTCATCAAAATCGGTCAACCGGAAGTAGTAGTAACTTAGTTTATTCCTATAATTTTTCACTTTTTGCGATTTTCTCAAAAACTGGTCCTACGATTTTTTTAAAATCGCCTGGTTTACTCAATTTTTTATTCTCTACAAGATAGGGTAGGCGTCATGTTTGCTGAAATTCTGCGTGAGGCTGTTTTTACGTAAAAACATTTTATTTTTAAGATTGCGGCTTTAATATGCATTTTAGCGCAAAACGTTATATAATATAAGTTGTAGAGAATTTAAAAACCTACAACTTTTATTTCAAACATTTTTTTGTATAACGCTTAGTTTAGCGGTAATTTGCGATTTTCTGTTTTTTTCTCACGAAAACGTGAGAAAAATCGATTTTTTTAACATTTCGGCCTTAGTATGCATTTTACGACAAATATAATTAAATTTATAGAAAATTAAAAGATCTACAACTTTTGTTTAGAGCATTTTTCTCTACAGAGCCTAGTTTAGAGAGAAAGAGTGATTTTCCGTATTTCTAAGCCAAACTGCGGTTGATTTTCATTTTGCCTCTTTCACTCACGATTAAAATTAGGTTATGTTTATTGAGGTTAGTTTTTTGTTTATTTCTTATGTTTTATTACTAATGTTAGGTTTATTGGTAATTATTTGCATTGGCAAGAGAAAGTTGTGTGTTTGTTTCACACCAGATTTTTCATTTTGGGTCGATTTCTCAAAATACGATTTATTTTTTTAAATCGCCTCATTTACTACATTTTTATGCTCTGCAAGATAGGTAAGCGGCAAGTCTGCTGCAATTCTTGGGGGCTGTGCTCTCACAGTAAAAAATGTTTTTTTGAAGATTTCTTACTTAATATACATTTCAGGGCAAAAGCGTTTACTATAATTATACTTGTAAGAAATTAAAAAGCTTACAACTTTTACTTTTAACATTGTTTTCTGTGACTCTTAGTTTATCGTGAAATACTAATTTTCTGTATTTTGCTCATTAAAAACGGAATAAATGAACTCCCGTAATCCTACTCTTTATTCCGCGATAACGCTCAACTCTTTCACGGACCATAAAGTCCCTGTAACTGGTTCCTAGATACATTTTAAAATGGAACCTACTTATGATCCGTTTTCTCAGAAATCGATGTTGATAGCCAAATTAATAATTGCATAGCCTAATAAATAAATAAATAAATCGGACCAACTAATCATTTATAAGTGTGGTTGTAAAATTAATTAATTAATTTTAATTTTTTGAGATATAACAAAATCTCAAAGAAACTTTACAAAGACATCTGAATAATTTGTCAATCTTCTGTTTAGAAACCAAGTTAATTCGTTAGATTTTTCATATTTTTACTGAAACAACTTAAAATGAATGTAATTATTATGCTCCTAACATTTCAACTTTCAGTTACAAGACTTTTATTACAATATTTCATTTACAAGAAAAGAAATAAAGTTACAGGAATCTCTGGCATCAACGTTTTAAACTTCAACAAAAATCACTTGGAAACTTTGAAGTAATTTCAATATTTGGTTACAAACATTGTTGTAAAATTTAATAGAAACAAAATATTCATTTCTAAAATAAAAAATTGTTCCAAATAACATATGCTCCATGTGCTTTTATTTGATGATAATCATACTTGTAAAAAAAGGTCTGAAATTTTTTAAATTGGTTACGTACGGATAAACAATGTGAACAAATATAAACGATAGACCTAAGGTGTTAGATAAATGGTTCAAAGAAGCCAAAAAGGATAATGAGAAAACCGGAAAAAACCGAGAAAACTTAATGAACTGAACCAAATTCAGACAACTTATTACGAACTTTAAGGGCTTCCATGAAGAGCTAACAAACCAGAACATCGGGTGACAGAAAAAAGAGAAAAGCATACAGTGAAGGAAAGATGAGAATGTGAGCTGCAAAAATATCTTCCAGAAACTCTAAAGTCACCTATTGATTCACCTATTGTCCGGTGTACGTTGGAGATAGGTCTTGTAAAGAGAATTTCAAACTCTTGATCAAAAGATTTCTAATTCAGCTGGGGTAGAACTCTTACTTACAGTCTATGATTTCTCTTCGCCACTAGGACAAGGGGGTATTATTGGCTCACTAAAATACTATACTAGTAGTAGTTATAGTTATATATGTATATTTATTTGCTCATAACAGACAGGTGGAGTGTCAAATTATTTACACTCAATCTGTTAGTTGCAGGGCTAAAATAAATAGTTATGTTTCTTATCACATGGTCAGCCAATTAAATGACTGAATCATTTAAGAACAGAAGAGGTAGAGGTGTACTGTGACACTAATCAGAGTTATCTTCTCTGAAAGTAATGAATTTCATTATACAGCCAGACCCTGTGGTAAATAAAGTGAAAGTGTAATTTGCAGAGTGGAAAATATATGCTTTTCAGAGGGCCTGGCATGCTGATAAGTGTACTTTTCCACTCAGTGAGGAAGGCATGGTAAACCACCTCACTCCTCGATTTACTTAGTAAAACCTTTACAGGTTCAAACCAGCCTTTTGGCTGATGACCTAAACAACAACATGTATATTTATAATAGAGGTTTTTTTTGTTTCTGATATTGCGCAAATATTAGGCTATGTATTATGTGTTATATTTGTGTATGAAGAAATAACTTAGTTAAATTTAATGAAGGTAGTTAAGGTTCAATTTTGTTTTAATTTTTTTTCTCTAAAATAATGTAAAGTAAATTGGTAGAAATTTTTTTGTCATATTTTATAAAAGTTATTTCATAACTTTGCTGATGTTTGTATTATCATTTATTAACATTTTAGTTTTGTTATAAGTTTTAATTTTTATTTACATTTGTATTCTGTCTGTTTTTTTATTTTTTTTATTTTATACTAACTGTTTTTTAATGTTATTTGATCATTTTCTCTTTTGTGTGAATTATTTTTTTATGTAATAAGTGATGTATTGGTATTAACTGTTTCTTCTTTTTTGTTTTTTTATCAGTGCTATTATTATTGTATTGTAGTTTTAATTTTGTGCTATGTATTTTTTGTAATTAGAGTAATTCTCCTCCAAGCACGGGTTTGCTCTTTTGGAGGAATAATAAAGGAAATAAATAAAATAAAATAAATAAAAAAATAATCAAATACCTCACGTGGTCTAAAATTAGCATTATAGGGAGAAAAACCCCTGTTAAAACTTAAAGCTCCTAGATTAGTGCTAGGTTTTTTCCTATTCTTTTTTTTTGTAATAAGCAAACTTTATGATTTTATTTTTTTTAAAAATCTTGTTACTATATTTTTAATTTTTAGATGAATGTTTAAAGATTATGAATTGTTTAACCTTTTGTCACATTATTTTAATTAGCTATAATTTGTATCTTGTTCATGTATTTTGTTTTTATATTGCATTAAGTTAATTTGTTTTCATCCAGAACTCTTGTAACTAATAACTAAATTGTTAATGCAACCTAAAATACATAAAAAATACAAAAATTTTCTTTCAATTAAAAAACTTACTAGAAAATTTAATTTTTCATAATTTTTTTAATATTATATGTTAATATTGCAGCGTTAAATTAAAGAAACATAAATATAAAATATAACTAAGAATTATACAGTAATAAAAAACACTATTTTACACAGAAAATAATGTAAAATATTTCAGGTTGAAAAATATATTTTTTTTCAAATCTCCGGCTATAAACAATAAAAATTTGTATTGTCAATACTTTTAAAACATAATGAACGTATGAATTTAAAATAAAATCAATATTAGGAAATGCAATAAATAGTACATAGATAAAACTCAAGTAATATAATTATACGATAGTACTTTTGTTAAAAGGTGTGGGCTTGTTTATTTTTTTAATCACCATTATTTAATAGCACTGAAAAAAATTTGTAAAAAAAATTGAACAAATTATGTTTACACACTATTTATTTTAAATAAGTAGGTAATTAGATCAAATTTGATGTTCCATATTTGATAGAATAATTGAAATTATTGTAACTAAATATTTGCACATTTTTTTAGTTCAATGGCAATTGCAATCGATTAGAAGAGTCCTAGTCCTACATTATGTAGGTCTCACATTCAATAATACGTAATAGGTATTCATATGTTTGTATTTATTAGAGATGTGAGCCGACCTTCTCTTTTATGTTTGTTTATTTGACCTAATATAATTATCTTAACATATCTTAATTATAATTCCTATTATTTAATACCTACAAATAATTATTCGATATAAATTATCGATTATTTATACTATATCCTATCGATAAACACCCACTTAATTAATTTAAATAAACAAATTTGTTATAAAAAAATAATAACAAGAAAATTGGTGTAAACAGAACAAGGCGATATTATTATTGTTACCATAACGCGCGCGGGAAAATTACCAGGATCAGTACTTGGAAAATATGGGACATCAAGGATTCTTTTAATTTTTTAAAAAATGAATTTGGAACATGTTATCAAAAATAATATAATTCTGTAGTAGTTTCCTATGAAATATTGATTGATTGGATAGTTAACAGGAAGGACATAGAGGTAATCAATTAACGTAAAATATCTGTCCTTAGGAACTGAATTTGTGTCACCAGTTCGCTGGAAAGATTGTATGGCCGTATTCTAAAGATGAGAATTGAAAGGGATGTTATTGATATGGAAGAGCAGAGTGGTTTTAGGGTTGGTCGATCGTGCTTGGATAATATCTTTGTTTTGAGACAATTAATTGAGAAGAGGAGGGAGAGAAATATGGCAGTTCATTTGCTGTTCGTTGATTTGGAGAAAGCCTATGACAACATCCCGATAAATAAACTATTGGAGGTTCTGGAGAAGTCGGATTTAAGTAAGGCATATGTAAGGGCAATTTATAACATGTACAAAGATTATGAATGTCAAGTGAAAATAGGAAGTAATGTCTCCACCAGTTTCACGGTGACCAAGGGTTTGAAACAGGGTTGCTGTTTATCTCCCACTCTTTATAAATTATACGTGCAGGAGGCACTCAGGATATGGAGGAGGAAGTGTCAAGGGATGGGAATAGACACAGGAGAGGATAATTTGTACACCCTCTTCTTTGCAGATGATCAGGTGGTGTTGGCAAATGATGAGGAGGATATGGCTTACATGTTTAGGAAGTTAAAGGAGGAGTACATTAAGTGGGGAATGAAGATAAATATTAATAAGACAGCTTATGTGGTAATAGGAGAGCGGGGAGGAGATTTAGTACTTGAGGCAGAGGTAGTGAGGAAATGTGACAAGTTCAAGTACTTAGGAACACTCTTTTCTGAAGATGGAGGATGTGAGGAGGACATCAGATCTAGGGTCGGTCAGGGAAGGGCGGCAATTCGAAAGCTGAACAGTATAGGGCCTATTGTGGTCTCAAAAAATAAGTTTAAGAACAAAAAAAGTTATGTATAATGCAGTGGTTGAGCCAATTACAACTTATGGAGCAGAGTGTGGGCAAATTAGCAGCCGAAATGTTCATTATTTGGAGGCTTTGGAGATGGATTTTTTCCGCAGAGCTTGTCGGCTTTCGAGAATGGACCGAGTTAGGAATGAGGTAATAAGGGACAGAGTTGGAAGACCTCATTCTATTGTGGATAGGATTGAAGGAAGGCAACTGGAGTGGTATGGGCATGTACAACGCATGAGTGGGGAGAGGTGGCCAAAAAAGATTTTGGAGTACTGTCCAGCAGCAAGACGGAGGAGAGGTAGGCCTAGAGGAACATGGAGAGAGGGAGTGCGAAGGGCGATGGAAGAAAGAGATTTAGGAGAACGGGACTGGATGGACAGGAGGAGGTGGAGATCGAGATGCGGGATGCGGAGTAATCTGTAGGAACCCCGCATAAAGTAAAGTAAGTAAGTAAGGAACTGAATTTAGACAACTAGAACAAAATCAAACAAAATAAGTTAAACAAATTAAAGTCGGTAGCTTAGAAAGCTATTTGTAAGATCTACGTCAGATCCATTTTGACGTTTGTGGACAAAATAAGAGCAGGACATAATTTATTAAGTTTTTATTTCCGGTCCAATAGTAATAATAATAATAATAATAATAATAATAATAATAATAATAATAATAATAATAATAATGATAATAATAATAATAATAATAATAATGTATTTATTTTTTTACAATAATAAAAAATACAATAATACATAATATATTTCCTATAACTACACATATTTGTAACTAATATTTTCGTTTATAACAACTGAAATAACTTAAGTCTTCTACATGAATAAAATAAAATAAAAATATGCAGATCAGTTTAATGAACGATAATACTACCTTACAAAGAAAATTTTGACTGTAGACAGGGAAATCATTGAATTCCTCTGACTAAAGTACCAGAATATCTCATACCATAAGTAATCTCAATTTCACTCAAAGTAACAATTTGAAGAATCCACTTTGACGTACTCCAATTTAAGGTTTTAATCGTTAACATCAAGTGAAGATGTCATACAATTCTGTGAAGAATTCATATTCATAAGTGATCAAGCTAAGATACAGGTATCAATCTATTTATTTCCCATTAAAAGTTAGGCTACATGAAAACGAAAAAAACAGTACCTAAAATACTGTTATTATTAACATAATTTGTTTTTAAACAAATTGATAATTACGGTGTGGGAGAAATTAATTTACCCAACTATTACAGAACAAAGTTCCGGGATAGACTTGATGATTGCTTCCCGTCGAGAAAAAAATTCCATGACAGAAGTCATGGAATTATCAGTTCAATGACTTAAACTGTAGAGCAGAAGTCTGTTTTTATAGTTTAAAAGAAAAATAAGTGAACATAAGTAAGTAGGTTAAGCCAGCTTAAATATTCCTCAGATGGCATTTAATGAACATACAATACAGGAAAATATTAAAACCTGTTCGGTTGTCTTATCGTCGTCATGCAACATGGTTATTTGAACAAATTATGTAGATACTGTAATATATTTGACATGGCTATACCTAAAAGAATGATGTGAACAACTGCGATGAAAATTTGATCAAGTAGCTATTATTAAGGGAGCTACTCTTAGAGCTCGTATCAAAGGTGACAACATTAGAATTGTTGTCACTTTGGCATACACAATGTAATATAGGACAAAATTACGTCAAAGGATTTAAAGAGATCATATGGATAGAATGGATTCAAAGGGTTTAATAAACTGGAATAAACCACAAATACCGGAAATCAAAAGACCTACGGGTTGGCCATTAAAACAATAGAATGACACCCTTTAAATTCAATTTTGAAGTAAAAGAAAAGAAATCAACAGATTTTATTTTAACAGCTTATTCGATTATGTAGATGCATATTATTTTTATTTTATATTTTTATCAAATACAAAACCCGTATATAGGACAACCAAAAATTATAAGCTTGTTCTGAAATAAAGGGTCTTGATGCATAATTCATTTTAAATTTCGAAACGCCTAATAAAAAGTAGTTCTATAAGCTTATTTTACAATTCTGATGAAGAACACAAACATTCTAAAAAGATCTACGAATAACAACTGAAATAAAATGAATGTGAAGGGAGTAAGGAATTATGATGATTATTATAGTATTTATATTATTTATAAACATTTCCTTTTATAATATTAATAATATTCTTATTTCTCATATTCAAGAAAGCATCGTAGCGGGTAATAACTTATTTGTAAATAAAGATATTATTAAAAATAAAATAAACTGAATTATTTATCACATACATTTTTAGTTAAGAATATTAATTTAACAAGGGGCTAGTCAACCCAGAAAATGAAAATGAAAACTTCTGGCTATAATTTATCATTATTTATTTTAAATGAAAGAGTAACTTACTAGTAATGATCTACCATTTGAACCAAGCCAAAAAATTAATTACAGCCCCTAATATAAGGGTGAGGTTGGAAAAGCGGGCTTTTACGGGGAATCAAATATATCAGGAACCAAGAAAGATATCAACATGATTCTTATGCTAAAAAATACAGAAAATTGCTGTCTATTATCCTTGTATGCGCTTGTATGTATTTTTTCTTACATGAATTTTATTGAAGAAAAACCATATATTCAAACACATTTATTTTATGTATTCGCAAATTACTTTTTAACTAAATCCTTATTAAGGTTTGTGTAATAAAATCATTCCACAGATAATAGAGCAAGACATTATGAACATTTAAAAGAAAAACATCATCCAAATATCTCCGATACTAACTAAAATATTTAATTCCCAAGAATGTACAATCATGTAAAAACCACATTTCCGGAAAACTTAAAGTTGAAGAAATAATTTCACTCGCCTCACTAGTGAGCTTTATTTTCAACAGATGTTTTTATAACTTTTTGTCAACGTACAAACAAAGTAAACAAATGTTGTGTTTTAGAAAATTTTAAACTTCAAATAAATGCGGGAAACAATCGAAATTTTAAAAAAATCATCTTTTTGAGTTGACTACCCCTTTAAAAGACTATATAATACACTTGAACTTAAAAAGTAATTTTGTTTTTTCTTATGAGTATGTCTGATATATACAGTTCTTCCCAACAAATTTAACGTATAGGGAATTAATTACGTAAACAAATATTTTCACGATTTCGATTTTAAGCCATTAATAAGTTACTGGTAACGCGCTATGAGTTGACGATCGTCAGCGAGAGTAAGAGTAGACTATGCGGGGGTTGGAAGTATGTAGGGGTTGGAAGTTATGTATTATTGTGTGTGCTTTTCTAAATACATCATAGCAATAGCTCAAACCATAAAAATCATTTTGTAGTTATTTACTTTTACATTTTTACTTTCTCTTGCCTATATGAATATATAGGAAGGAAAGTATTGTTTTCATGTCGATTTTTCGAAATCGAGTTTTCACCGGATCTATACGTTTTCAGACCCCCTGAACCCAAAAAACATGTTTTTAGCGATTGGTCTGTGTGTGCGTGTGTGCGTGCGTGCGTGCGTGCGTGTGTGTGTGTGTGTGTGAACAGAATATCTCAAGAACGGAACATCGTACGAACTTGAAACTTGAAACTTAAGTTACGTACCACTACCGGACTCGACACGAACATTTTCATCAAAATCGGTCAACCGGAAGTGGTAGTTTATTCGTGTAATTTTTCACTTTTTTGCGATTTTCTCAAAAACTGGTCCTACGATTTTTTTTAAAATCGCCTGGTTTACTCAATTTTTTATTCTCTACAAGATAGGGTAGGCGTCATGTTTGCTGAAATTCTGGGTGAGGCTGTTTTTACGTAAAAACGTTGTTTTTTTAAGATTACAGCTTTACTATGCAATTTAGCGCAAAACGTTATATAATAAAAGTTGTAGAGAATTGAAAATTCTACAACTTTTATTTAAAACAATGTTTTGTATAACGCTTAGTTTAGCGGTAATTTGCGATTTTCTGTTTTTTTCTCACGAAAATGTGTGAAAAATTGATTTTTTTAAGATTTCGGCCTTAGTATGCATTTTACGACAAAAGTGTATATAATTGAATTTATAGAAAATTAAAAGATCTACAACTTTTATTTAAAGCATTTTTCTTTACAGATCCTAGTTTAGCGTGAAAGTGTGATTTTCCGTTTTTTTAAGCCAAATTGAGTTCGATTTTCATTTCGCGTCATTCACTCATGATTAAAATAAGGTTATGTTTTTGAGGTTAGTTTTTTGTTTATTTCTAATATTTTATTATTAATGTTAGGTTTATTGTTAATTATTTGCTTTGGCAAGAGAAAGTTGTGTGAGTGTTTCACACCAGATTTTTTTAAATTTATTTATTTGACGTCGCATCAACTGCAAGGTCATTAGTTATGACGTTGGGGTGGAACTGTGCATAATGAGGATGAAATGATTTTTTTGTAACGTATGAAAATATGCCGTGCCTGAGTGGGATTCGAACCCAGGACCGCATGATGAGAGACTAGCACGTTGCAAACTACACCGATGCGGCCAATTCTTTTACATTGATTTTAGTATGTTTACAACATTGTCGTTTTGTAAACATCCCATTGTATTATTTATGGATTTTTAATAAACTTTCATTCTAAATAAGCCATTCTACTTGGCCTAAGCTATATGTAGTATTCTTTATTAGTAATTAGCAGAAACTGAATTACTCCACACTGGCATTTGTAGTGATACACTAATTAGTCCGTCGATTACATTTTGAGTTACACGTTCTTATGTCTTACGCTTTTTACTTACTCTTGCCTATATGAATATATAGAAAGGAAAGTATTGTTTTCATGTCGATTTTTCAAAATTGAGTTTTCACCGGATCTACATGTTTTCAGACCCCCTGAATTCAAAAAACATGTTTTTAGCGATTGGTCTGTGTGTGTGTGTCTGTGTGTGTATATGTGAACAGAATATCTCAAGAACGGAACATCATACGAACTTGAAACTTAAGTTACATACCACTACCGGACCCGACACAAACATTTTCATCAAAATCGGTCAACCGGAAGTAGTAGTTTATTTGTGTAATTTTTTACTTTTTTGCAATTTTCTCAAAAACTGGTCCTACGATTTTTTTAAAAATCGCCTCATATACTAATCTTTTTATGCTCTACAAGATAGGGTAGGCGCCATGTTTGCTAAAATTTTTGGCGAGCTGTTTTCACGTAAAGAAAGTGTTTTTTAAGGTTACGGCTTTAATATGTATTATAGCGCAAAAATTTATATAATAAAAGTTGTAGAGAATTTAAAGTCCTACAACTTTTATTTGAACCATTTTTTTGTATAACGCTTAGTTTAGCGGTAATTAGCGGTTTTCTGTTTTTTCTCATGAAAACGTCTGAAAAATCGATTTTTTAAAGATTTCGGCCTTAGTATGCATTTTATGACAAAAGTGTATATAATTGAATTTATAGAAAATTGACAGGTCTACAACTTTTATTTAGAGCATTTTTCTCTACAGAGTCTAGTTTAGCGTGAAAGAGTGATTTTCCGTATTTTTAAGGCAAACTGAGGTCGATTGTCATTTTGCGTCTTTCACTCATGATTAAAATTAGGTTATGTTATTAAAGTTAGTTTTTTGTTTATTTCTAATGTTTTATTAATAATGTTAGGTTTATTGTTAATTAATTGCATTGGCAAGAGAAAGTTGTGTGAGTGTTTCACACCAGATTTTTTTGTTTTCATGTTGGTTGATGTTAGTAGGATGGATAGTATACTGTCCTCTGCACAAAAGAAGCAATCGTCAACTTATAGCGCATTACCAGTACATACGGCATTGATTCTTCAATTAGTTGTACTAAAGATTCAGCTTTTCTATTGTAAAAATTACTTTCAAAGGTTAACTTTCTTAAATTTGACTTTCGTTATGCAAATAATTTTGCCTAATTAACCGTACTCACAACGCAATTAAACATGGTATTGAAAACTATGAGTTTGAGTAAATTTTTACAGCAAAAACTACTTTAACAACGCTGGTTTATTTCTTTTTTTAGTGTAAAGGATTTTTAAAGGTAGGTATTCCATTTTTTTTAAATTTCAAGCTTCCTTTTTAATGGAAAAAGCTTTAACAAAGTAAAAAGATAATTAGTAAAAGCTTTTTCAGTATTTATTTTTTAATAATCTTTAGTTCTTTGATCTTACTCTACCCGACGAAAAATTGTTTTCTTTTGCATCTGTTCTTTCTATAAACTGTGAAAAAAATTTTCATGCTTTTCTTAAGTTTACCGACGTCTGGTGTAGATTTTCTCTAAGCCTCTTCCTTTTTACAACTTGTGTTAACATAGTCAATTCAGAATAAAAAATAAATAACATATTTACTTTCCAGTAACATAAATAAATTTTTATTAATATATTATAAATCTAGAGCGATTTTTATCTCCGTGGCGCAGTGATTAGCGTGTTATGCTGCAAAGCGGAAGGTCCCATTTCGATCCCCGGCCGGAATCTGGAAAATTATTACATCTGTAAACCTACCATTTAGTGTAAAGAATTTTTAACCTAAAGTAGTCACAAATGACTTAAGGGGCCGTAGTGGTTAGCGTAGTGGTCAGTGCTTCTACTCCGGAGTCTCGGGTTCGATTCCCGGTCAGATCTGGCATTTTTTCATCAACAATTTTCATATATCATCATTCTCCACCGTCTGCATTAGCAGATATTGCAAAACAGTCAGACGTAAAACAAAAAAAATGACATAGGTACGGTACTGATGAAGTAGTAAAATAAGTAAAAAGAAAAAACAGGGCGAGTAATTGGGAAGGTATACTATTTCGTAGTATACAGGAGGTACAAATGGAAACCATGAAAATTATCCGGAATGAAGATCAATTATGTTTTTCCGGTTTATTCCAGTTTTCTCAATATCCTTTCTGACTTCTTTGTACCACTTACCCAACAACATAGCTTTAATGTTTGTTGTCTTAAAAATTAGTTTTGTTAACCGTTTGTCATTTATTCCATTCAGGTGTCTGCAGAATTTTAGTCTTTGTTTTCTGATCGCTGGCATTAATTAGTCGCTTTCCTCAGTTCTTCACTTCCTCATTAACTGTAAACCTTTTACCTTCGGACCTAATCTATCTTGTGGAGGATCTTTCTTTCGATTTCTTTTCTCTTATACCAACCTTTTCTGTCATTCTAAAGCATTCACTCGCGTACAGATACGCAGATTTTGCCACAGTGTAATTAAGTATAATCTTGGCTCGTTTCAAGAGTGCATTTTTCTTATAAAGGTTGTCAGTTCTTCGGAATACTGAGGGCATCTTTCCTCACCTGCTGAAATAATGTAACTTCCTTTACAGTGGCCTTCGGTTGTATTATAATCTTCCTAAGGTAATTGAAGCTATCGAATTTCCGTTTTGTGCTTTCAAGTGCCTTGAACGGTTTTTTATATTCTATATTTTTTATGTAATCTGTAGAGTTGATTTTTCTGTTTTTCCTTTTAACACGTAGATTTGTCCCTTCGCAATTTCCGTGTTACTAGAAAGATTACCAGTAATTTTTCGTATAGGGCAATTTTAGTCCACTTAATTCCAGGTATTTTTAGAAGCTATTTTTGGAATCCATATTTTCAGTATTCTTCATTGTACGATTTTCTCCTTTCTTTCGCTCATCCATCGGTGTCCTGGTTTTTTCGTGGAAACCCTTGAAGTCAGTAATTATATAAATTTTGTTTGGTTAATTTTATTCCAGATATCTGTGTATTCTTTCTGACTTCTTTAAACAATTTATCTGACACAGATCAATATTTTTTTAGTGAGGTAAAAATTCCTTTTGGCAACCTTTTTACATCGTTCAATACAGGGATTGATAGTAATTAAATAAAAAAAATTATACTTATTTAATAAATCCAAAACCGTGATGTAAAGTAACGAAGCGGATAAAGGTGGCCCGAGGTTATACGTAAAGGTACAATTACATAATGCACCTACATATGTAGTACTAATTACATTTGTGTTTAACATCACTTTTTGAATTGTTTTGAAACCTTGACTCGAGTGATGAGTGTTTAATGGATTCTACAACCATTCGCTTTGTTCTCCCGCTATGTTTTACTACTTTTATTCCATTTAATTTTATTGTCTTCTACTCATGTTAATTGTCTTACGGATTACGTAATTTTACAAATTTAGGGCAGCGACCTGAAATACTCCATAACAGTTCATATCATATAAAAGAATTTCTTCGTATCATGGCCTAGATTAAACGTAGGTACGTACTGAATTAATTTATTATCATAAAATTCAGGAAATTATCGGCAGACTACATTTACTTTCTCGCTAACCGTCAAGAAGTTTTTTTTGCGTCCAGGAGACTAGAGGAGGATTATAGGACATGTCAGTTACCTGAAATACATATAAGAATCACATAATGTATCACTACTATCAAGAAAAAAGTTCTTGTACGCTATAAAAAGTTTCACCAATCAAGTAATTTTTCAGATTTTTTTTAAACGAATGCAAATTATCACAACATTTTAAAAATTGGGGTAATTTATTCATGAATTTTCTCCTTGCATAAGTAGGTTTTTGTTCAAACAATTTTGTGGAGTGATTAGCCACATAATAATCATTTCTGTTTCTCGTGTTATGATTGTGAACATTGAAAGTTTGCATAAAATTATTTTGCCTAACATACATAATCACCTCAAAAATGTAAAAAAAGGAACCGTAAGCAATTTAATGGCATATCCATCAACAATCTGAGGTATGCAGATGATACTGTCCTTCTGGCAGAAAACATGGAAGATCTCCAGAGAATGCTCAGCCATGTCATTGCTGAGAGTGAATTGAGTGGTTTGAGTCTTAATACGAGAAAGACCAAGTACATGGTAATTACCAAAGACACACCACCTCCTGTGGGGGATCTTCTGGCGGGAAGTGATGTGCTAGAGCGAGTGGATGCATACACGTACCTTGGAGCTCGAGTGTGTTGCAGTGGTGATCACTGTGCTGAAATAAAAATTAGAATTGAGAAAGCACGCGCTACTTTTATCAGAATGAAGAAGGTACTAACATCACGAGATATAAATCTCGAATTACGAATGCGTCTCCTTAAATGTTTCGTGTTCCCTGTCCTGTTGTACGGTGTGGAAGCTTGGACTCTCAATAGATTCAGTGAGAAGAAACTACAGGCTTTTGAGCTGTGGACCTACCGTAGAATGTTGAGGATCTCATATACTGAGCATGTCACGAATGAAGAGGTCCTCAGTAGAATGGGAAAGCAGCTGGAACTCATGGTGGAAGTTAAGGCACGAAAATTAAGGTACCTTGGTCATGTTATGAGGGGACCAAAGTATCAAATATTGCATCTCATCATTCAAGGCAAAATATTAGGAAAAAGATCGGTGGGCAGGAGAAGGATATCCTGGCTGTGTAATTTGAGAAGGTGGTTCAGGTGTTCCTCAAACGAACTTTTTAAAGCAGCGGTCAACAAAATTCGTATCGCCATTATGATAGCCGACCTCCGTCATGGAGATGGCACGTGAAGAAGAAGAAGCAATTTAAGCTCCTTAAATAGAGGCCTGCATGAGGTTAGCTGCTTAGCTCCCACCATAAACCTAATAGCTTTCTTTTGAATTTAAAAACCTTATTCATATTACCCATGTTTGAATTACCCCATACTAAGATACCATAACGGATATGAGACAAAATGAGGCCATGATAAGCTGCCATTATTGATTTTTTATCATTTAATCTGGCAATTTGTTTTAGTGCAAATACCCCACATGAAATTTTACTACAAACTTGATTGGTATAGAAGTCCCAAGACAAAAAACTATCTAGAGATACTCCTAGGAACTTTACTGTTTCTACATGCTCTAAACTATTATTATGAATAAATTACTCCTTTCTTTAACGTTATGTTTGTTTTTGAACTACAAATACTGACAATTTTTTCCATTAACTATTAATAAAATTTGATTCAAGAACTGTACTACGGACTCTAAGTAGGACTCTAAGTAGGTAGGAGAGAGCCAGAGGAAAAATTAAACCATCTAGGCGGGCCAACAAAATGTATTAAAAAGAAATACTACTTAGAAAAACTAGTTTGTTATATAAATTTCTTATTAAATGTTAACATAAAAATATAGTTACAAAATTTAGTTGATGATTCAAAGAACATCAATGATTCAAGGAATGAGCAATGAATGAAACTGTGACTGTGTTTCTAAACGTGTTTCAAAGTTATGTTATAACTGGAATAACCTGATTTTCTGATTTTCAGAAGTGAAACTTAATGTTATCTGTCAATCTGTTCTGACACAACTGTTTCGAAGTTTCAAGGTAGAAAACATCTGTTCACAGATGTAGATGATACAAACATAGGTGTTATCTTCTGGGAAAGAAATCTCAAATTCGGAAACTTGATTTTGATAGTGACTTGTAAAATATAATTTTCTTCTGCTTCTGCCTTTCAAGGATTAGGCATCTCTGCCTGTTCCGAACCTCTCAAATCTGCTCATCTCTTTCTCGGGCGTCCTCGTTCTCTCCTGCCCTCTAGCTTATAGCCCACTGTCTGCTTAGATATCCTATCATCCCGCATTCTGTTTACATGCTCTAACCACTGCATACTGTTCTGAGATACCATGTTGTTTATAGAGAAGATGTTGAGTTCTTTCCTTATCTCGGTATTCCTGTAACGATCTTCTCCACTACACCCATACGTGTGTCAAAGAAATTTCATTTCAGATGCTTGCAATCTACTCTTCTCTCGCTTTTATAGCACCCAAGTTTCACTGCCATAGATTAGGGTAGGCACTGCTAATGTTTTATAAAATCTCACCCTCGTGTTTTGGCTGGTGCTATTTTGCTGAAAACGGTGCATCTTATTGTAAGCATCTTTATGCTGTTGGTACAAAATTTATAATAAAAAATAGTTACACAATAATAAAATAATTAAATTGGATTTTCTTCTAAATACCACTTACTTGGGTTCAGGGGTTAATTGTGTAGTTACTGAAATTCTAGTACTAAAAAATGTTCACTATCATAATGTGGTATTTATGTAGCTACCACTGACAATGAGAGAGTGTAAAAAGGACAATAGTGTTTTGACAATTAATTTTATGTAGATTTAAAGGTGCCATTCATGGCTTTTTATTATTCGTTGGCCCTTTGCATTCAATTGATGTTTTTCTTAGAAAAAAATACAAATCCGATTATTATTTAGTATTCTATTAATTCTGGTTAATGCCATCGGGTTATTGTTTATTTATTTATTTAGTTCTTTTTTCTGTCTTTCTAGAAATTTTTAATGTAGAGTATGTAAACTGCCGGTTGTTTTGTCGGATAATCGAATAGTAAAGAGTTTGTGAAAGCCATTAGTCGTATTGTGTCGAAGTAAACAGTAGGAACCAATTTTGCTTGTTGTTATTGAAGTAGTTTCGTTTTGTGATAGGCAAGTAGTTTCTTATAGTAATTTTATACAATAAAAAATTCTAGGTAAGGAACTAGTTATTTGGATTGCAAATGCCATTTTTTCTTTTTAGTTAACTCGTAAGTCTAATAATATATATTTTTTTATTTATTTATTTAACGTCACATCAACTGCGAGGTTGTTAGCGACGACGTCGGGGTGCAACTGTGTGGGAATGAAATGATTTTTTTTGTAACGTATGAAAATATGCCGTGCCTGAATGGGATTCGAACCCAGGGCCAGAATAATACTATTTTGTAATAAATTACTATAATAGTAAGTTAGGTAATTTACTTGTAGTTTAAAAAAATAATTTATCGTTATTTATTCAATTGTTGGTGGTAATTTTTTTAAATGTCATCTATCATTTTGTAGTTTCTGACATCTGGGTGTGACGGAAAAAAGTCCGTTCGTCACACCTAGTGTCAGAAACTACAAGAGATAGCAAAAAATGGTTTTCGTATTCGTAATCTACACAGAAAGTTACAGGGCTGGATTGGATTTGAAGTTCTGCTTTTGACCAAAAGTGGCCCAAAATAGGAAGTCAAAAAATCAAAGTCAGAAACAACAAACGCTTTTCGGATTCGTAATCTACACAATAAATTACTGGGCCTGGATTGGTTTGAAGTTTTGGGTTTGACCAGAAGTGGCCCAAAATCGTAAGTCAAAAAATCAAAGTCGAAATTTGAAACAGAAATAGTGTCTTCGATTTCTGTTTTAGATTAGATACAAAAATCTCTAATGGTTTTTGTCCTGAGTTCAAAGGTAAGCCTTTTTAAAAATTACCATTAGTCATGCACTAGTCGTCTCATGTAAGGGATTTTTTTAATAAATAAATTGCTATAACTTTGAAAAATTGACTTAAGTTGTACTTTAAGTGTTATTAAATTGACTGGTGTACCTTATTTATAAGTAAATCCCGTAAGAACCTGGAATAAGTAATACAGTATTTTCACGTTGTGTAAGCCTATCACAGATCTACTTCAAGAAAATAAAAATAAAATCAACAACACAAAAAGGAAATATCTATGGAAATTTAGGTTAAGTACCTCTACATATTTAGATAAAAACTTTAGTGTCCCACTTAAAATCATTTGAAAATAAAAAGCATGTGAATATATTTGTACTGAATGACTTTTTTATTAAAATTAAAATTATGGGACAAAATTTTTGTATATGATTTGTAACTATTCTATGAATTATATTTTGTTGATGTTAATACATTGAGGTCGGAGACAAACGGAAGGAAGAATTTCAACGTTGCAAAGTACACTAATCAAGAACGTGTGATGTAGAATTTTAATACACTTTTTTAAAATTTTGTTAAAGAATGAATGTTTCTTTTCTAATTATACTGTACTTATTTAATAAAATCACTGAAAAAAATAAGAGAAAATATTTTAACTTGTACACTGAATTCATTGTAAAATTACAAGTAGGCTACTTGAAGCTTTTGTAAAATTGTTCAACTATAACCTACATTATGGAAACTAATGAAAAATAAAGCATTGCAGAAAGTGGGTAAAATAGTAATTATGAGAAACTTTAAATGTTAAAATTTTCTTATTATTTACCTACGTAAAAAAATCTGGTGTGAAACACTCACACAACTTTCTCTTGCCAATGCAAGTGATTAATAATAAACCTAACATTATTAATAAAATATTAGAAATAAACAAAAACTAACCTCAAAAACATAACCTTATTTTAATCATGAGTGAATGACGCAAAATGACAATCGAACTCAGTTTGGCTTAAAAATACGGAAAATCACTATTTCACGCTAAACTAGGCTCTGTAGAGAAAAATGCTCTAAACAAAAGTTGTAGATCTTTTAATTTTCTATAAATTTAATTATATACACTTTTGTCGTAAAATGCATACTAAGACCGAAATGTTAAAAAAATCGATTTTTTTCACGTTTTCGTGAGAAAAAAACAGAAAATCGCAAATTACTGCTAAACTAAGCTTTATACAAAAAAATGTTTGAAACAGAAGTTGTAGGTTTTTAAATTCTCTACAACTTTTATTATATAAGTTTTTGCGCTAAAATTTATATTAAAGCCGTAATCTTAAAAAAACAACGTTTTTACGTGAAAACAGCCTCACCGAGAATTTCAGCAAACATGGCGCCTACCGTATCTTGTAGAGAATCAAAAATTGAGTAAAATAGGCGATTTTAAAAAAAATCGTAGGACCAGTTTTTGAGAAAATCGCAAAAAACTGAAAAATTATACGAATAAACTACTACTTCCGGTTGAGCGATTTTGATGAAAATGTTCGTGTCGCGTCCGGTAGTGGTATGTAACTTAAGTTTCAAGTTTCAAGTTCGTACGATGTTCCGTTCTTGAGATATTCTGTTCACACACAGACACACACACACACACACACACACACAGACACACACACAAAACAATCGCTAAAAACATGTTTTTTGGGTTCAGGGGGTCTGAAAACGTATAGATCCGGTGAAAACTCGATTTCGAAAAATCGACATGAAAACAATACTTTCCTTCCTATATATTCATATAGGCAAGAGAAAGTAAAAATATTATGAAATTCTGTACATCTTGTAGAATATTTTTTATCAGCTTTACTACTTTTCACAACAACTCCTATATTTTTTCTGGCATTGTTTCGTTAGCTTATAGTAAAACTCTTTTAATTGATGGAAGGTGTAGCCAACGTTTTTTGCTGAAAGAAAACCACCTAAATCACACAATTTTAATCATTAATTTACTAAAAATTCTTTGGGATACTAATTCTTAAAAATTTGACGTGACTACAAATTATTCAATTTTTGGTAGACCATAAATCATTTTAGAATATTGTTACGTTTGATCGGGGTTCTTTTAAGGATCTGGTTGTTAACAAATGATTTTTTAGTTTGAATTAGCGGGGTTATTGTAGGTATAGTCACTTGAGTAACGAGTTTGCCCTTGTTTGCAACGAGGGGTAAAGGGGGAAAAGCATCAGTGCGCATGCCCGACTGCTTTAATTTCAGTACGACAAACATAACAACTTATACTGTACCCAGAGCATATACAGTATATCGCGGAACCTTTTGTAGGTTAACTTAGTTACAGAAATATCGGTTTCTCGAAAACGTGGTCGAACTATTCACAACGTTGAACGAAATCTAATATGCAATGTAATAATATGTTATGAAGTTGAAGCTAAACAAAAATGCTTATCCGTGCCTCTTAACAAAAGCCGTGAGCGAGCGGCTAACTACTGTGATGTTTCTTTTTCCACAATTCGAAAAATAAAGAAGGAAATTAAGGACGTGAAGAAGCTATTCTTTAACAGTTTTGTTGACACCTGGTAAAAATAAAGAAAACGGTTTGGTAGATACTAGAGAGACTGATAATGAAAACGCCGGTGACAACAATAGTAAAGAAGGCGATTCATTCGTAATTACAGTAAATCAAACATTTCTAGTCATTTAATTAAGCTATACTCAATATTACAGGTTATATTTTTATTTCTTATAAGGTTTATGAAGAAAATATTTTCTCGGAATAAACCACAGCTTACAAAATGTATGTAGAAACTGCTCGATAGTGAAATGTACCAGTAGTGTCTCACTGTTGAGGTTGGCAGCACTGCAAATATATCATTTCCTTTCCTCACAGCTCATACGTACGCAAAAGTAATCTCGTGACTTCAGTATCTATATATGGTCGGTCTTAAATGTTAAATACATAAACTCTTAATAATATCATCCAGATAACTGTTTGATAAACATAATAAGATAAATGAACTCAATATTTTTATTATTTTATTGCACAAAATAACACTTAATTAATAGTAATGGGTGATGCGCTTCTTCATGTCATTTATGACAATTTGTTCACCATCATTCGTCATTTTAATATTTTATAAGTAAATAATACTTATTAAATAACAATTAAATAAGTAAATA
Organism: Catonia carolina; assembly: GCA_035578175.1. Lineage (NCBI taxonomy): Eukaryota > Metazoa > Arthropoda > Insecta > Hemiptera > Achilidae > Catonia > Catonia carolina. The sequence goes on from JAQMRL010000001.1 coordinate 31,834,153, forward strand.
AGTAATAAGTAAATAAGTAAATAAAAATAAGTAAAAATAATAAGTAAATAATACTTATTTACTTATTAAATAAGTAAATAATACTTATTTACTTATTAAATAAGTAAATTAATACTGATAAAATGAGGAGGTGGGTGGAATGAGGGCAATTTTGAAAAAGTGTAGTTTTCAGAAACTGAGCTTTGAATAATTTACATATGTTAACATAATATTAGGACTTTTCTATCTTTTAATATTAACAATAAGATATTATTAAAAGCTTTCCGACACAATCTAATTCGTTAAATCAACAAAATATTTATAAATTTAATTTAAATATTTATAATGAAATGAAAAATTGCTCTTCTTCAACAGAGATCATTTAAAATAGTGATCATTTTTATAAAAATACTCTAAAAAATTCAGCGGACTGCAATTACACTGAAATCTTTATTAATAATAATTATTGAATGCAATGGGTCATTAGAGACAATATTATTAAACCACTCTTGCCTTTCTAGGTTATGCGCAGCCAAGACAAGTGATACTGGATATTATGTTCTATGAAAAAAGGGCAATATTTCATTAACAAAAGTAACAGGGGCAAATACATTATTATTAAACCTTTTAGTTTCTTTTAGTCTTTTTAGTTTATGCCTCCGATTCTACATAGATTCTAGATTAAACCATAGCACTACTGTAGGTTATGTTTATGTGTAGCCAAGTTAAGTGATACTGGATAATATATGTTGTATAGAAAAAGGGCAATATTTTTTCTTTGCACAAAGAGGAATAACTTATCAACCAAAAGAGATACACAATAAATTCTTTTATCCGGCGATAAAGAGCAGCGATCTGCATTAGTTTAACATTTTTACTGAAAAAGGGCAATTTTGCTATATTGATCTTATTCCACCCGGCTTCTCAAATATGGTGATTCTTTTAAATTAAAATAAAAGGTCGCCTCCGTAGCGTAGTGATAGCGCGCTAGCTTACCACTTGGAGGTCCCGGGTTCAATTATCGAGCAGGGTCTGAAAATTTTCATAAGTTAAAATCCACAGTTCATAACCCACCGTAGTCGTGGTGGTATATGACGAGCTGTTGATGCGATTTTAAACAAACTAAAAAGAAAAAAAATATTAAAGATTTTTCCCAACAATGATTCCAGATATTCTGATTCAATGACATATTTTTCTAAATCATTGTATAAAATGTTCAATATCAATTCCGAATGTACCTACCTATAAAGATTATTATTAAAATAAAAACAAAAATGTTAGTAGTTTTAAAATATTGAAATTATTTTTTTGAAAATAAGTGGTTTCGTTATTAAAAGTCGTTTAAATAAAGGGAAATGCAGTGGTTAAATCCAGGATTGTAATGTATTCTATGTCACGCGGAGAGATGACCCCATTATGAAGTGCACAGACCTTCCTGTAATCGAAGTGTTGAAAGCATCACAGGACGAGGGGAATAATGGGAAGGCGAGGAAGGGGAAAAATGATGCAAAGATCCTCAAAACATAACATGAAGGTTGACCTTCTACCATTGTCTGATGCGTTCTATAAAAAGTTTTGTCTAAAGCATTTTTAACTACTATAGTCATTCTGTCTGGATAATAACTCTATTAAGTAGTCTCAAGTTAATCTACGATTGTAAATCAATCAACAAAATGAATTTTTTAAATTATGTATCTATTTTTGTCCTGGTTCAAATCGGATTACTAACTCAAGCAAAAGTAAGTACAAACTAACATTTAATTTAATTTACTTAAATTTCAAGTGTTTTTGTTTCTTTACTTAGAATTTTTAAAAGTAAATTAAATATGTAATTAATAATAAAAAGTAATTAATCGATGTATATCTATACGCTGATAACGCAATTAAACTTATTTTTCGGTTATAAATTTTTGAAAATAATTTAATGTTTAGAATTAAAGAAAAATAATGAAAATTAACGAGAAACAATTTTCACAATCATGAGATTACGGATATATTATTATTTTTTAAAACCTATGCGGATTTACGGCTCCCAAATTTACGGTTCAACATTCTAATTTACAACGCATTGAGGCACTCCAGTTTAGGGCATTGTGCCTTATAGTACAAGTACCCCTTTCCGTTAGTAAAAAACTTTACATACAGATTTGTAAATACCTATCGTTTACAATTCCACCGAACTCTTGTCACAAGTTACTAGAACACGTTAACCCACTAGTACGTTCACTTTCAATCTTACATCTATCTGGAAATCCTACAAGATACTTAAAAATACGCTGTCAATTTGATGAAATAAACTTTATTCAAAATTTTTAAGAAGTTTTTTAATGACAATATTGTTGGGGAGGCACCAATGGGGTTGCCCCCCTCTTATGCCTATCATACCATTTCAACACAATCATCAATTTTTTATGCAACAATTACTATATTACTGACTAAAGATATAGATCTTTAGCTTACCTACGACTTAAAAACTCTTACCTTACGTAAAGGTGATAATCCATAATCGATCTGAATATATGACAGCTAGATATAATAATGCAGCAAAGTAGTCAGTAATTTCCCGAATACAGCATTTACAATGTAAATACTTGCGGCTTATTCATTATTCTCCGAGTTACGTATCCAATAAAACATTAGATCACAAGATGATTTTACCCTTACGTCCCTTACGTCAACGACACACTTCTGAAATTGCACCGTAGATTCAGAGATTTCAAAATCATAGTAATCCCTTAATATGCTATATAAATTCTTCCAACCTATCGGGAATCACAGAAAGACGGCTCAAACGCCGATGGAGTACAGACATAATAACCTACATTAATAAAATCCTTCTAAAAACTTACCATTCTTTTAGAATCCGTTGAATTAAAAATAATTATTTTTAGTGTAATTTCATTCCCTTATTAATTAAAGGGATATAGCGTTGATCCTAACTCGTTACGTCCATCGCGAACGAAAATAACAATTTCTGCCAGCCGCATTGGCGTAATTGGTAACGTGCTCGCCTCTCGTCATGCGGTCCTGAGTTTGAATCCCACTCAGGCATGGCATATTTTCATACGTTACAAAAATCATTTCATCCTCATTACGCACAGTTCCACCCCAACGTCGTCGCTAATGACCTTGCAGTTGATGCGACGTTAAATAAATAAATTAATAAAAAAACAGTTTCTTTTTAAAAACGCTTTTATTTCTTTACCCTTTGTTCTAAAAGGGTACATTTTAGCTGAAATTAAAAAAAAAACCTTACAGGAACATTCCTTTAAAACGCCATATTTTTGTCTTAAAATTAATTGTGCTACATGTTCTGAAACATGGACTAAGTAAAAATATGCTAAAAACCGGGTACATATTGTGTTTTCAAATCGCTAAAAAAATGCCTAATACACTTCTGTGTTTCATAATTTATACGAGTAAAATTTTTAAAAAAGCCATACCCGAAATTTTTATGTTTCTTGCTTGATGCGGTACGAGGTTCCAAACACAGGGTTTATCTTTCATTATATATACGTACTGCAGTAGTAAACACTTTAATTTACCACAATTTTAATTTTCTGGAGCACTATTTTTGGGTGGTGACCACTTACTAATACCACCTAATTATTTATTTATTTTTTAATTTAATTACACATTCTAATAATTTTTTCTAGTTATCTTTATGCAGTTGAAAACTTTAATAAATTGAGGTAAAATATAAATCTATAATACTTCCAATTTTTATTATCGTATTTTATCCGATCCTTTAACAAAAAAAAAAAAAAAAAAAAAACTGTCCAGTAGTGTGGTAACAAATGTTCTATTCTTCCAAGATATCTTTAGCTATAAATTTAGCTTTAAAATCAAGATTAAACATAAGATAAAATGACAATGTGAAATAAATCTACTTGCATAAATTTGATGATAATTTTGTAATAATTCCAGAAGAAGTATGTCGACAACCTACTTACTTCATTTAAACTGATTATTATTTACTGAAACAATGAGAAAATTATTCTTTATAACGAGTGTAATATTTTTCTAACATTAGTGACACTTCAGTTTACAAAAATTAAAATTTTACAGTTTTTATGTTGCCTTTGAATTCTTTTTTATGAATTTATTATTAGCCAGTATTGTATTAGTAAAACATGTCGCTGCGCCAACCTGGAAGCTTCATCCGCGGTCTTTTCCCTTACAAAAATTGCCGTTTCGTTAGCATGTCGCGGTTACCGATTTCTCCAAAATAGGCATATCCGATAGTACGCTGTATAAATGTCAGGACAGTTTTGCCCTTAGGGATAATCTAGCGTTAATTTTATGCAGCTCAGAGTAAGCAATATCGCACTGAGAACCTTTATGTAAGTGACTAACAGACTGACAAATACTCACAAACTGATACGTCTTAAAACACTAGACTTACCTCTACGATTTTGTTAATCGTTTAAACATTTATTTTTCTTTTCTTCAACTACATAACCTCGTAATCTCATAATAGGCATCGTTATCATTTCTATCATCTCCAGCTTCAACAACTTTGTGTTTCAAGGTGCTGATTCACAGTTCATCAAGTTTAGTTTTGTAAATTATATACGTACAGTATATATTTTTCTTCACATTTAGTCTTGTTGAATCACACTACTGAGTGTGGTTTTTATTTTAATTCTAAGGACATTACTCACATTTTCTCGTCTTTGCCTAAAGTTTTTGTATATAAAATAAAATCTTATGTATATAAAATAAATCGTATATAAATAAATCTTTTGCATAAAAAAAAAATCAAACGTCTTTTTTCTACTGTTCAAATAGTTAATCTAAAATTGATTTTCTGCAAATACACTATTAAAAATAAAAATTACTTTATAAAAAAATACATTTTTTTATTGCACCCACCTTTTATAACACCAGAGGATTAAAGAGAAAACTAAGCAATCTTTTAACTTCAAAATTGACATTGAAATAGCTTTTTTCTCGAATTTAGTCTGATATTTCCAAGTCAGATCACTTCTTACTGATCTCTTAAACTCCTCTTTCTATATTCTTCCAACGTTCTTCATCTTTGACAATTGATGTTCTTTCCTTTCATCCTGAAGAAGGATTGGTGCTTCTACATTTATTTTATATTAAAATAATAATAATTACAATTAATAATTTCTAATAATGAATAATAAAGTATTAATTATTTGAATGTATTAATAAATATAATGAAAAATAAAAAATTTATTAATAAAAAAATTAATAAATTTTACAGAGAAATAAAGTTCTCTTTAAAATTTGTTTATAGGTGTTGAACATAGTTCTTTTATTCTTTCTTCAGTCAGTTTTATGAATGTTCAAATGTTTAACAATAAAATTTAAAAAAATATTCTTCTTATAAAAATTATATGGACTACCTATTTATAAATTTTTTATTTGTAATAATTCAAATGTTTCTTTTAATTTAAATAATCATGTTAAAAATATTATTTACGTATTTAAATAAATAAAATTAAATGTTTGTACGTAATTTAAAATTATTTTATATAATAAGGTAAAAGATATCGATCTTCTACAATCTGACCATTTGATTGTTGTTCTTATTTTCTCTCTTTGGAAAACCTTTGTAATCTTCAGTTAGCTGTTTAAGTTAATTTACGTCGTTCTTTAACTGTTTAAACTTGTTTCTACCTCCACCCAATAGATTCCATGCGGTCTCAGAGTTCCATTTACACTTGGTTTTGTAATTTCCAGTTTTTTGGAATATAGTTTACAGGTCTTCTTTTGTCCAATTTTTATCCAAAACGACTAGCTCTTCTTAGTTTAAAAACTCTACTATTGTTTTTCTTAAAATGTCCCTAATTTATGAGTCTGAGTTTTTCCCTGCTACGTTTCCTTCTTTAGGACCAAAAATGTCTTTCTTTGCGAATTTCCTTCTTCTTATACTTAGTAACTATTTTGTTTACAGCAACTATTTCTGAAGCATATACAATGATTTAGAAAGACGTATTAGTGAACAAAATTATTGCATTATATCGAAGTAAACACACATATTTTGTTCACACTTACCTAAGTTATCGATGCCGAAAATCACGTGGTTGATCTGCTTCGTCTTAGGTAATGATCGTATTACTTTGTATACAATATAAAGTATAGGTATTAGACGAACTAATGTCCCGTAGCCGAGTGAGTGAGAGTGAGATATGTGGCATAACTACGCATGCGCTCAAAGGTCTTTACCGTTATAATCCAAATCTAAAAACATACTACAGTCGTTATCTTGCTTGTTAGTTTACTGCATGCATAAACGCTTGCTCACAACAATGAGTAAAATTAAAGACAATGTTATTGGAACGGCACGCATGGCTTGTGCGAGTGAGAGCGTTATGTATTCTCTCACTCCGACGGCTAGGGGACATTAGTTCATCTGAATACTGTACTTTACTTTACTATTCCTTTAATAGACAACTAAAGCTATCAGTGTCTCAGTCCAATACGATTTCGTGTTTTATATCAGTTTTCCAAGATGTTTTCTATGTTCATAACTTCAAATTATAAGTTTCCATAACGTAAATCTCTATTATCCAGTATTTTAAAAATTAGTTTATTCCCATACAAATATCCTAAAAAAAAACCTTTTTATTTTTATTTTTAATCGACTTCTTCATTTGTTGTTTTGTTACGTTTATTAAAATGTTTTTATTGCTTAATTGTTATTTTTTATTACTTTTATAACAAAGTTTTTCTGATATTAAAACATACTCAATAAATCGTAGTAAAATTATAAAACAATTTGTTGATTTACAATGTGATTTAATATTCAATTAATTTTTCATTAATAACATTTTTGATAGTACTTTACATTATTATTTACTGAAATATTCGAAAAATTAAAATTTAGTAATTAAATTTTGTAAAATTAAATTATTATTAATTCAAGAATGTTTTTTTAAATATTATCATTCATACGATTTAAAATATTGCGATTGCATTTATTAATTACTGTAAATAATTATTACATCTCTATCACAATTACTATTGGTTAACTATCATACCCTGTTTACTGATTAATATAGTAAAACGTTGAAACTCTTTGAACGGAAAAATTTAATTTAATTTCAAATTGAATACAGTAGTTTTAAATTAAAAATTCATGGAACTGTTTAGTTACAAACTGTAATTTGAACGTAATGTTTAACAACATAAAATCGTTGTTGTTTTAAATTTGATTCCCCCGTTGTATTTGTGATTTAAGTAAAAGTTCAAATGAAAATAAAATTATTGTTTGATAAAAAAATGTAACTTACATTTTTAATCATGATTGAACAAAGTAAAATAAAATAATATAACCTAATTTTAAATACGAGTGAATGAAGCTAAATGTAAATCAATCTCTATGGGACTTAAAAATACGGAAAAATAGTAATTGAGGCTAAACTAAATTATGTGAGAAAAAATTCTTCAAATGGAAATTTTAAGGTTTTTATTGTTCTATAACTGTAGTTTTTAAATACTTTTATCGTTAAATGCATACTATGGTCGCAATCTTATAAAAAAAAAAACAATGTTTTAGATGTTAATGAGCTAAATACAGAAAATCACTAATTGATTCTAAACTAAGCGCTGTAGAAAAAAATATTGAAATAAAAATCGTAGAATTTTCAATTTTCTACAAGTTAGTATTCATTTGTTCTAAAGTGTTAAGGCAGAAATCTTAAAAAATGAAAAATACTTTTTAGTACGACAGTACGCTCTCCACGAATTTCAGCAGACTATAAATATATGATTATTTAAATGAATAAATAAAAACTGACGTAAATAAAATACCGATGTAATAAAATGCCTGCCGCATTGGCGTAGTTGGTAACGCGCTCGCCTCTCATCATACGGTCTTGGGTTCGAATCTCACTCAGGCACGGCATATTTTCATACATTACAAAAAATTATTTCATCCTTTACAGTTACAACCCAACGTTGTAGCTAATGACCACTATAGTTGATGCGACATTAAATAAAACAAAGAAAAAAACCTGACGTGAAAAAGTAACTTCCAGTGAAGATACCTTTATACAAAGTATAAACAATAATTATTTTTACATTAATTATCAATGTTCACATAATATTGTAGAGTCGAATTCTGAAAAAAACAAAGGTAGTAATTTAATTTACTAAAGAAGTAAGTCTGTCGGATGCCTCCATTTTAGTTGTATCCTACAGCCGTTGTCTCATAAATTGATTACTGGCCAATTGATCGCCAAATAAATTATCCTATGATTCAAGACGTTTTGTATATTCTAAAATAAATTTTCAAAATTATTTAAAATGTTAAAATAGATACATTGCTATAAATTTGATTTGATTGTTATGTACCTGGGCGCAGCCTGTTAGAGCTCGGAGGGCTTTCGAGTAAAAATACTGAACAATTCGGATACTTTTTTGTATCCAAAGCGGCGAGAAAAACTCATATTTACTCTCCCTCTCATGGGGAAGTTGTGTTGGCCTCAATTGAGATTTTCTCATTCGGTCTCAAGGAAGCCGCAACGACCTTCCAACCAAAAGCCCACCTCCTGACCACTTGGTCCGAAAACTGCTAAAATCCTCCACCTGTATCGGAATAGTTAAGATAATACTACATGGAAAATTTAGGGTTAAAATTTAACACATTTTCAGTGGGACAGTATTATTTTTAAATTTAAGTTACTGGACATGCTCCACAACTGGATTCTGTAGACTCAGTCCGGTTTCACTTGTTTTGGAACGATAATAATTTTTATTTCGTTACGATTTGCCAACACAGTTGTTTAAAATTTTTATCGCACAGAAAATATTTACAGTAATAGTTTCACAGAACGAAGAAAGTAATTACATATATTACCGACATATAGGACCGAATGAGGTTTTTTTGATTATATGTTTCTTTAACGATTTACAATAATATAAGTGTAAAGTTTACAAAACTAGAAAAAATCAAAAACTAGAAATCTCTTTTATGTTTTCTTTTTAACCCACCGGGTTGGTCTAGTGGTTAAGTAATCACTACGAGTCAGCTGTTTAACAGTAGATTTTCGGAGACGAAGGTTCCTGGTTTGAATCCTAATAAAGGTAGTTACTTTTTTATGGATTAGAATACTAGACAGTGGTTACCGGTGTACTTTGATGGTTGGGTTTCAATTAAACATGCTCTCTCAGGAATCGTCGGTCGGAGTTTGTACAATACTTCACATCATATACACGTCATACACATCATCGACATCTCATTGGGTTATGGGGTTGTTTATTGTTATTAAATTAAAAATATTGCAACGTACGCATTAGGAATTAAAAAAAGTTTTCTTTTTAATCATCTTCGTGTTTCACTATTGCGAGTAAGTTGATACAGAGATGATTTTTATGACTTAACAATTTTTTTCTTTCTTCTTTTTTAATTTTATTTTACGTTTGACTGTTTTGCCATTTCTGCTAATGAAAAAATGAAAAAATTCTGTTAGTGATGAAGAAATGACATACCTGACCGGGAATCGAACCTGGAACCCCGGCGTAGAAGCCAGTTTTCTTCCTTTATTTTTATTATTTATATTTTATACAATTTTTAATGTTCTGTCGTGTACTATTGGTATGTTGATGTCTCAGTGTATATTGTTTGTAATATGCCAAGGTGCAGATGTAATTGTACGGATAAATTTGACAATATTTGAGTGACGTTGATTTTATAATAATTGCAAGCCGTACCCAACAGTTAAAAATCGTAAAACCCGCACTGGTTTAAATATGGCTTTGTAGACAAAGAGTTTGTTCCGCAGTGATAGTGTCCATATTTTCCCGATTACCAATATAAAATTTAAGTCTAGCTGTTTATGTTTTTACTGAATGAAAGTTTTATATAAAATAAATTTAAAGATGTGAATATATTAAACAACTTAAAGGATTTCAACCACATTGAAAACCTTGAATCGGTTCATTGTACGATAGCTACCGTATCACTAGTTGTAATTGCTAGTAAAACACCTGAACACGTGCATGTCCAAACAAACATGCTTTTACTTAATCATTCATACTTATTCACACAATTCATTCAAGTACGCATTTCGTAAGCATAAAATGAATATGACATTGAATTTATTTGATTTAAATACCGTTACGTAACATTATTTACAGAGATGAGTAACCTTTTCCTCTTAATAATTAAAAATCACACTAGTATGTTTACTAGATTAATAACCCAAGATACATTGTAACTGCGTAAATTATTTACTTTAAAATTAAACCCAGACATCTGTAATTTTTGTCTATCAGTTCAAGGATAAAATTATTTAATTATTCTGAATGATTACTTTGAACGGCAAATGCGCAGTAAGATCTGGGAGTTCTGTATATTACTTATATACTAAATACCTAAAATAAATTCGTGAATAATACCTAATAATAATATAATATACATAATTTTAAATATAATACAAAATATAATTACGCCCATAACAGACAGGCTGAGAGTCAAATTATTTACTCTCAATCTGTTCGTTGCAGGGCTAAAATAAATAGTTCTGTTTCTTATCACATGGTCAGCCAATTAAATGACTGAATCATTTAAGAACAGAAGAGGTAGAGGCGTAAAAGACACTAGTCAGAGTTATCTCCTCTGAGAGTAATCAATTTCACTGTGCAGCCAGACCCTGTGGTGAATGAAGTGAAGGTGTCATTTTCAGGGTGGAAAGTGAGTGCTTTTCGGAGGGCCTGGCATGCTGATAAGCATACTCTTTCAACTCAGTGAGGAAGGCAATGGTAAACCACCTTACTCCTCGTTTTACTTAGTAAAACCTCTACAGGTTCAAACCAGCTTTTCGGCTGATGACCTAAACAACAACAACATACATAATTTATTTTTTGAATTGAAATATATATTTTCTAACCACCAGAATACGGTAACATAAAACACTTACCAATGTTTATAGCGCTTTCGTGTATCTTGTACACATCTTCAGTAAATTAACATTTATTACAAGATGTGTACAAGATACACGAAAGCGCTATAAACATTGGTAAGTGTTTTATGTTACCGTATTCTGGTGGTTAGAAAATATATATTTCAATTTTAAATAATACGGCTGTTTAAAAATCCTACATAGGATGTTTAATAAAATAATAATTTATTTTTTATATACATCATTAATATAATTTTATAAATATATATGTATTACATAACATAACATACTTTTAAAATAATAATAAATAGGTACGTAAAAACTAATTAAAAAACTGGCAGGCGTTAAATCTGCAAAAAACATTACATATTTCATACAATACTACAGTGAAGGGAATAATATTATGCATGCATGTTATAATAATATTGTTACACCTAACCCTAGGTTCTTACGGGATCTGGGTATAATATAGAACAAACATTTTATTTAAACTTATAGAAATTATTAATTGACACATTTAATTATTATTAAATTGTCGCGTTTCATTAATGATTTCTTTTAAATAACGAAACGAATATATTTTACTAAAACGATTTCTTAATCCAAGCTAGGTTTTCCTACATCAAAACAAGTTCAATAGATTTCGTAAATTTAATATCACAGTATTATATCACCACAAAGTTCATTACATTTTAATGGTGTCCCTATACTAACGCAGCCTACTCTTTTTACTATCTATAGAAAAAGAAACATTGTCAAACTGAATAAAAATTGATTTCTTTATTTATCAGCTGTGCTATGGCCATTAGCCATGAAACTTTCAAAGAAAAGTTTATTCATTTTTATTCAACTAAAATGAAGTATTATCATTAATTATTACGTTATAAATCCTATAGTTTTGGGTTTGATTCCTGGCTTAGAAAATTATAATAACACGAAAAACTCACAGATGTTGTATTAATTAATACTTCATTTTTTGATATTTATTTAAAAGTTTCTAAATATTTATAATAATAATAATAATAATATTTATTATTATTAAATTGAACTGAAAATACTAATATCCAAGCTGTAGATGCTGAGGCTGAAATGGCGTTGGAGTGTTTGTCCACTCGTCAAAAAATAAATATTGTTCTTTATCGTTTAGGGGAAATTTTAGACAATGTGTAGTAACTTTAGTCATTTTTGGACGCTTTTTTATTGCAGCCCACACTCTTAGGATTCGTTCACTGTAGGGTTTTCCTTATTTTTTTGTGGAAGTTGCATTTTATTTCGTATTTTAGTATTACTTTAGCCACTAAAGTAATCAGTTGTCTGAATTTTATTAAATGCATTATGTGTCTTTTCAGCTAATTCAATTTTTTTTGATATTTTCTAACTTCCTTAAACCACTTGTCTGACGCATTAGGTATATTTTTATTGTTTTAAAATTTGTTTTGTCAACAGCTGTTTGTCAAAAGGTGTCCGTAGAATTTTAGTCTTCGTTTTCTCTTAATTTCCAATAATCTTCCGTGTTTTCTTGTTTTATTATTTTCTAATGTTAACCTTTATTGTCCACATACTATTCTAAAAACCATTATCTTGTGATTATTTTTCTCTGTCATTTTAGACCAGCCTTCCCGGTCATTCTAAAGGAATTTTGATCTCAATTTTTATGATAAATTACATGTATTTTCATGTTTTCATAGGTTTTGGTTATAGCTATGTGAATTCTACCATTTTAGCAACAATGATTTAATTATGTCTTGTCCTGTATTTTTGAAATGGCTCAATTTTCATACGTGATATTAAAATGAGTTGTGGAAAATTTTATTGCAGAAGATAAGGTATCCAGCAGTACTTTCTTTTGTAAAAACTATGGGTGTTATTCACTATTCAGATTAAGAAATATCTGCTCAATTTCCGCTTTTGATACCTTACGGTCGAGTAGAGAGTAGTATCAAAATCAAAATCAAAATCACCGGATAACTTCTTTAGGGTAGTTATAATAATCGGGAAAGTTTACTATAGAATTGCCTGGCTAGTTCTCTTACTATGGGAATGTTGAAATGGTCGTGAAGGAAATTATTACTGGCATAAAAAGGAACACCAGAAGTAAATTTCAAAGATTTAATGTATTATACTTTATATTACTCTTTACTTCTACTCCAAACACCAAACGCCCAAATTGTTTGCAATAGGTTTTAATAAACTAAAACTTTTGAAAAAAAAATTTATTTCGATGGATCAAAAGAACTAAACAAACAAATTTGTATTGGTTTCATGGGTGATGGGTTATTTTAACAAACATTCATTTAATCATGAGTTCTATTCGGTAGAATGGTGTGAATAAATAGAAATGAAATCGTTCTCTTTTTTTGTTGCCATAGCAACGAATCAACCGACGTTTGCTGATCGCGCGTAATGTATATCCTGCACGTAATCTATTGAATTATCTTTTCGATTATTAACTACAAGTGTAAAACTCAATTGCATAACGTATGAATGGAACTCAATTTTCTGTTTTTATTGTTATTAAAGTAAAAATATAAAGTTATACGAAATCCTGTTACTAAATAAAATTTTCATGAAATTTTTTTTAAAAATCGATATCTCGTATTATTATCTGTAACCCACCGGGTTGGTCTAGAGGTAAAGTCGTCACCAAAATCAGCTGTTTAACAGCTGATTTTTGCAGACGTAGGTTCCTGGTTCAAATCCTAGTAAAGGTAGTTACTTTTATACGGATTTGAAAGTATACGGATTTGCTGAAGGTGGAGTACAGTAGATATAAGTTGCATCTGCTCAGAGATCCGTCAACAAACCTGTTATTCAAATGGAGAGCTGCGGAAAAAGTGAAGAATGGGATAACAGGTACAGTTGAAGAAGAATATAAAAAAATAACCAGGATTCTACATACTGCTGCTCAGGAAGCTCTGGGGAATGAAGACGGCTCAAAGAATGACAGGAGATACTGGTGGAATAGTAGCATGGATGAATTGATAGAAGGAAAGAAGCAATTGTACCAACAGTGGCTGACGACAAAAGATTTTGAAGACAGAAAGAATTACTGCCGGATGAGAGTTCATGTTAAAAATGAAGTAAAAAAAGCAAAAAATGAAGCCTGGGAAAGAAAATACGACGAAGTGAACAGATGTATGGTAGGAGAGAGGAGTAGATGTGCTTGGAGAGTTATAAGAGAAATGAGAAATAACTCTAAGTACAAAGCAAATCTTGATATGATACCTGTGAATAAATGGAAAGATTACTATGAAGATATGTTTCAAGAAACGCGAAACCAGTTTCAGATAAATGAAGACTGGGAGAGGGCTCCAATGGAAGAGAGAGAAATCATAGGAAAAATAACTCTCAAGGAATTTGAAAATGCTCTTCAAAAAACAAAGAATGGTAAAGCACCCGGACCTGGAGGTATTCCAATAGAACTGGTGAAGCATAGTCCAAAGTGTATAAAAGAAGCATTGGTAACACTTTTCAATGATTGCTTGATAAATGGAGAAGGATGCCCGCAAGAGTGGAAATTGGCACATATTACACCAATTTTTAAAAAAGGGTCAAGAAAGGATCCCAAGAATTATAGAGCAATAAGTGTCACCTCATCTATTGGGAGACTGTATGGTCGTATCATTAAAACAAGAATAGAGAATGACATAAAAATTGGAGAAGAACAAAGTGGGTTCACTGGAGGCAGATCTTGTTTGGACAATATTTTCTCTCTCAAGCAACTCGTAGGAAAGAGAGTCTCACGATACATGGAGACACACATGGTGTTGGTTGATCTAGAGAAAGCATATGATAGTGTCCCAGTAGAACGACTATTTCATGTACTGGACAAATATGTGCATTATAAGTACATATGTGCCATTAAAGATCTTTACACCAACCAAAAAAGTGTTATAAAAAGTAAAAATATGGTTTCGGAATGTTTCCCTATAACTAAGGGCCTCAGACAAGGTTGCTGTATGTCCCCAACTCTCTTCAAGATATATATTAATGAAGTATTAAAAGAGTGGCAAAATAAATGCTCTAGGATGGGGATAAAAATTGAAGAACGATTTCTCCACACACTTCTGTTTGCAGATGATCAGGTTGTTATAGCAGGAGATGAGTTTGACATCCAGTATCTGATGAGAAAGTTGACAGAAACCTTTGAAAAATGGGGTTTGAAAATAAATTATGACAAAACCAAATATTTGGTAGCTGGAGGAGACGCGGTAGCTGGAAAAGACGTGAAAGATCTGGTTGTCGATAATAAAATAATTACAGGATGTGAGGAAGTGAAATACCTGGGAGTAGTTCTTTCAAGAAAAGGAAATAGTGAGCAAGAAATTACAGAGCGTATCACAAATGCCAGAAAAGTTATTAGTCAACTTAACCCACTGCTTTGGTCAGAAACTCTCAGTCTAAGGACTAAAAGAATGATGAACGATGCCATCCTTAGAAGTGTTCTGATGTATGGCGCAGAAGCATGGGAGTTAACAAAAAGAAATAAAGATAGACTGAATGCAGTGGAAATGGACTTCCTGAGACGCAGCTGCAGGGTATCTAGGATAGGGCACATAAGAAATGAAGAAATAAGAAGAAGAATGAATCAACAGGAGTCAGTTGTTGAAGCAATAGAAAGTCGCCAACTGTTATGGTATGGACATGTAAAAAGAATGTCAGAAGCTAGATGGCCCAAGTTCATAATGGAATGGACACCTCAAGAAAGGAGAAAAAGGGGGCGCCCTCCTAGAAAATGGGAGCAAGACATTCAAAACGCCATGAATTTGAGGCAACTGGCTCCTGAAGATGCACTGGATAGGGGCAAATGGAGGTTGAGATGCGAGAAACGGCCTGATGATGCTGTAAGAGACCTCGCTTAAGTAAGTAAGTAAGTGAATGCCAGACAGTGGTTAACGGTGTACTTTTATGGTTGGGGTTCAATTAACCATACTCTCTCAGGAATGGTCGACCTGGGTCTGTACAAGACTACACCTCATTTACACGTCATACACATCATCCTCATCTCATTGGGTCATGGGGTTGCTTATTGTTCTGATTTGAACAGATTGCAACGTACACATATTAGGAATTAAAAAAAAAAAAATTATCTGTAAGCAATTGAAGCTCCTTAAATAATGGCTGCATGAGGTTAAGTGTTTAGCTCCCAGTGTGAAAATGGGAGGGCAACTACACGGTAACGGTTTCGAGAGGAATTAGCAAAACAGTGGTGATAAAATATGTAAACATTCATAAGATAAGAATAACTACTGTAATTACAGAGTATGATATATTATAAATATTATGTTCAACAAAATCGCGCTAATTTAAATACGCGTAAGTCGAACTCGCGTAAGTCGAGGTCGTACATTTATCTATCAAATAATTACTTTTTGACACGAAAAGATTATTTGTGTGGATTATATGCTCATTGAGCGAGATATGATACGTACTTATATCCGGTTCTAATCAGAGATAAAAGTAATATTGCACTTCAGCTACTATATTAAAAGCAATTAAGTTATATATCAATTGAATTTGCTTGGTACCGCCTTCAAAAATAGTCCTAGTGTTAGAAAGAATATCAAAATCATTGATGTGTACTAATTTTCTTTTAGCACTAAACTATTCCTTTTAAGGAAAAATTTGAAAATAAGTAATATTTTTTCCTTTTAGCGATGTTTTCATGTATATAATTTTTTCAAAAGAATTTAAATTTTATGATTTTCAAATTTGGTTGTTTTTCGTTTAAAACATTTTCTTTTTCCTTTTAGTTTTGGTTAAATGTTAACGATGGATCGATTAAATTTGTATTAATTATTTGTTGCCCGAGTTGGTCTAGAGGTAAAGTCGTTCCCAAAATCAG
Organism: Catonia carolina; assembly: GCA_035578175.1. Taxonomy (NCBI): domain Eukaryota; kingdom Metazoa; phylum Arthropoda; class Insecta; order Hemiptera; family Achilidae; genus Catonia; species Catonia carolina. The sequence goes on from JAQMRL010000001.1 coordinate 31,850,854, forward strand.
CTGTTTAACAGCTGATTTTCGGAGACAAAGGTTCCTGGTTCAAATCCTAGTAAAGGTAGTTCTTTTTATACGGATTTGAATACTAGACAGTGGTTACCGGTGTACTTTGATGGTTGGGGTTTAATTAACCATACTCTCTCAGGAATGATCGGCCTTGGTCTGTACAAGACTACACCTCATTTACACTCCATAAACATCATCCTCATCTCATTGGGTCATGGGGTTGCTTATTGTTCTAAATTGAACAGATTGCAACGTACACAAAATAGGAATAAAAAAAAATTATTTGTCGCTTTGCTTTAGATGGGCATCTCAAAACATTTAAACAATGTTTCTAACTTTGATTTTTGGTGCGGTATTGAACATTAAGAGTCATAATTTCTAATTATCATATTAAAAGTTATTTAACGATGATGGGGAGTTTTATCGGCAAGAAAAGAGGTACCGAATGGCTCATTCCCCTTAGGACTACGGCTATTATCCACTATTCAGAACAACAACAACTTCCTGCTTCATTTTTACTTTCTCTTGCCTATATGAATATATAGGAAGGAAAGTATTGTTTTCATGTCGATTTTTAGAAATCGAGTTTTCACCGGATCTATACGTTTTCAGACCCCCTGAACCCAAAAAACATGTTTTTAGCGATTGGTCTGTGTGTGTGTGTGTGTGTGTGTATGTGAACAGAATATCTCAAGAACGGAACATCGTACGAACTTGAAACTTGAAACTTAAGTTACATATCACTACCGGACCCGACACGAACATTTTCATCAAAATCGGTCAACCGGAAGTAGTAGTTTATTCGTATAATTTTTCACTTTTCTGCGATTTCCTCAAAAACTAGTCCTACGATTTTTTTTAAAATCAACTGGTTTACTACATTTTTTATGCTCTACAATATAGGGTAGGCGCCATGTTTACTGAAATTCTGCTTGAGGCTGTTTTTACGTAAAACCATTTTCTTTTTAAGATTGCGGCTTTAATATGCATTTTAGCGCAAAACGTTATATAATAAAAGTTGTAGAGAATGTAAAATTCTACAACTTTTATTTCAAACATTTTTTTGTATAACGCTTAGTTTAGCGGTAATTTGCAACTTTCTGTTTTTTTCTCACGAAAACGTGAGAAAAATCGATTTTTTTAACATTTCGGTCTTAGTATGCATTTTACGACAAAAGTGTATATAATAAAAGTTATAGAAAATTAAAAGATCTACAACTTTTGTTTAGAGCATTTTTCTCTACAGAGCCTAGTTTAGCGTGAAAGCGTGATTTTCCGTATTTTTAAGCCAAACTGAGTTCGATTGTCATTTTGCGTCATTCACTCATAATTAAAATAAGGTTATGTTTTTGAGGTTAGTTTTTGTTTATTTCTAATATTTTATTAATAATGTTAGGTTTATTATTAATTATTTGCATTGGCAAGAGAAAGTTGTGTGAGTGTTTCACACCAGATTTTTGCTTTAGATGTTGTACTGTAGGGTAGTTCCTGACAGCTAGATGGTTGGAATAGCTTTTAACCCTTTATAGGTCTTTGGTAAGTATACTTACCACTGGAAAAAAGGTCGATTTTTTTAAGAATAAGCTATGCAGTTGAACCTTATTGGCATTTCATGGTGTTATAGATGTTCTCTGGTAAGTAGGCTATCCACATATTGAAATCAGCACGCAGCGACCATTTGCTTTAAGAGTTGCACGAAGGAGATAAGAATTCGTACCAGCCTACGCTACCGTGTTGTTTTGTTGTTACTTTTGTACAGTGCTTATAAATTTCGAGTTTTTTACGGGAAAGTAAGCATTCATGCTAATATGAAGTTAAGACAAGTTATTCTACACATTTTTACTTTCTCTTGCCTATATGAATATATAGGAAGGAAAGTATTGTTTTCATGTCGATTTTTCGAAATCGAGTTTTCACCGGATCTATACGTTTTCAGACCCCCTGAACCCAAAAAACATGTTTTTAGCGATTAGTCTGTGTGTGTGTCTGTGTGTTTGTGTGTGTGTTTGTGTGTGTCTGTGTGTGAACAGAATATCTCAAGAACGGAACATCGTACGAACTTGAAACTTAAGTTACGTACCACTACCGGACGCGACACGAACATTTTCATCAAAATCGGTCAACCGGAAGTGGTAGTTTATTCGTATAATTTTTCAGTTTTTTGCGATTTTCTCAAAAACTGGTCCTACGATTTTTAAAAAATCGCCTATTTTACTCAATTTTTTATTCTCTACAAGATAGGGTAGGCGCCATGTTTGCTGAAATTCTCGGTGAGGCTGTTTTCACGTAAAAACGTTGTTTTTTTTAAGATTACGGCTTTAATATAAATTTTAGCGCAAAAACTTATATAATAAAAGTTGTAGAGAATTTAAAAACCTACAACTTCTGCTGCAAACATTTTTTTGTATGACGCTTAGTTTAGCAGTAATTAGCGATTTTCTGATTTTTTTCTCACGAAAACGTGTGAAAAATTGATTTTTTTAAGATTTTGGCCTTAGTATGCATTTTACGACAAAAGTGTATATAACCAAATTTATAGGAAATTTAAAGATCTACAACTTTTATTTAACGTATTTTTCTCTACAGAGCCTAGTTTAGCGTGAAATAGTGATTTTCCGTATTTTTAAGCCAGACTGAGGTTGATTTTCATTTTGAGTGTTTCACTCATGATTAAAATAAGGTTATGTTTATTGAGGTTAGTTTTTTGTTTATTTCTAATATTTTATTACTAATGTTAAATTATATTGTAAATTATTTGCATTGGCAAGAGAAAGTTGTGTGAGTGTTTCACACCAGATTTTTTTGTTATATGATACTACAAGTTGTTTTAATAAGCATTATTACCACTGAATATTATGTGATTCCTATTTTAATAAACGTTCCTTGGTAAGTATACTTACCAGGGCTTAACGTCAAAACAAAGAAATATCTTAATGTTCTGCCACTAGAAATACATTATTCAAGTCTCTGTAAAGCAACATTTAACAATTTACAACATATAAATTTTTACCCGTAGTACTGCCCTATAAAGGGTTAAGTCGATTGCAAAATTTACTGTAAAACGACGTGGTTAGGATTTTTACTGCAGGAATTTTGAAATCGCCGTGGAAGGTTTTATTCCTTACATAAAAAGGAGGGCAAGAAATAATTTTTAAGAATTTTAACTGAAAGGTTTGGATTGACTTTTAATTATTCTCTGCCGCTGCTTCAAAGAGCTGAACATCGTGATTCCAAATTTTTACTTTTTGAGCTAGTGTGTACTACATTTACGACAGTGGGGGGAAGTATTATGTACGCTATATCAATGTGTGGTGCGTGAATGACACCAATTAGAAGTGTGCTAGATGTGCTCATGGTATTTTACCCGTTTACATTTTTAACGGAATTAAAAAACCATTTTTGTTATTCATTCATAATTACATTAAACTCATAAATATATAATTTTTGTTTATATTTAATTTATAGTGTTCAATTGCTAGAGGGGAGTTGATTCTGTTTTTTATAACTTGATTAATTTAAAGTGTGTACAATTTAAAATTTTATTTTTATAATAACGTACAAGAGTCCGGATGTGAGGGGTCAAGCAATTAATATTTTTTAACGTGTAATAGTTTTTTGTGATGATCTCTAAAAATTAATTAGGGAAGAAATTCTTTGTGCACCTCAAAGATTCACAAAGAAGATCGTAGTATCATGAGAAAATTTAAAAAAATTAGGCTATGAAATTTGCACGTTACAAAATGTTAATAATTTCATTAAATAAACATATGAAACTGAATGTGATTATTTATTTTCTTGCAATGAATATATAAATGAATCATCGTTTCATAGTATGAAATGCAGTGGAAAAGAAAGAAAAAATTAAATAAATAAATACAGTATTTCGAGGAAATACTAAAATAAGTACAGTAGTGCTGTTGTACGTAATAAAAAGAAAAGTTTTATAATAATAAGAAAAATAAAACTGTAAAAATCGAATAACGAAAAATGAGAATGTGTTATAAATTTTAGTGAAAATTCTATAGATTTTTTTTATCATTAAAACTGTTTAATTATTTCTTAACAAAATACAATATTATAATATAAAATTTGTAAGGCAAGAAAAGAAATTACTTCCCTCAGCGAAATTGCAGGGAAGATTGACCTGAAAATTTCCTACGAAAAACAAAAGTCTTGGTTCGCGACCCTGTCTGCATTTCCAGGGTAAACATTTGTGATCGGGAAATCGATCTAGTCAAGGCTTCAAATATCTGGGTGAAAACATCACAGGAAATAACAATGAGAAACTTAACTGGACAGAAAGATTCAACAAACTCGCAAAATCCGCAAAACACACACAAAATGTTTACAATAGAAAGTGTCTTTCAATAAATTCAAAACTCCGGCATTACAACACCGTAATTCTTCAGGACATACAGCAGCGAAACAATTTTCAGTCTCAGGAAGATAAACACGGAGCACAGAATCTCAAAATTGGAGCGTCGGATCATCAGGAGATGCCTGACCAAAAGATGTTTCTCTGATGGGATATGGAAACCCGTCTCGAAAGAAGAAGTATACAGAAATACAGAACCTCTAGCAGACCAGATGAGTAAAAAGAGAATTTCCTTCTTTGGACATTTCTTGAGGACCGACTCTTCCAGAATCTCAAAACAAATCATCAACTTTTTCCTTAACAGAAAAACTCAGCCGCACTGGATCAGGGAAATTATGGAGGACATGGACGGGCTCCAAATCTCACTTGAGGACCTCAAAACAAAATCCGAAAATTACCACAGGCTGAAGATCACAAGACTTGAACAGCAGAAACCGACGAAACGACAGAAAGTTGTGTATTCTGACAAGGAACGGCAGAGAAGATCGGATGGATTGAGGGAATACTGGAGAAAGTTCAAGGAAGGAAACATCAGGAAAGGACTCCAAATACTGAAAAATTGATCTACAAAAATTGAAATGAGCTTTTTTTAGTTTGATGAACTTATGTAGTCCTATGTGGCTTTAAAAATAAGAAAAATAAAAAATTTGTAAATAACATAAAAATTTCTAAAAATTAAAATTGAATATTGTGACAGTTGAATAATTACATAACATATCTTAACAGAAAATAACTATTTTATCTCTTAGTACTAAGGTTTTGGGGGACATACAGTCCTATAGCAAATAGTTAATTTCTGCTGACGTGGTTCTTTTCTTCCGTCTTAGTCAGAATTTGTATTTAAACGTGCTTATAAAAACTAACTTAGCATGTTGTTGAAACCCATGACACCCTAATATAGAAAAATACTGTAAAACAATACCATGGTTTTTCCATTTTTAATTTAAGGTCAAAAATTGTATTAAATGATAGAGTGTTGGAGCAGGTGGCACACTTCACTTATTTAGGAGTTGATATAACGTATGACGTTGATAGAGAGATAAGCACTAGAATAAGCAAGTTTCAGCATGTCTGTGGTTATATCAATAGGACTTTTAAGAATCGAACCAGGAAAGATACACAGTTGAGGCTCTACGATGTAATGGCGGTGCCGATTTTACTGTATGGAAGTGAGACCTGGGCACCAAAGAAGAGAGATTTAAGTCGATTGGAGGCAGCTGAAATGAGATTTTTGAGATCTGTGAAGGGGTGTAGCCGGAGAGAACACATTAGAAGTAGCGCGATTCGAGAAGAACTGGAGAGAGACGAAACAATCATTGATAAAATGTGGAGGTACAGAAATAGGTGGCAGGAACATGTACTTAGGATGTCACCTGATAAAGCTAGTCTTCAGGCACTGAAGTATCGTCCTCGAGGAAGGAGATGTTTGGGGCGTCCAAGAAAGAGATGGTGTGATGTTGGAACAGGCGATTGGCCTAATCCGTAAAGGAGATGATGATGATGATGAATTTAAGAAAACGTAGAAGAAGTAAAAAAGTGGACTAAAGTTAAACTTTAGGGTTAAAGTTAGGGTTAACGGTACTTAATTTGTTTAAAGTGTAAGTTGTCATCAAACTAATTTAATGGAAATTCATATAAACAGCTTTCAATTTATTTATAATGTCTATTTTTTTAAGATATGAAAATGAAAAATGTAAAACATATTAATTTTTTATTATTATTCTTAACACAAAATGGGTTTTTCTTGAAGTATAATTAAAATTGCCATCAATAACTGCAGAAAAATACGGTTGCTGAATAATTATGATTCTGTACTGTGATTATCCAAGCATAATTCACACTTCACCAATTTTTCTACAATCAACCGTTGATTTCATTATTTAACAAAAAAATTAATTACAACTAAAACTTTGTAAACTGGTCGGTGTAAACTAAAGAAGCTCTTTCTATTTCGTACTACTTCAAAATGCTCTGCATATCAAGAACAAACACACTATTTATTTATTTATTTTATTTCAGTTTACTTAATTAATTAAAACCCAGAAAATATATTTTATTAGAAAAGAAAAATTTTAATTGTCATTTTATTGTTATAATTACACGACAATTATTACTACGAATGAATACGAAAACGAAAAACAAAATATCGAAAATATTTTATTTATTTTAAAACGAGGAGTTTTAAAATTCAGTGTATTTAAATAAAGATACGTTGGATGTATTTCTGTATTGTATTGTCGCAGTATAGGCTACTGTTTAATGAATAAAATACACCTTTTTGATCTACAAAAACATCTTCAACATGAGAATAATCAAAGGTTTGTCACAAAAGCGCTGTTGTTTTGGTCTATTGGTAAACGAAAAAGAGGATGTCCTAGGAAACGGTGGACAAATCCAAATCATTATTAATTGAGCACTAATTATAGTAGCTGAAATATTGTTTTATAAATTGTATTAGTCGATACCTAACTTATTATAACTGTAATTAGGAATCAATCTCCTTACACTGGAATTTATTCATACCACATCTATTATGTGGTGTGAATAGAAGAAAACTTTAAGTAAAATATACAAAAGAGCACAATCCTTACCAATTGACCCACTTATCATCACATACGTATTTTTAACTTCTGAACAAAGACATTTTGACACCTACATTTTCTTCAGGTTATTTATAAAACGTAACAAAAAAGACATTTCCAAAATTTTGTAAATTATAAACATACAGTTAAAATTGCACTTAAATTCTTAAATATAGATTTTTTAAGATTTCGGCCTTAGTATGCATTTTACGACAAAAGTGTAGGCCTATATAATCAAATTTGTAGAAAATTAAATGATCTCCAACTTTTATTTTAAGCGTTTTTCTGTACAGAGCCTAGTTTAGCGTGAAAGAGTGATTTTCCGTATTTTTAAGCCAAACTGAGGTTTATTTTATTTTGCGTCTTTCACTCATGATTAAAATGAGGTTATGTTTATTGAGGTTAGTTTTTTGTTTATATCTAATGTTAGGTTTACTGTAAATTATGTGCATTGGCAAGAGAAAGTTATGTGAGTGTTTCACACCAGATTTTTTACATATTAATAGCATTTACATAACTTCTTCATGGCTTATCTATCCGTTTCAGACGTTGACGATCATCATGGCTAATTTGACTTTGTTGGTTGCCATCTTGAACAATCCCACGAAGCTCTTATTAAAAAAAACAGTTATGACGTAACTTTGTAATGTCTTGTACAAGAGGAATTTTAAAGACCAATGTGTATAATTGATTTTAAACGTACAATTACGACGGTTGACTTGTGATTACGGATAATAATTTCGATATAAAAGTCTGCAGTCTGTGGATGTTACTATTTTTTCGCAATCCATGCAGCATAATTAAATTTTTGTCTAAGTGTAGTTTTTATTTACATGTTGTTTAGGTCAACAGCCGAAAGGCTGGTTTGAACCTCTAGAGGTTTCACTAAGTAAAACGAGGAGTGAGGTGGTTTACCATGCCTTCCTCACTGAGTGGAAAAATACACTTATCAGCATGCCAGGCCCTCTGAAAAGTATAAATTTTCCACTCTGCAAATGACACTTTCACTTCATTCACCACAGGGTCTGGCTGTATAATGAAATTCATTACTTTCAGACGAGACAACTCTGATTAGTGTCACAATACACCTCTACCTCTTCTGTTCTTAAATGATTCAGTCATTTAATTGACTGACCATGTGATAAGAAACAGAATTATTTATTTTAGCCCTGCAACTAACAGATTGAGAGTAAATAATTTGACACTCCACCTGTCTGTTATGGGCATTTTGTTTACATAAAAAGTCAATAAAAATAAATTTGAGTAGACCTACATTCTTTGGTTCCTCAGGTACTTTCTAGGCAATCTACTGAGTCAAGAAATTCTATAGTCGATCTACTGTAGAGTACTCCGCGCGAGGTATGCGCCTATAGAATGTAAATGAAAGTTTTACACTAGTTGGCGCGTATCTACCTCTCCGCCTGACAATTATCTTGCACTACGTTCCATCATTAAAATATCTACATCCGGCTAAAATAAACATTAGGCCTATCCTTTAAGCATTTTGAATTATATCGTTCAGATTGTTTGTAATTATTGTAGTTTCATAAAGCAACTTCTTAATTAATTATTTTAACCATTACTTTTAACAAAACAATTTTTTTCTACTTTTTAATGTTTACCGCTTTTATGTTTCAAAATTTCAAAAAAATTAACTATCACGCATGTTAACAACACACGGCTTACAAAACTTCCGGCCGCATTGCCGTAGTTGGTAACGTGCTCGCCTCTCATCATGCGGTCCTGGGTTCGAATTCCACTCAGGCATGGCATATTTTCATACGTTACAAAAAAATCATTTCATTCTACATTGCATGAAGTTCCACCCCAACGTCGTCACTTGACCGTTGCAGTTAATGCGACATTAAATAAATACAAAAAAAAGATAACTTTTCAACTTCAGTCTGCGAAGAAAATCGAAACGAACCGTTTCAGGTACTAAAAGATAAATGATGAAATTAAATATGAGTTAAACACGGGTAAGTGCAAACAGTTGTATTAAACTAGTCAAAGACATTAATTTTAATGATATGAAATAGACAATCTGAAATGATAAACAAACGAATCACTGGAATTGTTTATTCTCCTCTTATAATTAGAGCTATTTGTCTTACATTACTTGTGATCAAAAATAAAATTGAGCCTATAAAAAAACCTAGTAATAAAAAATAATAGTGTAATAATAGTAAATAATGTAACGATAAATAACAATGTAAGAGTAACAATAGTAAAAGTTTTGGTTATTAATGGTAAACTAATGTTCAATTTATGAAACATTTTCTAACAAATGAAATGAACGTGTTTTTATTATATTATTAAGCTTAGAGCGAATTAGTGTGTTGTATAATTTTGTTTTTGATTATGCTGTGCGTATTTTTAGTTAATACGCATGCTCACTTGTATTGTTGGTTGCCTACGTCGGAGTACTCTTAGCGTAGACAGACTCTTAAGTCATTTTTACTTTCTCTTGCCTGTATGAATATATAGGAAGGCAAGTATTGTTTTCATGTCGATTTTTCGAAATCGAGTTTTCACCGGATCTACACGTTTTCAGACCCCCTGAACCCAAAAAACATGTTTTTAGCGATTGGTCTGTGTGTGTGTGTGTGTGTGTGCGCGCGCGCGCGCGTGAGTGTGTGTGTGTGTGTAAACAGAATATCTCAAGAACGGAACATCGTACAAACTTGAAACTTAGAACTTAAGCTACATACCACTACGGAACCCGACACGAACATTTTCATCAAAATCGGTCAACCGGAAGTAGTAGTTTATTCGTGTAATTTTTCGCTTTTTTGTGATTTTCTCGAAAACTGGTCCTACGATTTTTTTTAAACTCACCTGGTTTATTCAATTTTTTATTCTCTATAGGGTAGGCGCCATGTTTGCTGAAATTCTTGGTGAGGCTGTTTTCACACATAAAGAAATTGTTTTTTAAGATTACAGCTTTAATATAAATTTTAGCGCAAAAAATTATATAATAAGAGTTGTAGAGAATTTAAAACCCTACAACTTGAATTTTAAACATTTTTTTTGTATAACGCTTAGTTTAGCGGTAATTAGCGATTTTCTATTTTTTCTCACGAAAACGAATGAAAAATCGATTATTTTAAGATTTCGGCCTTAGTATGCATTTTACGACAAAAGTGTATATAATCAAATTTATAGGAAATTAAAAGATCTACAACGTGTATTTAAAGCATTTTTCTCTACAGAGCCTAGTTTAGCGTGAAAGAGTGATTTTCCATATTTTTGAGCCAAACAGGTCGATTTTCATTTTCCGTCTTTCACTCATGATTAAAATACTGTTATGTTTTTTGAGTTTAGTTTTGTTGTTTATTTCTAATGTTTTATTACTAATGTTAGGTTATTTTGTTTAAATTATTTGCATTGGCAAGAGAAAGTTGTGTGAGTGTTTCACACCAGATTTTTTTATCTAGTGTGAGGAAATTAATAATAATTACAGTCACAATAGCTATCGACTAATGCAATTTATAAAACAATATTCAACCAGCATAATTAGTGTTCGATTAATAATTACGGTTATTTCCTATTCGTACAACGACATTTCAGTGCACATTATAAACATTATTCTTCTGAAAATTTACTAACACAAATAATAATTATGTGATGATAAGGTTGAAGATTCAAGAATATCAAATTTATAAAAAAACCAACGGAAAATTCTATAATAATTTACAGATAAGGTCTATAAGTTATCAGAAAATTAATCGAATCTCATGAGTCGGCAGCCAACGGTCGAGTAATATAGATTTGCATTTTAATAGATTTCCCTTGTGTGCATGATTGTATAATTTACACGTGGATTGCTAGTCTAGTGGAATCACCTTCACCTCCTTTCCTCCTTCCCCCCGCCACCATTTGTCATCCTTCCTTATATAGTTACAGAGTTATCATCAATGTAATAATCAGTATTCATGTCGCTTTTCCGTTCTCCGGAAAGATGCATTCTCTGTTATTGAGTAGATATTACCATTGTGACAATAATTTTATTTACTTTGTCATTTGAAAATCCTGATACGATTCTGTTGCTAGTACATCTATATGTTCTCGTATTACAAATAAAGCGTTGCCTTTATTCTAGTTTAGGTCTTTGTGGTCAACACAAGAATAAATTGTATATTAACCCTACATTTGAAAATTGCTTAACAGAATATTAATTCATTTATTTAATAGTGAGTTTATAAAAATACATTTAAATTATATTAATACAGTAAAATCTCAGTAGTTCGGCCTGATCGGGACCGAGAGGGTGCCGGATTACTGAAAATGCCGCATTACTGGATGTGTTGGAATTTTGGAACTATAAATTATAAATTTAAACAAAAAATGGATATAAATTGATTTCTACGTGATTTTAAATTAAATTAACTAATTAAAAAAGGTTTACTGAGTACTTCTGTAGTCATTGTACTAAACATAATTATTGTCGGCTATTGACATCGCCTAATGCGGTGTGGGGGTGTTCGTGTTCTGAGAATTACGTTTTGTTGTCAATTCAGCATGAAGTATAGAGTATGACCCAGTTCTGGGTTTTGGATAAAAGGCCAAAAATTATTCCATTTAACAATAATAATTAGGGTCTGCTTATTCATTTCTTTAATCAAATCCTAAACATACCTGTTATATTAAATCCGCCGTAATTGGGTCGAGTTGATTTCCCTAACTCAATTTAAATCTTTTACCAAAATATTTCCTGGGTGAGGTTTCATACTTTTAGGCCTAATATTTTAAGGGCTGGATTATTGGAGGTGCCGGACTACTTCACGGCCGGACTACCGAGTATCGGGTTGTAAGTACAGTAGAATTACTGTAATAAGAAAAATAGTAACTGACATATCGATTGACATAACACTTTTTTATTTTCTTATTATTTTAATGTTACATCAACAATAAAGGTTATTAGTGACTATAAAAATTGAACTATAACAAATTTTACAAAAGTTATTGATACGTAATTACAGAACAACATAGTACAGAATAAAATAGAAAAAACATAATTTTTAAAGTTCATGAACACAGTGAAGTTCAGAGCATTATACGTAATTAAATACATGAAATTCAATAACAATTGTAGACAGATGAAATATACTGAGGTTATTAGAGTTTATTAAAGTAATTTATTTATTTTTAAACAAAATTGGTTGTAAAGCAGAAATCAGTTCATTTAGGCACTTGTGCACACCATTAGAAATTTTCAATTTAGGTCTTAACACGTTGACTGCCACACTAAATTTTGTGACACTTACAGCTGAGTCATCGTACTTTTTTCACATTTTATTCATTTTTCTTCTTATTTTACTTAATTAATTTAATAACAACTATTTTTTTTGTAAAATAAAGTAGTGACACACTTTCGGGTCACAAGGCCTGCTGGAATGATTTTATATTTCAGAGCCATGTGACACATTTTTGCGTCACAATAAAAAATGTAATAAACAACTGAGTTAAGTTACAAATATCTAGACTATTTCAATCAACCAAAATAAGCAAAAGAAATAATAAAATTAAAAATAATAGCAGCATTCAAGTACAGGACAACAAAAAAAAACTACCTGTGTACGCAACATCCTATTATTTGAAAAAGGCGAACTATTTGAACAAGCTAAGTGTAGTACTATGTCACTCTGTGAAGCCATAGCTTTCAAACCACATTACACGGCTTAAAAATAAGTCATGTAATGTGACTCATTTTTGATGCACGTGGCCCAATTTCAAAGACAACTGTGACACATGTTTGGGTCACATAGCAGTCAACGTGTTAAGAGTTTGTAAACCATTGTATTCCATCAGCAGATGCCTTATCGAAAGATTACAGTTTTTAAGTTACATTTTGGCAGGAATGAAACAATAAGAGGGGACCTGGGAGTACGACCTGTGAATACACTGATAGAAGAAAAACAATTGAAGTGGCTGGGACATGCTAGTAGAGCGGATGAATCGAAGAAAATAAAACAATTCCTGGAAGCAAAACCAGAAGGACGCCGACCGAGGGGCAGACCACGACAGAGCTATCAAGAGTACATGGAGCGGTTGGGGGAGGCTCGAGGAAAAGACTGGCAGCAGATGAGGAATATGATGATGGACCGAGGTATCTGGAGAGGATGGATCGAGGCGGTGACACACCCTACGCTGAGAGGCAGAAGGGGCAGATAAAGAAGAAGAAGAAGTTACATTTTGGAGGTTATTTATTTACTGCAATCTGTTCACATGGAAAAATGACTTGAAAATAAATTTCCAATAAAAATTTCTTAAACGTTTCTTGTAAAATGTTTGTTATAATTTAGTGAGAGAAGAAATTAGCAGTCGGAATAATAAGTATTTAAACAAGTTAGACATTCATCTTAATTATTTGGCTATAAATCTTCTCGACAACAATATTGAAAATCAAAGACTCAAAAAGGCGAGAATATTAGATCTTCCATTCTGTTTCACCTGATAAAATGTTTAACAATCCTTTCAAGATTAAAAATACAAAATTATATTACAAATGGTTAACTCCAATTTCTCAATATCACGTATCACTTCTTCATTCTCAACTTTTCACACCTTCATTCATCTCGTCCATCAATTTAAATCAAAAACTACGTTATTATCCGTATTTACGAATAGTTATACACCGGGAGAACCCAAGAAGAAACCCTTTAACGTTTCTCACCAAACGATCACACGGAAGCAACGCTGCTGAGTGTTGTCTTCTATAAGATATAGCCAACATTTTTAATACATTTACTGAAAGTTTTTGTTAAACAGTTCGTAAATAATTCTTAATTGTAAAAATTTTAGTTTACCATTTACAAGTGAAAATTGTTGTCTAGTACCATTGTTTTACCTTTTTAGTACCATTTACAATTTTTTTAGTACCATTATTTTGACAATTGTTTTAGTACCATTTACAAGTGAAAAGGTCAGTAGAATGCAGTCATTGAATTTCGTCGCTGGTGTCTAGTAAGTTGACAGCTAAATAGTTTGGATGTTGTAGAGTCTCGACTTGTGTTTTGTGGCGTACCGTGATATTCTTTCCTGAACTGTTGGTATGTGTAGATCATGGTAAAAAGTGTTTTTATGAACCGTGTTTTTATGAAAGTGTTTTTATGCTAAAAACTGTTTTTATGAACCAGTCAGTGAGTGAATTTACGTAAAAATTTTGATTGGAACCGTCTGAAATACAGATGGGTTTTAGGACTGATTTGTATATTGTTAATTTTTTAACGAGTGATAATTTTTGGTTTTTACCAAGAATTCAGTAGCACATTTGGAAACATTTGAGATTTCATTCTTTTCTTTTATTCCAAATATGTGTGATCCAAGTCAGGTATTTGTCAAGATGTAGACTGAGTTACTTGGAGGAGCCTGTTTGAGAAAGTGGTATGTTATAAGTGACTGGAGGGCAGATTTCTTTTGTTCGTGTAATGTGTACTTACGCTTTTCTTTGCAAAAAACTTCCGGAAATAAATTTTCTCTTGCGTTCTGCTCAATATCGATTAGAATTATTTACACATTGTATATTTCTTTCTTTTTAAAGTTTTTAATTGTCTTACTCTCTTGTATCTTTCAACACCTCTCTCCTTTTTTGCGACACATTGTTTCTTTTGTTTTTCTCTGGTAATTTGTAATCATCTACTGTCACTTTTTCATACCGCACATGAAAAGTATAGGTATGTAAAGTTATGTTTTCAGGTCAACTTTTCATCGAAAGATACATTTTTAGATTCTGAACCCAAAAAAATATGTTTTATAAACAATTTTTTTGTATTTTGCTCGTTAAAATATTCAGTTCCACATAGGTGGTTTTCATATTTCGTCTTTCACTCATGATGAAAATTGATTATGTTTTTAATTAATTACATTGACAAGAGAAATTCGTATGACTGTTTCACATAAGGTTTATTTTTCTCAAATTATCCCTTTGATTAGATTTATTTAGTATTCATTTTGTTTAAAAAATCTTTCCGTTCCTTGAACCAATTCGGTTTTGCTGCAAAATTTTCATCAGAATTGCAAATTATGTTTTATATTAATTAGGATTATGTTTATAAAAAAGTAAATTGATTTATAAAAAATATAAATATTTTATTTAGCCTACTATGCTGTAGGCCTATTGTTTGAACTAAAAAAATACTGCTGGCCCTACTTAATCCATATTATACGAAATCCTATTTATTTTTCAGTCTTTTGTTTTTTTAATGCAATTTTGCTGTCTGTGAATTATTCACCGGGATATTTTATATAAACAGTTTTATTCATTTTCCCATCATTTGGTTAGTTATTTCTAATATTAAGATGTATTCTTCGAAGAAATTTTATGTTTTCCCCCGTCATTTGTTTATTTAAAAAAAATTATCTAAACTTTTGTTTGGTTAAGTATACTTAACCCACCGGGTTTCTCTAGTGGCAAAGTCGTTGCCGCGAGTCAGCTGTTTAACAGCTGATTTTCGGAGACGAAGGTTTCGCGGTTCAATTCCTAGTAAAGGTAGTTACTTTTATACGGATTTGATAACTAGACAAGGGTTACTGTTTTATTTTGATAGCTGAGGTTCAATTAACCATACTCTTTCAGGAATGGTCCTCCTACATCCAAGAGTCTACATACAAGACTACATCTAAATTACTCATTCTTGTCTGATTGGATTGTAGGGTTGCTTATTGTTCTTAGTTGAACAGATTGCAACGTATACACATTACGGATAAAAAAAAGTATAACCGTACATTGTATAGCCTCTGAATAAAGAATAAAAGTTAAAAAAAATCAATGTATTCCATGTTCAATCTTTAAATTAGGCCTATCCATTGGGATTTATTCTTAAAAAATATACTTTTGCGTTATTTATTATGAAACATAAGAAATATTTTTTATGTTTTTTTGTTCTTTTTTATGGCTACTGTATTAGACATTCTATATCATATAATTTTGAAATAAAGAATCAGTCAAAAAGTTTAGATTTTTTTAATGCAGTACAAAGAAATTGCAATAATAATTTTGGTACATAAAATTCAAGTGAGTGAATTAGGACTAAAAGTATTTTTGTTTTGCTTTTTCAGAAAGGACCGAATTTGCCGTCATCAAATGTTCAAACCCATTACAATGATTCCAGTCAACTTTCAACAGTTGTTACACTATTACTTGATATAAACAACAGCAGCAGTGCGGTATCATCAGTGCAAAATAAACCATCAAATACTGATTCTGAAGATACGGAGATCATTTCATCTATCGATGAAATTCCAAAGAGACCCTGCAACTGTGGTCATTTAATAATATATCTATCATTCATTATATATATAATATTTAATATTACTGCCCATAACAGACAGGTGGATTGTCAAATTATTTACACTCAATCTGTTAGTTGCAGGGCTAAAATAAATAGTTCTGTTTCTTGTCACATGGTCAGCCAATTAAATGACTGAATCATTTAAGAACAGAAGAGGTAGAGGTGTAAAAGACACTAATCAGAGTTATCTCCTCTGAAAGTAATGAATTTCATTATACAGCCAGACCCTGTGATGAATGAAGTGAAGGTGTCATTTACAGAGTGGAAAATACGTGTTTTTCAGAGGGCCCGGCATGCTGATAAGTGTACTTTTTCATTCAGTGAGAAAGGCAATTGTGAACCACCTCACTCCTCGTTTTACTTAGTAAAACCTCTACAGGTTCAAACCAGCCTTTCGGCTGATGACCTAAACAACAACAACATTTAATATTAGTTGTTTTATAACGGAATTTATTTGTTGATTAGCCAAATCAATAAACTTTAGAGCTACAATATAACCCCGTACACGTAGTATTAAAACATAAATGCAGATACCCTGTATAAGGTAATAAGTTTCTTGCATGAGTAGGCTTTAGTACAAACGATATTGAGTTGTGGGTTAGCAACATAGCAGTCGTTTATGTTTCGTATATTACGATGGTTGACAATACATTTTTTCATAATAGCTATTTTGCCTAACATACATTACCACCTGAAAAATGTAAGGTGAGGGAACTATAAGGAGTTTAAGCTCTTAACAGGTTGACTGCTATTTGAATGAAGAGTATTGCCAGAAACGCTACAATGGTATTTTTTATTTTCATGTCGTATTGTATAGGTAAATAAAAATCAGTTACTAGTAATAAAAAATTAGTTTAATTCTTTATTTTTTAATATAAAGAAACAAAAATTGAGACACAAAAATATGTCTCGCATTAATTGGTAAAATAAATTTTATTTTACATCATGCATAATTTTAGACATGTTAAATTTACAAATAATGTAGTGTAATAAAGCTCAAAACATAACCTGTGAATAACCTAAAATATAAAAAAATATATATTTTGTGATTTCCTTATGAAATGTTTTCGATTAATTGTAAGTAGCAACAATATCTTTGCAGCGACTTTTTTGGAATATGAAACAATGGCTTTTAACGCTTAATAATTTCCAAACCCTAGCTGGGAATCTAGCCCAGGACCTTTCGTTTTGGTAGGCTAGTGCACTAGTCACTAAAAGCAATCAGTTTTATTATAAAATAACTATGCTGTAATTAAAGAAAATAAAATAGTTGTACCTGAAATTGACTTTAAAATAACTCAAATACAAAAGTGCTGAATATAAAGTTAAATATAATCCGAATAAAATACCTAGAACGAAGCTAAGGTCATTGCTAAAATCAGCCTAACTTTTAATACCAGATAAGGTGAAAACAACATGAAAGATAAATATTAAATATTTATCTTTTATTTTTCATTTAATGTGTCAGAAAGCGTTTCTCGCAATATAAACTGAGACACTGAAACATGTCTCACAGCAGTGAAACTGTTAAAATAATGATCTGCATGAGGAGGAGTGGTTAGCTCTCATCATAAACCTAATGCTTTCTTTTAAATTTTAAAAACTCTATCTATATTCTTCTTCTGATAGTGCCGAACTCCATTACTGAAGATTGGCACAACACTCGGAAATCACTCTCTATCATGAACCACCCTCAAAAGAGTTGGCGTACTCAAGTTTGTTCAGTTTGATGTTTTTCAACCATGACTATTACCTTCACCCAGTCCTGCGTTTGCCCTCAATTTTTCCCTTGAGAATCAGTCTGAGATAATTATACTTATTACCTCTGTATTAATGAACAAGGTAGGCAGTCTTCCTTCTTTTGATTACGCAAATCAACTCACGGTTCACACCCTTACATCTCAAAACATCGACGTTGGTAACATGACTGAAACACGAAATCCTGAGCATTCTTCTAAACACTCACATCTCAAAAGCTTCTAAACAATGAAAGGGCTACATACTCAAAGTTCAAGTTTCTACACCGTGTAGCAGGACAGACTAGATTTAGTATATTTTTACACACCTGTTTCTTACAGGAAGTGAAATTATATTGTTAAAAAGCAGATGCTTTATATTAAGAAATGTCAGCTTAACCATTACGAGCCCTCACTTCTACTACTGGCTCCAGATCTGCTCTAATCCGATTTCCTAAATACTTAAATTTCTCAACCCACTTAATATATTGATCTTAAACAATTAAGTCGCATTAAGTGTGAGAAACCACCATCACCATCTACTGACCACCATCACCTTAGTTTTCAGTGAGCTGATTTTTAGACCGAGAACCTTTCCCTTTTTTGTAACTCTATGCATCAAGCGCTGAAGGTCCTCTGCTAAATTTTTTATAAATGATTATATCATCAGCATATTTTGCGTTCTTAAGAAAGTACTCCATACGCTTAATCCCATCGAGCGTTATTAAACCCTTGCTTAAATATTAGGTCTGAATACAAATTAAACAGAAGTGGCGAAAGAATACGACCTTGCCGTAATACCTTCTTCATAGGAACAGAATCTGTGATCTGTTCATTTACTTTAATGCATCTATCCGTATTTCCCAACATTAAAATAGCACAACTGATGTGATGTAGAATTAGACCATGATAATCCGCCATTAGTAATTTTTTACCATTTAATCTGGCTATTTATTTTAACAGTTTCACTGCTGTGAGACATGTTTTAGTGTCTCAGTTCATATTACCAGAAACGCTTTGTGACATATTAAATATTTATCTTTTCATATTCATCTTTGTTCTAGGTATTTTATTTGGATTATATTTAACTTTATATTCAGCACTTTTGTAAATTATAATTTGAGTTATTTTAAAGTCAATTTCAGTTACAACTATTTTATTTTCTTTAATTACAGCATAGTTATTTTGTAATAAAACTGATTGCTTTTAGTGACTAGTGCACTAGCCTACCAAAACGAAAGGTCCTGGGCTAGATTCCAAGCTAGGGTTTGGAAATTATTAAGCGTTAAAAGCCATTGTTTCATATTCCAAAAAAGTCGCTGCAAAGATATTGTTGCTACTTACAATTAATCGAAAACATTTCATAAGTAAATCACAGATATACATTTTTTTTATATTTTAGGTTATTCACAGGTTGTTTTGATTTTTATTACACTACATTATTTGTAAATTTAATATTTTTAAAATGATGCATGATGCAAAAAAAATGTATTATACCATTTAATGCGAGACATATTTTTGTGTCTCGAGCTTTGTTTTTATAAATTGAAAAATTAAAATTAAAATTAATTTTTTATTACTAGTAAGTGATTTTTAGCATTACCTTTGCTATACGACATGAAAATGAAAAAAACCATAGTAGCGTTTCTGGCAAAACTTCTTGTTATTCGAATAGCAGTCAACCTGTTAAAATAGCATAACTGATGTGATGTAGAATTAGACTGTGATAAGCTCCCATTAGAAATATTTTACCATTTAATCTGGCTATTTATTTTAATGAAAATACCGTAACTGATATTTTACTGTAGATTTGATCTGTATAGAAAGCTCAAGACAAATAACTGTCTTGCGATTAGTGAAAATCTTAGCCAAAGGGGGCCTGAGGCAAATATTTTTAGTGGGGCATTTCTAAGGGAGATGAAATTTTCTGTTTCCTCCGTTTTAGGTAAAGGGTAAGCCAATTACTGTGAGCGCTAGGCTACGCATGCGCACACTTGAAATGGACCCTGCACACCCTTACGACCAAAAGTTAGATGTACCGTCAGAGTATTGTTGATTATTGACAGCACACTTGTATTTTGTAGGCATGCTATTCCATTGTTGATTACATACACAGCACTATCGCAGTACGTACAAGACTATACTAATGCAGACGCATAATTTTCCCAGCGCTCTCCTTACGGAAATCAGGCTATATACAGTGTGCGCCCGGAACCACAGCCCCTCAGGCTGGCACTGCTAGTGACACTCCTAGGAACCTCACTGTTCCTAGAACCTCACTTGTAACGTGCTCGCCTCTCATCATGCGGTCTTGGGTTCGAATCCCACTCAGGCACGGCATTTTTTCATACGTTACAAAAATCATTTCATCATTCACCGTCTGCATTAGCAGTAATTGCAGAACAGTCGGACGTTAAACCCCCCCCCCAAAAAAAAAAAAAAATCACTGTTCCTACATGTTCTAGACTACTATTAAGAATAAATACATTCTCTTCTCTAATTTCGTTTCCGTTATATATTTTTTGAACTGTAAGTATTGACACTTAATTCTCTGGTTGATTAAAACGTAACCGTATTTTTTCAAACAAAAAATATTGTTGACACAAAAATCTCCGGTACAATATTTTATAGGTTATAACTGTAACCTCAACATTATTACATTCAAATCATACTTCCAAACTCAAATTTCATTTTTTGTATGACATTTATAAAAATTCGAAAAACAAAATAAAGAAACCAGCTTAATATCTTGAATTTCATTTCAATGAAGAACTTGTAATGAAAGAAACATTCCAGTATTTTTAATAATTTATTATATTTCAGAAAATGTAATATAATTTATTAATCTTGATATATAAATGTATTTATCTTTATTTTATAAGCAATAAATTTTAAATGAAGTCTGCAACTGTATTTTATATATATGTTATACTGGATGCGCTTCACGTGGCAGTAATAACTTTTAATCACTTTCGCAATTTATAACAATATTAATAACAATTTTTGAAAGTTGTACATTTATTGCTTATTAAAATACCTCTTCAAATAATAGTTTGTTATAATTTTAATTTACAGATATAAAATAGCTATTTAGATTTATTAAAAACGCGCTTATTTTTCTTGATATCGCATCAGGTAGACTATTTACTTCATTAGTGATTTTACAGGTAATACAGTATTTTGTAAAAGAAACAGCGTGGATTATCCAAATTTATTCATGAAACCTGTAGTATTGTAACACCTAAGGCTTGGTCGTTCGGGATCTGGGTATTATAAATAATATACAAACGTTCTTTAAATTTACAAATTTTTTTACGGACACTATTACTAATTTATTACAGTTAATTATCAAAGTTATACTTATAACAAAATCTTATAGATTACGTTAAATAAATTCATTACAAAACTTAAGTTTAAACTAAACTTGACTATATAAGTGAGTCACTTATCAATCAAAAATATAATTTACCTATCCACAACAACTTAATACCACCCGTCAGACACACACTATTATCGTAATTTAGAACCGGTCCCGAAACGACGCTATTTCGAAAGACTTCTTTAATTAAATTAAGGTAAATGAATTAAGGTGCTTCTATTTGTGTTAAACCTTTCCTTGATTTTTAATAACCATGACTTTCTCTCTTTTACTTATCCCTCAACTTTGCCTTCTGTTATCAATTTCATTTATTCAAATTCTCGGTGGTGCATGATATGACCAAGATACGCCGTCTTCTTCATTTTTACGATAGCAGATGAATGCGGACTTGTATTAATCCTTGACAATTCCTCTGCGGTGGTTATTTTGCTCGTCTAGATTATTATAAGAAATCTGGGATAAAGCCACATCTCAGATATTTCTAACGTTTTGATATCTTCTTGCTAATACCTTTGTATAAATTTCATGCGAATCTATAAGGACCAGACATAACATTTTAAGTTTATCAGGTTTGGGCAGCAAGAAATTTAAGCATTTTCACATTACCTGCTCTTAAGACTTCTACTCTCAATGCAGTTTAAACAAATTTTTTTGTAAAAGAACTCCAATGACTCTTTTCCGAGCCCATATTAGTAATATTTAAGAACACGAATTTGGTTAGTTACTGCAGATCTTACAACGTTGAAAGATATGGGTTATAAGCGTTGAAAAAAAAAATTTTAACTGTCAATGAAAGGGTAGTAGGTTTTGGTTTATTGAAACCAATTTACCTGAAATTCCTGTGGCTATTCAGTCTCTTGATCTAATATAATCGGAGATATATCAGCCTCTAACATAATATTCGTTGCTTTTTGCATGTAAAAATGTTCAACCGAGGCAGGACACTATGTATATGAGGTCAATAAAATGGGAGATCGATTGTAGATGTCTTCGCACAATAGAAAATGCTTGGAGGACTCTTAATAAGGAAATATATTAAAAATCAGTTTGCGGATTTACCGATAAAAAAAAGGCTCAGAATTTTAGTTAAATACTAAAATTCCATTTTTATTAATCTTCTTCTTGCGTTCCAATGGGAGAGCAATTGAAACACTATTTCAAAAATATTTTCTCCTGTTTATTCTCCAAAGTGTACGTTTTTTTTTCCAGATTTATGAAAGTTGTTTAAAGCAGAATTAAAAGCTGTCTTATAGTATCAGTAGAAAAAATATGAAGGAAATGATAATATTTTAAAATCTGTCAGGTTATAGCTGGATATTGTTATTGTGATACCTAAAATATAGAAGAAGCGTTGAATTTAGCTGTAAAGTGTTAGCTGTACAAAAAAAAAGTATTTGGTTACGTAAATATGACATCTCATGTATGCGTTTAGAAGTACAGATGAATACAAATATGTAAATAAAGATGTGTTAGATAAAAGTAAAAAACCATTTTGAAAATTTCATATGAAAACGGTAAGGCAAATCTCAGATTTGCATAATTTCATATTAAAAATAAAATTACATTACGCACGAAAATTTACAAATAATTGCTACTTAAATATTGTGTATTTCAGGTTGTTTTGGTATGGTATTCACTCCCTGGTGGACAAATAAAGCCAAAGTTTATAGTCAGTTACTACGAGCTAAAAGATGGAATATAGATACTAAATCGTAAATTCGTAAACGATAATAATAGAGAGTATTGTTTCCGATAGTAAGTACGAGTGTGTTAACTGTTATTGTTTGTTATTCAGTGTGCGGTACAAGCAGTCGGAATATGCGAATCGTCGGTGGGAATGAAACTAGGATCAATGAATTCCCTTGGCTTGCGATGCTCGGCTACAAAGGAAAATTCTACTGTGCTGGAACATTAATTACTCGTTATCACGTGCTAACTGCAGCTCACTGTGTCGAAGGGTAATCCGATATTTATTTAAGCTTTCAATTTATTAATAATATTTTTATATAAATAATCAAGTTTTAGTTGTGAAGAATAATCATTGAATTTTAATTTTCATGATTACAGCTTTATGATATTTCAGTAAAACCTCGATTGTCTGTCATAAAAGGGCCGGTTGTTGGATGACCGGAAAAGATGGATTAAGCGTATAGCTTTGCAATCAAATGAAAGACTGCAATAGAACGAAAATCAAAAATATATTTTTTGAAAAAATAAATTACTTTTATTTAAAATTAATTTAACTATGGTTTGAAATGTGTTCAAAATTTTAAAAATGTTTTAAATTTACCTCGGCTAGCTTTTAATATAAATTAAAAATTTTAAGTGAATTTATTGAAAATATAGTAATGAAGTTGCTTACTTGATTTTAAATTTGAATTATTGAATAACTATCAAGTAGAATCTCCTTACTAATGGAGACATTTCTTCTGGTACAATTAAACTTTTTGATTACTCTTAATATTTTTTCAGCTTTGCTCTGTTATATTACATTTCTATTTTATTTAAAAAAATTAATTATTTCATCAAATGGATTCATATTCTTCTATAATTCTTCATTATATATTATAACTTAAATTAATATCCTCTACCTTCGTTAATTAATATCTTAAATCTTCATTTTTGTACCAATACAGAACTGGTTAAAAAGAAAAATTACCTCTTCATAAATGATTTCGTAATCGTTTACGTTTTGGCAAAATAGCTGTTGTGCCGTGACGGATAACAAGAAACAAAGGAAAACCGAACGACGGATAACCGGTATTTTACTGTACATCGATTGAAATTAATGCTACGTCCATCAAAATCATTGAAACTTGTAGGATGAACGTTAGCTCAGTAAATATAAACATAACACATGTTGCATTTCGTTTTAACATGACAATATTTTTAAAAGTTCTGCTTTATTTTGTTTGTTTACAATCTGTTAATAAAATTACAATTACTAAATTTAAGTAAATCAGTCAGTTTAAGTCAGAGAATTCTCCGACTCACGGTGTTTCTCATGTTGTAAGGCGTCAGGTCCCAGTCCCCTCGCTATCTGTACACAAAGTCACGCTCTATAAATAACTAGTACGTCCAATTTGGCTTTAGGCTATAGTGAACAAATTTATGGAGCCTCTCACAATACAACACAGAATATTCTTCAAAGACACCAGTCAAAAGTACTTAAAGCAATAACAAACGCACCTTTTTACGTTACCAATCATACTCTTCACGAATACCTGAAGATATCAACAGTTTGAGACATTGCAAACGCAACATACATCTCATTACACAAAAAGACATTTGACCACATAAATCCAAATGTCTAATCTATTTCAACTAATGATCTTCCTGTTAACAGTTGACTGAGACGAACGTGGAGTAGAGAGCTTCTCCGACCACCATTAAACACATTTCAAATTAACTTCACATGCCTGTTTAAAATCATTTCATTAAAAAAGTCATCTATCATCATAGTTTATAAATCATTATCATTATAATGTTGGCACCACAACCCTTGTACAATTTTGCGCCGAAATTGATCAGTGGATCGATCCACAATCATGTCACATTCACTCCATTTCTCAAGATTTATCATTCCATTTACTAGTTACGGTTAAAAAAAAATAGTTGTAAATAAAAATAAAGTTAAAACCCAAAAAAGTTGTAGAGTTAATCACTTGCACTGTCTTGTCACCTTTCGAAATCGAGTATTCGCTGAAAGTACACATTTTCAAGCCCCCTGAACTCAAAGAAATGTTTTTAAGGAGTAATCTGTGTAAACTAAATATTTCAAGAACGCAATATCGTACGAAATTGAAATTTTAAACTTAACATAATAGGAGACCCGGCACGAAGATTTATCATCAAAGTGGATCAACCGGAAGTAGTAGTTTATTCGTGCGATTTTCTTATAGACGGCTCTCACGATTTAAAAAAAATGGTCTAATTTTCTACATTATTTTTATGCTCTACAAAATAGGTTAAATGCAATGTGTGCTGAAGTTTTTGGGGGTAAGCTTTCGTGGTAACCAATGCGTTTCTTAAGGTTGCGGTCCTAATATGCATATTAGGGAAAATATTTAGAATTAAAGTTATCGGAAATTAAAAAACCTACAACCAGAATTAATTTTTTTAACAAGAATTATTTTCCACAGAACCTAGTTTAGCGAAAATTAGTAGGTAATTTTTTTATTCTCAAGTTCTACAGAGGTTGATTTTCATTTAGCGTCATTTATTCATGGTTAAAATTAGGTTAAGTTTTTCATTTTACATTGTTTACTAATGATTAAACATAGGTAACAAATATATATTTTTTAAATTATTTACATTGGCATGAGAAAGTCTTGTGATGTTCCACATAAATTTTTAACAACGTTTATATATTTTTGTTATTTGTTTAATACAAATTAATTCACACAGATAATTCATAATTATCTATCTTCAGTGCTTCTCAAAGTATTATTTATTCATCAATATTGTTTGTTTGCGCTAATTGTAGTGTTAGAATTGTTAATGAATCTTTATCTTTATGTTCAAAACAGGTTGAAGCAGAAGGAGATGACAGTCGTAATGGGAGAACATCATCGAAGATTAAAAAATGAAACAGAAACGGCAAAAAGAAAAGTTGTTCAAATTCAGCGACATCCAAATTTTACAATAGCTACGTTCAATAATGATATAGCTGTGTTAACTTTAGATGCACCGTTGAATATAGTTGATTCCAATCTTCGTACTGGTTGTCTTCCATCCATAAGTAAGTCTAACTTTAGTTTAAAATTACAGGTTTACTTACCAAAGTACTTGGGAGCCTGCAAACGTTAAAAGTGCAAACGAAATTGCAGTTAGGATTGAAAAAAGAAGAGCTACCGTAAAATCATTAAATTCTTTAATTTACAGAGCCGGAATACATACATGGAAGTGAAAAGGCGGTTGTATAAAACAGTAATTGAAAGTATCTCTATCTGTTGGAGATTGATGTATGGAGGTTGATGTGTGGAAAATGTCAAATAAAAATCTTTTACTGTAAACTATAACTATTGCTAAATGCTGTAAGCAATTGCATTGGATAATTGGCGTCGAAGTTGTGAAGTCACGAGATTGGATAGATTTAGAAATTAGTTTGTCACGATTAGAGCTGGAGTTGATGTCAGCATTTGGGTAATAGTGCAGTTTGTAATATTGTACTGTTTGGGCACATGAGGAGGATTCCTGAAGGTAGACGATAGTCTCACACAAAATGGAGGTTGATGCCGGAGTTGAGGCGTGAGAGAGAGAGAGAGAGAGAGAGAGAGAGAGCGACCGAGGTTCTTCTGATGGGAGAGTGTTCGTCGGCCGATGAGGCGTAGAGCCATGAGTGAGGATCACTGGCGGGATTGGGTTGGATGGAGATTAAGATGTGAGAAACGGTAAAGAGTGTCATAACATTAAATAATATAGTACATAAATTTTAATTTTTAACAAAGAAGTATTTTTCCTTAGGCTTCTAATGATATTTCAGTCCCTTCCTCTCTTGGTTAGTCGGTAATGTACTGAACTCTTAAGCTAAATTTTTTTGGATTCATTTGCTGACAAAAGTAAATGAATAAATAATTCTACATAAAAAGCTTCTACAAAGGTTTTACATAAAGAAAAGTTTTTGGACCAAAATTTAAAATTAAATAGCACAACTTCTTGGTAATTTTTGACGATTGAAGGATTAAATTTTTAAATTAGAAATGATAACACTAAACGCTTCTAATCCTGATGCATTTATGCGTTGAGGTAGGCTACTACATTTTCTTTTATCGTTTCCCATTTCTTCATTTCTCGTCCATCTGTGAGGTGGTCTTCTCTTAGCTCTTTCGTGTTCTTTTAGTCACTAATTCTTTAGAGTCCACCTTTAATCATATGTCCTGACTATGAAGCCCTATTCCATTTTTTAAAATTTTACCTTTGTTTTCTCCTCTAACTCTAAGTTTTCCCAAACCGTCTAGTAATTTTTATAATACTCTAACCACTGTTCTTAGACTGAAACTTAGATTCTTTATAATTTTCTACATCATTAAAGTTTCGCTCCCATAAATATGCATGTACTGGCAATACAGTCATGTTGAATAAACTCATTTTATTCGCATTCTCTAAATCAGATCTAAATACATGTCTGTAATAGTTTAAAGTTGTCCACCGATGTCCAATTATTCTACTTACTTACAGCAACCATCTTCTCTCCCTCCATCTCTCTGTCTCGTTGAATAACTATTTCACCAGCAAACATAACCACGGATGAAACATTGAAATTCCAATATACAATCCTTAGATTTATTAACATGGATCATCATAATCCTCTTCTAAATTTCGTCGGGCCAAACAAAACGCCTCTGCCCCTCTCTCTATCACTGAACCATTGTCTTCCTCTGCTCTCTTGCCATTCCATCATTTTCCCAATTCATCCATAACTTTACTCTTGGTCTACCTCTTGATCTTTTCCCCTATCTTCATGTACAGTATCCTCTTAGGCAGTGTACCCCCTTCATTCTACACAGCCAAATTATCCTAGTTCTGTCTGTCCAACCCTCCTCATCAAGTTATCCATCCCCGATCGTTTCCTAATTACATTATTTCTCATCCTATCTTTTCTTGTTTTTCTAGCATACCCCTTGCATTTCATTTTCCACAAATGTATTAAGGTATAGGGTATTTATTGCATTTCATTTCTTCCACCTACATTCTACTTTCTGTTTTCCTTCTATCCGTCCATTAAAACGGTTATAAACATACAATTATTATTATTAACCCCATTTTTTTGATGATTTTATTCAATTTCTGAAAACCTAACTATCCGTTTTACTTAAAATTTCCAGTGTGAAAAGTAGAAATAATTCTTCTAGGATATAATTCAGCAAAAATCATTCAAATCACTCAAAGTGTCTCGGAGTAATCGCAGTACGCATGAAAAGCACACAACTTGATTAAAAAATAAATGTAAATATTTTAGGAAGTAATGATAGCTAGCGGTTTATAATTATTCGCACTGTCTTAACATTATTTGATACTTGTTCATAACCTATGTAGGCTATGATATGATGTTTTGTTTATTAATTTTAATAAGAGAGTTAATTTTATGTAATTATGTTAGTATAAAGTTACAACTGTTTGCATACTTTCAGAGAATACAAATTACACAGCAGTAAATGCAGTAGTGGTTGGTTGGGGTAGAACAGCCGAGAGGAAGCCAACTTCAGAAAGTTTACAAAAGGTATATGCTATAAATTTAATTAGATATGATATTAATAAGTTCACATACTTCTAAATAAGTAAATATTTCGTAATATTAACTATATTAGTTTTAATAATCTTGATTCTGTATTTTTTTATCTGATTAAAAATATCGTTAAAAGTATCCTACTGATTATTTTGAGAGGCTGTGATTTACTATTTGTCTAATACAATTAATTATTTTACAAACAAAAATAGTTATGTTGAAGTTATCTGGTTAGATTCGAATATTTGTTAAGTATTATCTCTATTTACTTTTACTGAATGTAAATAAAAATTATGAGCAAAATAACTGACAAAATGTGGTTGTAGTAATACTGACGAGGAAAGGTTTCCACGAAAGAGAATTTTAAAGCTAGACTTTTTGTACACAGATTCATAGATTAGAAATAAATCTGACAGCCCCCCCCCCCCAGGTGCAGGAAGCTCGGGGAATTTCTATGATTTCGGCTATAAAACGTTTAGGTATCAGTAAAAATTATTACCTACGTACATTCTTGGCTATGTGTAAGCCTTTGAGTGCCAGGATCCGATGTTATCGTATGTGAGGTTCTTCTGAAAAGTGCCAGATCCGGTCACATCGGATATCGGTAAACTGTTGCGTAGATGCCTATACCTTGCCTATACACCAATAGAATACGTTGAATTTTGGCTTTATTATTTAAGGGGAGATTGTGCCTTGTATTCCCCCCCAATGTTAAATTTGCTATTCTTAGGTACATTTTTTCATAGAATTGGTAAAATATACGGAAATAAAACTTTACACACTTATAGTTGTCAAGTTTCTCTAGCTACTAAAGTTTTTTTAAATTTAATTTGTTATACCATAAAATTAAGAACAAAATAACTAATAACATACAATTTTTACAAATTACTTTCTATGTTTTTCCATATTACTAATTTTTGGAGAATCTGAAGAAAATCATAAAAATGCCTGTATATGAGCATGCACAAGACGAATAACTGGCAAGAGTTTCAGCCTGGTAGTTTTAATGGCTTCCAAGGAAAACGTACCTAAATGTTTAACATCTAAATTTAAGGGAACAGCCAAAAAAGAAAACAAAAAAAAAAAACAAAAAAAATTTTTGTTAATTTGACAAATATAAAACAAAATGTACCCGAACAAGTAAATTTCCCAACAGCAGTTGGTTAGAAAGCTAAACCAACAGCTTGGAATATTAAAAACAGTAATACAGATACTTTTAAAAAAACTAAAATTCACTTTGATCTAAAACGATCAGTTTAAAATTATGAAAATATTCATTGTTAGCGACACGATAATATTTTGTTTAAACATGCTAAAAACTTAATTTTTTCATTAAAATAATAATAATTATTATTAATTTGACCTTAGTAGTTGATGCGACGTTAAATAAATGAATTAAAAAATAAAAAAATAATAATAATTTTTGACATAATTTAATGTTTTTCTGTCAGATCTAAGTCTGAACTATTGAAAAAACATAAAAAACTGAAAATAGAAATTTTCAGTCAACACGTCATCATAGTCTCGCCTTAAGTAAATTATGAACTTTCATTTTAAGTCAGTAGATTTTGCTGTTACTTAGTTATACCCACGGTAAACTCTTCTATTTACCAAGTATCTCTTCTTCTTCGAGTAACTCTTCCATTAACCTCTTCTATATACCTGTTTTATAAAGATTTAAGTTTTTGTACTTCTTTGTAAACAAAAGCATCAAATGGGGGCTTCATCGGGCGGTTGTAGTGGCAGTGTTATTTTTGGTTATGTTAGGTAGTAATTTTAAAAATAGTGTTATGTTTTACTTCAATCTAATCAGAACGAAATTGTCCGTAAAATGAAATAACTCGTGATGGTAAAAATATTTTTTGCTTAAAACATAATGGATGAAGAATATTACATGAACATCAAATTTCAATCTAAATGTGAAAAATCTAAATTTCCGGGAACAGAAAAAAACAAAAGGCACAAGTCAAAAACAAAATGTACACAAACATGCGAATTTTCCATCAACAGTTGGTTAGAAAGCTGAACTAACAGTTTTGAGAATATTAAAAACAGTATGCAGATATTTAAAAAACTGACATTCCCTTTACACTAAAACGTGAAGTATAAAATTACGAAAACTATTCGTTCTTTGTAACATGATAATTTTGCTAGGTAAACCTGCTAAATACTTACTTTTTCCATTAAAATAATTTTTTACGTAATTTAATGTCTTTCTGGTAGATCTACGCCTGAAGTACTAAAAAACATAAAACACCAAAAACCGAAATTTTCAGTCAAAACCATCGAGAGTCTCACCTTAAAAGTTGTTAAGTTAGAAACCAAAACCTGAATTTCCTAGTTAAATTTAATTAAAGAATTAGTTGTTCACTTCTGGTACACCCGGTACATTGAAATTAATTAATTTAGCTGTTGCTAAGAGTAGCTGTCAGTTACTATAAAAACAATCATCGATTTTAATAAATTCAATAAAAGTATTTAAAAGTTTTGAATAACCTTTGCTTTACGGAAAATGAAGGGCTGAGTAATTCCTTTTTAATGTTAATTGAAACAATCACACAGTTTTAAGTTGGAAATTTATAATAAATTGACTTATTTAACAAAAAGAAATTTAAAAAATCTGATCCAAGAATATTTTACAAATAGTCGATAAGTTTTCAAGTGTAAGTTGATAATTTATAGGCCTAACACTTTTTTTTAACAAAAAATAGTTCTATAGTTCTTAAGGGGAGCCGACTGATTTAAAAAAAAATCTGGTGTGAAACACTCACACAACTTTCTCTTGCCAGTGCAAATAATTAACAATAAACCTAACATTAGTAATAAAACATAAGAAATAAACAAAAAACTAACCTCAACAAACATAACCTAATTTTAATCATGAGTGAAAGACGCAAAATGAAAATCAACCTCAGTTTGGCTTAGAAATACGGAAAATCACTCTTTCTCTCTAAATTAGGCTCTGTAGAGAAAAATGCTTTAAATAAAAGTTGTAGATCTTTTAATTTTCTATAAATTTAATTATATACACTTTTGTCGTAAAATGCATACTAAGACCGAAATGTTTAAAAAATCGATTTTTCTCACGTTTTCGTGAGAAAAAAAACAGAAAATCGCAAATTACCGCTAAACTAAGCGTTATAAAAAAAAATGTTTGAAATAAAAGTTGTAGGTTTTTAAATTCTCTACAACTTTTATTATATAAGTTTTTGCGCTAAAATTTATATTAAAGCCGTAATCTTAAAAAAACAACGTTTTTACGTGATAAAAGCCTCACCGAGAATTTCAGCAAACATGGCGCCTACCCTATCTTGTAGAGAATAAAAAATTGAGTAAAATAGGCGATTTTAAAAAAAATCGTAGGACCAGTTTTTGAGAAAATCGCAAAAAACTGAAAAATTATACGAATAAACTACTACTTCCGGTTGACCGATTTTGATGAAAATGTTCGTGTCGGGTCCGGTAGTGGTATGTAACTTAAGTTTCAAGTTTCAAGTTCGTACGATGTTCCGTTCTTGAGATATTCTGTTCACACACAGACCAATCGCTAAAAACATGTTTTTTGGGTTCAGGGGGTCTGAAAACGTATAGATCCGGTGAAAACTCGATTTCGAAAAATCGACATGAAAACAATACTTTCCTTCCTATATATTCATATAGGCAAGAGAAAGTAAAAATTGATTTTTCAATTTTACCATATATTGACAGATCGTTTTCCCCTATTTAAACTGATATACTGTATAACACGAAATTGGTTGCTTTTTCTGTTGAGAAAAAATTAAGTTTTTATGTTGGTGGGCAAGAGAAAGTTGTGTGTGTTTCACACCATTTTATTATTTATTTACACCAAATTATTCCTAATTTAGTATATCGCAACTCGTTTACGCTTTAATTAAATCTTAGGTAGATTTGTTTCATAAATTTTTTTAATTAGGTTTCTTTTAAAACCTTTTAAGATAATTTTTTTGTAATGTCTGCATTGTAAATTAAAAGGTACGGTAAAACCACTCTTTGGCACACTGTTTTAAAACGTTAGATTACTCTGGGACAAAGCAGAATATCTCAATTTTGATTCCAAATATTTGAGAAAACTATAACAAGTGGAAACCGCTTTACTAATTCTGTACAATCTGTGTGGTTAATAACTATACCAACCAACCAGTTGATGCGACTACAAAAAAGTAAAACAAAAGTAAAACTAACATTAGGAGAACTGAAGCTGAGAACATAACATAAATGAAACAAAAACTTCCGTAGAGATTAACAAACTGCTATTTGTTATTCATAAATAGTACCTATACAAAATAGGAAAGTGTCCTTAATTGAACAAAAGAGACGAGTAGATATTTAAATTCTCGTACTTTTACACTCTTAATTAGCCTACGTATTGCTAATTTTACACTTTCTTTAACACGTTTGGTTAACTTTTACGAGGAACACTAAATACAAAATCATTTATCTATTTCGTGTACAACATTAATTAAATTTCGTAATTTATTATTTAATACTTCCAACATCAATAGTATTTTATTTATGTATACAAATATTATTTATTACTTTTATAAAAATATAATTTATTGTGCAAGAGTTGCCTCAGCTATCTCTACCGATCCTAATCTTTATGCCTCTGTCGTACAACAGCATTACCGTTCAACAACAGCATTCGCACCGTTCTTTTACAAGAAATAATAAATCCAACGAAATTCAATTCTTCCTAGGCCTTCCCCAGGGCTTTTCACCTTTTGGAGTTTACTTTCAAATCTCTCTCGGCAACCTCTCCTCTGGTATCCTTCTGATATGGTCATATCACAAAAATGCTGTCCTCCAAATGGTTTTCCAGCGTAGCTTAAAATGTTATCCTTTCTACCAAAATATATCAGTTGGTGTTAAATAATTGGTTGGATGTATTAATTCAACCAAAAATACTAATTTAAATATTAAAAAATATATTTGTTACACATTCCTTAATTTTCTAGAACAAACACATTCGAACATATCTGAATGTTTAATAGAATTAAAGTATTTTGGTCGAGTTCAGTTACAGCTCCCTCTGAGTTGATTCCGGTCAACCTTTTATTAAAACGCAGCTTAGCAGATTTGCCATCAAAAATAGTTATCTTTTCCAAATTCTCAATAATCCAAAATAAAGAAAATAAGGGGTTTTTATTCGTCCTAATACGGTTGTAATTATAAAAGTAATACGGTTCTTTTAAGATTTACCAGTCAGATGCATTGCTAAACACATTTCATTAGCCTCCAACAAAATAATTGATGCAGTCTTATAGGTGGTTTCTTAGTTTTCGATAAAATTGTGCCAATCTGGTAAATCTGAAAATCGTCAGTTGTTGGCCGACTGTTATGGAGATTTTTGGGTTTTATGGATTTTTAGGCGTAGAAAACGAAAATGTCACCACCGGATTCGTGTTCTGAGTTCTGACCCTAAAAAAGTGACCTGACAAATCGCCGTATTAATTCGGATCGGCGACCTCATTTTCAGAATCTGCGTCAAGAATAAATGAACGTCGAATTATTTATTTCGTTTATCTAATTTTCTTTTTTTAAGTTGGGTTTGGATTCTTTATTAACATGTAATTTTTGTGTTTCCTCTCTCGATCCATTAGTTATGGCGTTTAATTTTCTCCAATATTTCTATTTGTTTGTTTACTATGATTTTACCCACTATTTGGGTTACTGCATTGCGTCCTTTTGAATACATGTAATAGTT
Source organism: Catonia carolina (assembly GCA_035578175.1). Lineage (NCBI taxonomy): Eukaryota > Metazoa > Arthropoda > Insecta > Hemiptera > Achilidae > Catonia > Catonia carolina. The sequence goes on from JAQMRL010000001.1 coordinate 31,885,175, forward strand.
TTGATAATTTTTTGAAGGATTAGCTCTTATGTTGGCATATCCATAAAATTTGTTTAACTACAATAGTCTAACCAACCATTTGATATTTTTAACCCCAAATTTATGGAACTCGAAATTTAGTGTAACTTGTCTGACGCTGACAAAAAAGCCCACGCCGCGCAATTGCTAGTTTATTTTATGTTTTTAAAAATTTCATGTTTTTATACTCATTTTACCTTTTTTATTTAATTTACTTAATTTACAAATTTTAATAAATTAATGATAAAAATGTTAAATCTGAGTAAAAATTGTAAAATTATATTCACATATTGATGCTGACATCGCTACAGTACCAATTAAAGACACTAGTTTCTTTAAAGGTCTCTTGGGTATCGGTGATCAAATTTATGTTGTCGATGTTGTATCTGAATATTCTGGGATTACACAAATGTCTTTCTCTGTGAGATTTATTTTTTGAGATCGATTTTTGTTTCAGATATTTATTTTGACTTATTTGTATTTATTTTTGAAATTTTTTACCTGAATATCTGAATCCAATATTGTAGTATCCTGTGATGATTTTTCATAGCTCTACCTAACAATTCTTTGGAATTTTGTGTGTTTTTTCTGGATTCTTTGTAACTATTTTTTACCCTCAAGAAGAATTCATACACTGACTTTTTATGAAGTGCTAATATGAGTCTGTCATTTCCTTAACAATTCTATTAGGTATCCTCATACCTTCTTTTTACTTTTCATTAATCTTTTGAATAAATGTATTTTGAGTGTGACACAAATCATATTAAATCAAATAAGTCATTGTTGCTCATCTGAATTTGTTATTTTAAAATGAATTAGAATGGTTTTTTTTAGTTTCTAACCCTCCAAAATTTCCCACGAATTCTTATGTCTACTTTTTACCAAAAAGAATGATTTTTTAAACAAGATTTTAATTTTTCTTGCAGGTATCTGTACCAATATTGTCAAAGGAGGATTGTAAAAAGTCTGGGTACAACAAATCAAGGTTAACAGAAAATATGATATGCGCAGGATATTTAGATGGCAAGAAAGATGCGTGTCAGGTAAGAATTTTATTATTTATAGGTACATAAATAATATTTTTAAGAGATTCCATAAATAATTTTGTTCGATTCGGTAGAAAAATTTACTGAATTTCTGAGAAAAATAATAACAAATTAAATTGTTTAAAATTGATTAATTCCTTTGTTTTAAAAAAGGGGTGACAGAGTAGCAATGAGTTTACATTGTAAAAGCCTCGTTGTGAAGAGTATCGTTGTCAAGATTGTTCAACGTAGTCATGGCGGTGAAGTCGTTCTTCCTGCTTTTTCACAAAACTCTGGGTTTCATTGGAGATTCTTCAGTTCATTCGCAGTTCTCCTGTGGAGGTCGTTGTTTCTGATTTATAATATACCAGAGTTCGTCAACGATGCCTCTTAGCGACGGTCGCGCTAGTTCTGTTTAGTTGTGAAAGGGCTAGGGAGATGGGCACCATTAACTATGTTACTTCCCGCCAGTTTACTGATATGCTTAAATTTTTAATTAATTTTAAGTATAGTGACTATTTCAGTAGATAGGCCTACTTAGATGGTTCTGAATTTGATTCATGACTAGAACATGGCAAATTTTCAAACATTTCCTCGCACTAACATATTATTAAAATTTAATAAAATCACCAATAATTTTTACAATTAATACAACTTAAAATAGTAGATCATAATTATAGAAAAAAACTGAAAATTCTAATTTATTTTAAAGAAAAACCTAACAAATAGTTTATAAATATTAGGACGTTTTTAGACAATGTTCTGTAATATTTTTTAATGAAATATTCAGTTTATGTCTAAGATATTAAATTAAAGAGTACTTAATTTTTTAATTTCAGGGAGATAGCGGTGGACCCCTTCATATAAACGCAACCAATTCCTCTCACATGGAAGTTATCGGTAAGTGAATCGATCAAAAACAATTTAATAATGTTCCATTTTGGGCTTCATGTAAGAGGACGGCAAAAGAGACCAAATATCCAGAGAAGAACTTCTTGGGGTCGGAAAATTGACCTTAAGTGAAGTTTATGTGAATGTGAGTCAGAGGCGGCTTGTGTCTTCAAAAATAGGTGAAGAGTTACAAAAAAACTGAAAAAAAACCAATATACTAATGAGTGTCCGCGAGACTCCCGAGAGTTAAAAAATGTAAAACACACGAATACACAGTGTCTGTGGTGTAATTGATATTTATTACATACATTGGACATTTATTATGTATTTTCAGGCCATTACAGGGGCTATTTAAAACATTACAAAGTGCTCTAAGCAGATACAATATTTTTATATACTTTTTACACGATATTTCTTCATTTAGTGTAAAACAAAAAATAATTATAACAGAAATTATACTTATTTTGTGAGAGAAATAAAGCTCGATACTATCCAGGAAATAGGCGAAGAGGCTCTTCACGTATTTCACCTGAATAGCCACTGCTGACATGATAACTTGGTAGGAGGGGCGTGTCCAACCTTGCTCCTCTCCAAAACCCTAAATTCCATGATTTCATGTATTCTTTGATTATAATTTTATGTAAGGATAGACTACTGGATTGTTATAGAAAGCGTATTGTAAACTTAACGCACCTTTTACTTACCAAATGTGGCTAACCAGCTTTTATTTGTTAATCAATTATTTTTTTACTTTTACATTTTAATAAATTGTGCATTATTTATTTTCATAATTTCAAAAGGTCGTATTCAGAACGAATTTCAGAAGTAATAAATTGATCAAATTTATCAATTTATTATATTTGTTTCAGTCAGTCGCTGGTAGAAATCAATATAATTGTTCAGCAACATAAATCAATTCTCGTTAACGAATGAAAACAGATTTTTTTTTAAAAACCATTTTAGGCCTCGTAAAATAACTTTTGATATTTCTAAAATCGATTTTTTTTTCTTTCTTTTAGTGATAACCTTACATAAGCCTTGGATTGTGGATAGGTAATGATTTGAGGTAATATATGAAAAAATGCCAGACCTGACCGGGAATCAAAACCGCACCCCGATGCATAGTTGAAGCTAGTTGCGCAGGCCACTACATTACATTATTTGACAATGTTGAGCCAACATTCTCAATATTCTTTCACTGTAGGCTTTTCTTTTCAAGTGTTCTGCTTTTATTCTTCGTGAAAGCCCTTGAAGTCAGTAACCAATTGTTTAAAAAATTGATTACTGACTGATTTAAACTTAAATGTTGTTGGTCCAATATTTATTTTCTCGGTTTATTCCAGTTTTCCATATTATTTCTAACTTTCTTAAACCATTTATCCAACATATTGGGTGTATTGTTTAGTATCTTAAAAATAATTGTTTTGGAAACCGTTAACCCTCCATTCTATACAGCTGTCTGTAGAATTTGTGGTCATCATTTTTCTGATCGCTTTCGTGTAACCGTTTGTTTTTCTTGTACAATTCTTCTCGCCCTCATAACGTGTACTGTTCAACTACTAACATCAAATCCATTACTTTGCGAAGGATATATTTCCCAAATTTATCTGCTTCTCTTAAACCGACTTTCCTGGTAATTTTTAACATTTAAAGACACGTATAGACTCGCAGGTTTTATAACAAAGTTATTATATCTGATCTTAGCTTGTCCCAAGTGCTTACTTCTTGTACGATATATAACGCGTTCTTTGGAGTGCAACGAACACATTTTCACTTCTGTCTGTTGTTTGCTACCAACTCTCTGGACTTTATTTGTATTATCTCCCCGAGATAGTTGTATCTATTAGAATTTTTAGATTTATTAACTTTATAATTATAAAAAGATGGCGGTTGAATATTCACATACAATCAGTTATTTTCGTGAATATTTCGGCGACCGAATCCTCAATGAATTGGATTCCTGATTACGATTTACAACTTTAAGGCAGTAGCGGCAGTGCCTTCAAAATAGGTGAAGAGTTGCAAAACTCCGACAAAAACTAGTACACTAATAAGTTTCTGCGAGACTTTCGAGAGTAAAAAAAAATGTAAAATATACATACCAAACAATTGTGTAACAGCGCAAATAAAAAACAACTAACATACACGTACATAGAACATTCAGGTGCAGTAGGCTGGTCGACCCGCCCTAATCTCTTCACTATTCGTGGATGGGTGGGGAGAGGTAGGCGTGTATATTTGCCACTGACTCTCCGTTGTTATGGTAACCCGCTAGCCCTGGAAGAGAAGCAGCGGCCGCCCATCTAACTCTCCACTTGGCCATTTATTACGTTTATAAAGGCCATTTTACAAGTACTATTTAAAAAACCATTAGAAAGCGCTCTAAGCAGATCCAATAATTTTACGAACTTCTTAACACGACTTTTCTTCATTTAGTTTCTAACAAAACTTGGGTCTTTTTCGTTTTCTGTATGCCACTATCAAATTCAAATTCCCTGAAGGGTTACACACTTGTTCATTTCTTCCACTTTCTGCCTTACTGAATACTCATCTGAGACAGACTCACTCACGCACGCGTACACACGTCCTCCCCATTTTCCCATTTGTTTTATTTCTGAATTTGATTGTTTTATTTTGCTATTACTACATTACTATTATGTTATATATTTTTAATTATTTACATTGGGAAGAGAAATTCGTGTGAGTGTTTTACACGACATATTTTTTCAGTTGTTACATCTTCTGGGATTATGCAATAACCCTCTTTTCTGAAGAAAGTCTACAACATCTTCCTCCGTCGGAATTATATTAAGCAACTCAAAAAAATTCATAGTAGACTGACTATATAAACTTTGTAGTAATTAACAGTGAAAATGAGAGTGAAGTTGACACTACGCAGGAATATTGCTAGTCAAATTGGCGCGCTAGACGCACGTGTGGGAGAATTGTGTAACCCTTCAGGGAATTCGGATTTAATAATGGCTTACAGAAAACGGAAAAGACCACAAAACGTAATTAAACCAGGAATTATACTTATTTTGTAAGAGAAATAAATCTCGATACTATCCCGAAAATAGGTGAAGAGGCTGTACACCTACTTCACTTAAATAACCGCCGCTGCTTTGAAATTCTACCCATGGTTTCTTACTGCAACGTAAACCAACCCGTTATAACCTAAAAGTAAAATATAAGAAAATGTTAATGAAGTCTTAAAAGTCACTAAAACTTTATCCTGTGTTAACTAGAAAATGTTTTTCTACATGCAGTACACACCTCTCTTCTCGGCTTTTCTATTAATCTAAGGAAAGTGCAGGCCTACTACAGGTGGAACAAGTAGTAAATCAGTCTCGATCAGAACTAAATATAATTATTTTATTATAATCATCTCGTAAGAGATTTATCTTTTTATAAATGTAAATCTCCGTTCATAGAGCAGCACTATTCTTTTGTAAACTCAAAAATTTTAGGTAACATGTTAATTAGGTTTACGTTCAACTTTCACTTTTACAAATTTCAATTATTTAATTCATGTAGGCAAAAATACGTTGTAGAATTTTGTATCATTTGTTTTGTATTTTAAAAGAATTCCAAAATTAGTTGTCATTTGACTATTCGTAATTTAAAATTTTAATGTGGCACACAGTAGTAAAAAGTGAAAGTTACTGTTCTCCGAAAAGTACATAGTATATACGTATATACTAAACTGAAAGTTTCAATTTTAAACAATTTAGGAAAGGTTTTTCATTTCATATATCATTCAAATTTTATATTACATTTTGTTATCCGTACTAATATTAAAAACAAAATTAATATTTGTTTATAAGAGGTAATCTCTGAAACTACCAAACAATCTCAAAAATTAATTAAATGTTAAAAGGATTAAAGTTTTTTGAGTAGCATAGGTTATACGGGATAATGTAATTTTTTAAATTTCAAAAAACTGTGATTGGTAAACTGAAGCAATCTTGTATTATATTAGTTTGATGTAAGGTCATTTGGAATGTTAGTTTTTTTACTTTTCAGTATTATACCATCTACTGTGTACAAATTACCGCTCGTATTCATTCAGGTATCAGGTACGGCTGAATAGCACCCTAAAATATGGTGTCATCCTTTATCCTCTTTCATTTTTTCAAAATTTTAGAAACTTAAATAAGGGACACATAACTTACCCAAAAAGTCACATCTGATTTATTTGTACAAACTTATATAAACCTTCAAAAAATCAAAGTGATTGTACCCAAGCAGATTTTAGCTACTTCTTAAATCATAATAATACTTCCTATCGATAATATATTTAATATTAATAATCGATCTTATATTTTTTGTAATACGTATTCAGGTACTGTCAGATCGTTCTTCTTTTCTATTGGTGTTTCATAATATCAAAACAATTCCAGCAGTAATTTGTTTTATTTGTACAGTGGTGATTTGACTTTAAAAGTGTAAGGTTGTGTGAGAAATTAAATGGTTTGATTTTTGGGTGAAGCGTGGCGAGGGGGTGTTAGTGACAGCAATATAAAAGGTTGATTATCTGAATTTACGTACTGTATATTCGTAATATGTCAGAATCAAAAGAAGTAATCAGGATATTTAGATGACTTTTTGAAAAAAAATTGAAGCTATAAATGTCACCGTAAGAGTAGATAATCATAAATTTATGTTAATTTTTGCGTTGTAGTACCTAATTAGAAAATTATAAATAAAGTTTTAATATTTTTTATAATTTTGCTTTTGTTTCTCCCTGAGTGTATCCCTGGATTGAGACCGATCGACATTCCAATCTACAGCTCCAACCAGGCACCAACCATCGTCACACGGCTAACAGACGTCGACGAAAACCCATTGACCCCATCATGCGTGGAAAGAACATGTCGTCTCCACTGGACAACGTGACGCCGTTTCATCCACTTTCTCGACCGTCACGTCAACTTCTCCCGCTTCACCCACCCACCTAGACGACAACCGCTTAAAAGCCTCTTTTCAGGGTCCCTAAAACATTTAAGGTTACCCCACGCCATTCATGCTCACCGTTGACACAAGGTTAAATCAGTTTCAGCTGTCTTTTCGATAACAAAACGTGAACGATGACATCTGGTCACAATAGTAAACTGCAACGATGGTTAAATGCAATTTTTAATATCAGTGACGAAATAATGAACCAATTGGCAGAAAACAATCACAGTGGAATGCATACATGGGTGTGCTGATACGCTTGTTGCTGTGACGTCACTACCGGAACACCCTTAACATAACTAACTCAAAATCACAGTCCTTTTCTATTCGCACTGTTCAGCGGTGTAAATTTCTGTGGTGCTTAGTTTTAGGCGTGTTTGTGAATATATTTCAGCTTTCTTTTTAAATTTTTCTGTGATTCCAATCGTAGGTAGGTATCAGTTACTAAAGATAACCTATAAATGACTATATACAGTGTTTGGTTGTAACAACAATGCCAAAAGAGTAGACAAGTAGATAGCTGGACTCCATCTTCCATAAGTGACGTAGTCGCGTGGATCGGACCAAATTAATTAGCGTGATGACCACCCCTATCTGTTCTATCAACCGAGGCAAACAGTTCATTACCACGGTTCATTTCAGAATAAAAATGTTATTATTTTATTTGAAACGATGGTTTCTGAATAAGTGAATTGGAGTTGTATGTACTAACATTATTTTTGTTGTTTGTTTAGGAATAGTTTCTTGGGGCCGTGGATGTGCAAGACCAAATTTTCCAGGTGTTTACACAAAAGTGGCAAATTATGTGGATTGGGTAAAGGAGCAAATAAAAGGAGAATGTTTATGTTCCCCGCCAAAAATCTCATAAAACATATTTGAAATGTAAATTTATACCACTGTGTTCTCCAAAATATTGGTTTGTTTGAACTTGAAAATTTTGTAACAATGAATTTATTTGATATGTATGTGTTCAAGAATAGTTTTACGAAACGATCTCAGTTTAGACTGTTTTTACAAAATTTAATTTTTTACTTAATGAGTTCCTCCTCAATAACGCAATGTGAATGTAAATGGTGATTGCTCTAATTAATTTTAAACAAAATGCACTCAGATATTATGTTGATTGTTCAATCAGATCTATTGTGCATGCCGTTTGTATAAAATTGGTGAAATTTTTTAATTGTGTTTTAACGCATTCATTGTTTGTTAATTTTATTTGGTCACTTCCACCACGCAGTGGTTTAGAAAGCTAAGTTTCACTGAATTACAAAGCAAATGGTCCCGGGTTCGATTTTCTGTCAGTATCGAAAATTATAATTCGTTAAACTGTTCTATGAGCCAAAGTGATTACTGATAAACAATTGATGCATCAACAGTTAAATAGTGACTTAATAGCGACTACTGTCGCAGATTGAACGGTAGGTTTAAACTCGAAACATTTTTAAATGCGTTGAATATTAAAGGATGTTAATATTTACTTTAACGCCAAAGAGGCGTTAAAGATCCCACTGATAGAAAAACATCTCTCGTTTCATACAGATATCAGAAGACACTTACATAACCAAATCAAACAACACTGGAACAAAATCTGGTCTCACCATCCTCCAAAGAAACTTCACAACATCAGAAAACATATTTTTGAAATCCCACAGCCTTACTTGGAGCTTCGAAGACATCAAGTACTACTTACACGATTACGCATTAGACACTCTACACTTACACATAAACACACACTGAAGAAAGATGAAGCACAACATTCTACACATTGCAACACGCTACTTTTAATCAAACACATCATCACAGACTTCCAAACTACACAATCCACACGAACACTATTTAAAATTAACAACAATTTAGCACTCAATTTGGTAGACAAAGTAGCGGTTCAAAATACAATAAATTTTTTTAAATTTCACATATTTCAAATTTGATTTATAATTGTTATATCACATAATGTTATTTTTCATTGTGTTATTCCATTTTTTAATTTTAGTTGTCAAAATTTTCATTAAACCTAATTTTTCATTCTGTTTTTATTGATGACCTTATTGTGTTTGTTTGTGTCTTCTTTGGAAATTTTGTACTGCATGTATTTATATGTAACGTGGTCGCTAATGACCTTGTAGTCGGTGCGACCTTAAATAGATAAATAAATAAATAATATTCATTTTAAGTAATTATTTCGCAATCAATTTCTAAATACAAATATAAACTTCAACAAAAACGATAAATGTTGGAATTTTTAGCAATATAAAAAAGATAATGTAAAACGATTTAACTAAATTACCGTCTGTAATTAAAAAATACTAATTAATTATTAGTTACTTTTTTAAATTTTGTGCAAAACAATTTACTAATTGACACAATTATTGGACAGATGCTCAAAATTATCACTAGAGAGTAAAAATAATACGAATACACAGGATAGTTTGAATATACGACAAGTTTGTCTAACGAAGTACAATTGTGCGACTTTGTTAAAACGGGCACAAACAAAACACATTCAGGGGTAAAACAGAACAAAATACTACGTACAATTCAACACATTGTTCTGACTACGTTGCCAATAGAATACTACACAATGACTTACTTTTACTATACGTCACCGGCGCATTAAAATATCTTTGTAATTCTATTCACAGTAATTTTAATCTCACAAAAATCCTGTTATTATACAGCTTGTCCATTCGTGACATATATTAGGTTATCCTTGGAGAACGGTTAAGTACCGATGGTTTAGAGACCTCCAAAGGAACTAATGTGGATGTTTAGCAGCGTAAACACCAACAAGCTGAACCAAGTAAAAATTTTATTATTTTCTTCATACTTGTCATTGTTTTTCTTAAATGTTATTGTTAACATCAGCCAAAATGCTGTTTTGAACCTCTAGCCTTCCTCACTGAGTGAAAAAGTATGCTTATCAGCATGCCGAGCTCTCGGAAAAGCATCTACTTTTCGCCCTGCAAATGACACCGTCACTTCATTCACCAGAGGTGAACTGGCTGTAAAACGAAATTCATTACTCTCAGAGGAGATAACTCTGATTAAGGTCTTTTACTCCACTACCTCTTCTGTTCTTAAATGCTTCAATCATATAATTGGCTGACTATTCTTAAATAACAGATTGTAAGTAAGCAAAAGAAAGTTAAAAATTTAAAAAAATAATACTATAATGAAATGTTTGCATTAGTCGGTAATTTAGTTTTAGGCTCCCTTCTTTTAATGCATCTACATGCCGTTAGGGTGAAAAAAAACATACAAAATTTAATAACGCTGTGATAAAAACACCAAGAGGTAACTCAAACCCTGTACAGTATCTTTGTGTATGAACTGAAAGTAATAATTCTATCTTTTCTGCGAATTATTTTTGATTTTCCGGATTACCAAATGGTTCAAGATTATTTTGAATAAATATTATGTTTTAGTTAATTTTACGTTGTATCAGAATCTTTTTCATTTACGACTACGGGAACTGGAACGATGGATTTTTACTTGTAATATTTGTCAGATCTTAGCTGGATATTGAACCCGGTTTGTAGGCTAGCGATCTAACCGCTACCGCCCGGGAATAACATTTTAGTAGCAATCAAAAATTTATTTTTATCAATTTTTTAGTATTACCTACAGCCTACTTTTTAATGGTACAAATAGTTTGTGTAAAAAAATATATTCCAGTAGAAAATGATGTATTTTAAACACGTATAAAATCAAGAAAGCAATCACCATAGGTGTTTTGAAAAGCAAGAAATAAGGTTTGGATGATTCAGTTAAGTGAAAATATTAAAAATTGAAGCAGTCTTAAAATGTTTAATTAGATTTTAGTTTTCTAAGTATCTAAAAAAAATAATATTTAAGTAGTAAAAGTATAATTTTAGATAAGTAGATAATAATTAGATTTATGAAAAGTTTTGTTGTAGTGCTAAATTACCTGTATATCTGAGTTACCAAAAGTTCGGCACGATAGTTTTATTAGAGAATTATTTTGTTGATTAAAATCTTGACGGTTTTTTTATATTTTAATTGATATATTATGTACAAATACTGAAATAAATTTTTAAATGAAATTGTTAACAAAGCAGAAAGAAATGAATAAAAATAAAATAATTCAATACATAAAACTTTTGCTAATTGTCAGCAATAATTTTTCAAAAGAAAAACAGAATAATGTAGTTCTAATTGACACAAAAATGAAAAATATTGGATGAATTTACATGGTTTATTTTATTTATTTATTTATATAATGTTACTATGATCATTATCACCAATCTATTATAATTTATTTCATAAAATTAACTAAATTGAAGATGACGAGTTCGATTCCCGGCTTGTATTCTACTTTGTCTACACTCCTCATGTTCCTCTTAGCGTAGTACAGTTACGAAAATTATCAAACTTTCCAAAGTCATCTTTTCAGTTTCCGCAGTTTTGTCTCTCCCACTTATTGGGTACTTTTCTTAATTTAATTTTGGCGTTCTGAAATTCCTCTTTCCCTCAGGTCTTCCTCCAAATTTCACTTTGGTAACCTTTCATAGTGCATTCGAATAACGGTGCCATACTTAACTGTCTTTCTTTTAATTTATACAGTAGTGGTTCCCGGTTTTACAATTACTTCTGACTGTGACATTTCTAACATGATCACGTCAGGATTTACCCATTAGTATTTTCTTCGAGAATCGGCATTTCGACAGCAATCAGCTTACTGGTAATCTTCTTGATTACTGCCAAGCTTTCGACACCGTGTTTTAATATCGCAAGATATTTATAAAGTTATACGAGTATATTCGTATATTAGTAATCTGCGATACTTGTTGTTTCCCCTACTAGTGTACTATTTAAGTGATACTATCTCACACTACTTTTTGAATTCTTCATATTTTATTTCCTTATCCAGGCTTCCATGAGAGCTAATATACCTACTCCCAGAAACTTATAAATGTCCACTTTTTCCATATTTTCTCCATCTCACTCCATTATATATTTCCCCTCTGTCCGCTCCTAACGCTCAGTTTTACCCTTATAAACATTTAAGAAAATTTTTCTGTCTTTCAGTGCATAAGCCTATTTTGTAACACTGAGTTTTATGTCTTCCTACATTTTAATAGTACTGTATTATCTGCGTAGAAAAAAATGAGTCATAAAAGGACTCATATTCCAATATTAGTTTTATTTTTTTCTCCATTTGCAGAGAAAATTCTTTTCATAGAAAATCAGTGAGGTAGGTAATGATTGTTAGCTTTCAAAAGTTAAAACGTGTGTTTCTTCTAAATTGATCGTCTTGTATACTTGTTAAAAAAAAGATTATTGAGTTTCAAATAAGTGATAAACAATATTTTAAAATGTCTACATTAGATGTATTATTACATAATGAGCGTTTTTTTTTTGTTTTACGTTCGGCTATTTCTCATATTAATGTTAATATGGACGTTGAAGGGTGACAAATGAAAATAACCGGAAAGAAAAATAACAGATCTAAGTGATCTAAGTGATCCAGATCCAACCTGGAACTCCTGGCGTAGAAGGCATTTCACTTAGGTCTACTACTACACATTGAGCCGGCCTAAAATAAAAGGTTCAAGTTTTTTGTGTTTACAAAAACACAATGAAAATATTTTAAAATGTTATTTTTTATTGTTTCTGGATTCATTCAATTTATATTTAGTAGAAAGCCATTTTTTATTTCACTGTTGTTGAATTTTCTTATAGTTGTTGTTGATTAAGTCTTGATCCATCTTAAATTTACTGTGAACTCTTGTACTGTCACTTTTTGGGCCCGAGGATCTCCTACTAGGCTTTATCTTCTATTCCTATTTCCAAAATCTCTTTTTAGTCATTGTTTCACAGGCAAATATGATTCAGTTTCATTACCGTACTGTAGTGTTTGTTTCGCTTAGTAAGAAAATAATTTTTATGTATGTTTAAGTAGATACGATGTTTACTTTTTAGTCTTTATTTAAAAAAAAATTATAATCTATAAATAAATTGAAATATCAAGCTGCCAACAGTATAGTAAACATAATCTTGGAAGACGTGAATATTTTATTTATTCTTAATTATTATAAGTAAATAAATAAACATGAATTGTATGATTTATTTAACTTGTATGTATGAAACATAATAAAGAATGCAATGTAATGATAAATGATGTCGTTTCTTAATCTATAATTTTACATAATTATAAAAGAACCCTATAGTAGTTCCTAACTCTTGTTAACAAGACTGTCTACCTTGGTCACAAATACATACTTATTCCTGAGGAAACAAATTAAAGGCAGGCGTAGACCTGGATAAAGGAAACTGGTTAAGTAGTATTAGAGACTAAACAAATATAATTACGAAATTTCACGTGGTACGAAAGACTTTACGAGAATTTCCTCTACCCGAATTCCATAATCGCAGGGAACAGGTTGTCATCTGTCGATTACGGACTGGGTACTCACTTATATCACACCAGCACCTGCTCACAAAATCTACGACGACAGTGTGCCCTTTCTGCGACGCAAAAGCAACGGTTTCACATATCGTTTCAGAATGTAGAGAACTTCAAAGCGCCCGTACTCTTATTGGTATTTCTGTAATATTTCACGACAATGATTGGTGTAAAGATAGTTGTGACAAAGTTTTAAAATTTCTACGCTATGTTGCTTTTGAAGACAAAATCTGATATGTCTACTAATTTTCTCTTTCTTATGTTTTAATTTATGAAATTGTTGTTGTTTTTATTGTTAGGTGTATGATTCCTATTGTGGTCACTAATAACCATTAGCAGTTGATGCGACCTTTATAAATAAAATTAAAAAATAATATGATTAAGAACACTGTTTAGAGAGTATTTCACGATAAACAGTGATTTCCAACAGTTGTTATCAATCTTCGTTGATAAATAATATGCACTTCATGAAGAACACAAAAAATTATTATGTTTAAGGATAAATTTAATTTATTCATAAAATCTTTCCTTTAGTACGTTTTTTACAGTTTCGCCTCACTCCAGACTGATATTAAAGGTTATCTAGGTTTACACTTGACATAAAATTAACCTAGAATATTAAAATTGACCTAAAACAGAACTTGTTAGAGAAAAATTCCTTAATTTTTTTTTAACTAACATTGTAAAATGCTGCAAAAAAATTAAAAAATGATAGGGAAAGCGTTGTTCAGTTTACCTAACAGGTAGGGCCTACCTTATGATTGAAGAATCTTTGGATTTGGTATGTTGTGAGTTCAGTTACCACTTTTTGACAGGGAGTCGACAAAACTCAATCGGTCTTGGTGGCAGCCAACGTTCTCAGAAGACAAGACACCCGCAGAAGAAGAAAGATTTTCTAACAGAGCTTTAAAAGAAAGTAATTCAAAGTTATCAGAATTTAATCGTTGATGATATTGAATAAGACTAAATAAGTACTAAATGTTTCTTCTACCGTAATTCAAAAACTAAAAAAAAATGTTAACTTAGAACATTTATGGTAGTGAATTGTGTTTTATTAGAAGTTTTAAGTTAGTTTTTGATTACGTTTTTCTCAATGCAGCAAAATATTCACATTGCAATCTATTCTTATGTGGAATAATAAGCAGATGAGTTTGTTTTTAAATTTCATGGACAAAGAAACCTACCAATTGAGGTACTTAATAAATTTATTCTATGACTTTCATTGTCATTTTAAAATAAGTCCGTAGGGCGTCTTCATTTTAGTCAGTGAGTGTCGTTTGAATTATCTAAAAGTGAGATGATTTGTATATGATTCAAGTCTTCTTTGGTATTTTTTACTTAATGGGTAAATTTCTTGTTAAATTGTCGAAATGTGTGAATTTTCGTTTCTACAAAGAGTAGTATTACGTCGTTTGTTATGTACCAAAGTGATGATATGACCATTCTGAGTAGTTTAGATTGAAATCTTAGATGGATTTCAATGTTCTAGTACGAGTGTTGTGTACGAATATTGTGAAACTATCGTAGATTGCCGCCTCCACAATTGGATCTCATAAGTTCCAAAAAAGTTCTAAAACAGTAATTTATTGTTTAATGTTTTACTTCAGATTTATTTATTTACCGTCTAATGTCATTTACAAAAAAAATATTTTTTTTTATTCCTGATTTGTGTACGTTGCAATCTGTTCAATTTAGAACAATAAGCAACCCCATGACCCAATGAGATGACGATGATGTGTATGACGTGTAAATGAGGTGTAGTCTTATACAGACACAGGCCGACCATTCCTGAGAGAGTATGGTTAATTAAACCCCAACCATCAAAGTACACCGGTAACCACAGTCAAGTATTCAAATAAGTATAAAAGTAACTACCTTTACTAGGATTTGAACCACGAACCTTCGTCTCCAAAAATCAGCTGTTAAACAGCTGATTTTGGTGACGACTTTACCTCTAGACCAACCCGGTGGGTTGAGAATTTTGAGCTCATTTTTTAAAATATTTATAAAAATTTAGTTTTTTGTATTGATTAATTTTTCATTTACATATTGTACATTTAACAAAACTGTTAGTAGAGAATTTCTACTGTAAAATTTTCATTTTTAGTTGAAATTACAAGATTTTATTTCAAGTCCCATTATAAAACTAATATAATTTTCATGGCAACTCTTAACTCGTATCTGTCAGTCTTTTCTAACTCCTCAGAATTATTTTCAGAAAGAAACTGAGTTAATGCTTTGTGCAGCTTCTTATTTAATGATAAAGAATTATTTTATCAATTTATAATACCAAGAATTCTAAATAACCTTTTTATCTCCTTGGCATCTACAGGACGTGTTCAATATTTTATTATACAGACTGCATTTACATTAAAAAAGTTTGTGAAACTATCAAATTACTTTTTTACCTTTAATGATTAAAAATGATTACATTACCACTGAATATTGCTAAGTGTAATGTTAATCAAATGAAATATTTAGTTTGTCAAAACTTATGAACAAATGTTGATAGCAGTGTGAGAAATCTACCCTCTTAAGTTTACATGTAGCACAGGAGTTGATGTAGCACAGTGCTCGCCTCTCATCATGCAGTCTTGGGTTCGAATCCCATTCAGGCACGGCATATTTTCATACGTTACAAAAAAATCATTTCATCGTTCACTATCTGCATTAGCAGTAAGTGCATAACAGTCGGGCGTAAAACCAAAAAAAAAGAAAAAAACAGGAGTTGATTTTTATCAACTCCTGTTTTTTTTGCAAGTGTTATAATCGATGCATTTAATTAATCGATTATATTAGTCGGATAAGAACGCATCGAAATACTAATAATATTATTAAGTATTTCCTATAAATTTTCTTGTATCCTATGTTAAAATTTTCGAAGTAACTCAATAACCACTCTTACTTATAAATAAATAGCTTAAAAAGAAGACAAAATTTACAAAAATTAATTTATGCAATTCATAAAATACATTTTTAAGGAATAACATTATCGGTAATCTTATTTATAAATAGGCTAAAAATTTCTTATTTTCAGAAATAAACTAGTTTTCTATAGCTTTATTCCCTTAAGGTTCAAGTTTTCGAGGAGAAAGACAATTCGAGTTATAAATTAATGAATTTTAATCTAATTTAAGTATGGCCTTCAGGCCAGCCAAGCCAGTCAGCTGGTCGCTATTAATTCTCAAGCAACACTGATTGGGTAAGCAACTTTATATGGACATCAGGTGACAGCCACAGACATGCCAATCTATTGTCAACATTTTGCGGGAGAACATACAATGGAAATGCGGGAGATAACCAAAAAACATATTTATACGGAAAAAAGTGTCATACTTTCTAAATTTCTCAGATTTTTAAATTTATCAATTCGAAACTTTTAAAAATTTTATTAACAATATACATTACCATATAATATATTTTAAACATAATATTAATTAGAAAGGATTTTATATTTATATTTACAAACTCCAAGATTTTAATATAAAAATCCCTTTTAAGACCAATCTGGACTTATGGCGTCCAGGTCTTTGGAATAGCGGCAGAGAGTAATTTGAAGTTGATCCAGGCCTTTCAATCAAAATTCTTAAGACTTGCTTCTGGCGGTCCTTTTTATGTAAGCAACAAAACCCTCCACGACGATTTCAAAATTCCGACAGTAAAGGAGCTAACCGCGTCCTTGTTTAGTACATTTCACGAAAAACAAGATGACCATCCAAACTAACTAGCCCGTGAATTAGCTACAAAGAACTTCCCAACTGTGCGACGTTTAAAGCGAAAATGGAGTAGATACCTTTTGGTCTGAATAACGGATAATACCCGAAGTTTTAAACGGCGAATGTACTACTGGGTACCTCTTCTCTTTACAGTGAAATTCCCTACCGCCATTTAAATATCATATACGGAAGTTGTGCAGCACAATGCATAGTACCGTAATAAAAATTAGAGCAAAACAATATTTACAAACCGTAATATAGATTCATACATACACATTATTTTTTTTTGAGTGTTCATTATTGTATAATTTTGTAGCCTTTTTGCACTGCTGTAGACACTTTTTAACCCTTTCTAGACCGCACAATAATAAAATCTCGGAATTTTAAGTACAACACTAGGTTAATGCACATGTTCCACATGTGATGGCTTCATTCAATACACAGGTGACACGGTCTGATGTATTTTTGAAGCCCTTACAGTTTACAGAAAAATCAGACCAGGCGGGATTTAGAAGTCCCGATGGTCAACTAGGCAATTTAAACTGTTAATGCACAGATAAATGCAATGGTACTAAATGGGACTTGGAAGTCCCGATGGTCAAGAAAGGGTTTTAATTGGCGGGAGATTTCGACTGGGTCATCGGTTGAGCGTATAAATCAGTACAAATGCGGGAGAGTTGGCATATCTGCAGCCATTCCTGAAAAAAACTCCACAGGGTTTCCCTGTTCAAAAATTCATGCAGAATTACGTCAAAAAAGAAAAGTAGCGATCAAATTGGGTGGTTGTTAATAAAGTACAGTTCCCGATGACAAATAAAAAAGCGTAAAATGTTGAGTGTATTGTTTATACGATCATTAAATAAAATGAAATATTTTATAAATGTGTAGCTACAATTTATAAAATTATTCAAAGAAGTCGTTGAATGAAAGTAAAAGTAGTGATAGTACGAGTAAGGTGGTGTTACCACCGAATGTGAAATTTAAATCGGTATGTTTAGAGTTGGCAGAGTAAGTAAGTAAATGAGCGGGCAGTCGTCGGTTATTTTTCCAGTGTGGAGGTGAGAGTCGAAGTGCCGCTGCGGTATTCCTCTTGTACATTCCAGCGACCGACAACAACAGTAACAAACAGACATCGCCTCACTTTCTTCGTAACCAGTGGAGGTAACGGAGCCATAACGGTGTAACGGCCATGAGTCCTTGAGGACGTGCCACCAGCTTCTACCTGCGACTTCCGTCAAGCATGAGGATCGTCTTCTTACCGATGCTCCTCTATCTCCTGTTGGACACGGCTAAGTGTATTTTGTATAACGAGGATAATAATGTCCAGGTAAATTACATTACATCCTATTTTACTTCTTCTAGATCACGTAAACTTACATAAAAATCTTTTAGTTATTCAACGTTTAAATGGTTTAGAATCAAATCAAAATTGTCATATTTTTGTAATTTAAATTTCCCGTAATAGATTATTTTCCATTGTAAAAAAGTTTACATATTTTCTCATTTGACCATAATTCTACCATAATAACGAGAAGGTATTATAAAAGAACTGTTATTTTTAATGAAACTGCTAATTGATAAAAACACCATAATTTTTATCAAATTAAGGTATTAAAAAATAATTATTTTGTTCTTCACTAGATTAATTAGGAGCCAACATACACAATAAAAACATAATTTTGTTGAATCAATAATTATGGACTTTGTTCTTTCTACTTATTGTGCATTACTATAAATTAATTACATAGGAAATAAAAACTAAATTGTTACAATTACCTAATTAGGCTGTTCTAAATACATGGAGCTTTAAAACGTTTTGACGAAGAAATTAAATATAAACAGGCTACCCTTATACTTTTCAAAATAAATTTTTATATTTGTCACTTTAATTCTTAATATGTACACAATTCTGACATAAATCGAGACCTCAACATAGGCACAATTCGCACGAAAATCTAAAAAATTATATACTTATTTGTATTGACAAAAAGTATTGGAGTGTCAAATTTTTTACACTCAATCTGTTAGTTGCAGGGCTAAAATAAATAGTTCTGTTTCTTGTCACATGGTCAGCCAATTAAATGACTGAATCATTTAAGAACAGAAGAGGTAGAGGTGTAAAAGACACTAATCAGAGTTATCTCCTCTGAAAGTAATGAATTTCATTATACAGCCAGACCCTGTGGTGAATGAAGTGAAGGTGTTATTTGCAGAGTGGAAGATATGTGCTTTTCAGAGGGCCCGGCATGCTGATAAGTATACTTTTCCACTCAGTGAGGAAGGCAATGGTAAACCACCTCACTCCTCGTTTCACTTAGTAAAACCTCTACAGGTTCAAACCAGCTTTTTGGCTGATGACCTAAACAACAACAACATTGACAATTATAATTAACAAAAATCCAAGAAACTTTCACTATCACAAAACCCTCAAAGTAGATCAAAAAATGCTGTAATTGGAATCTCGTATAAAAAATCGACAAGCGTTTATCACTGGCTTATTTCCCTAAAATAGATTAGCAAACCGGGCAATACGAGTGTGCACTTACAGTAACATAAATATGGCTGATCGTATTTATTTACAGTGCTGTAGTTGTTTCTGAATAAAGATAGCAAAATCTCAATCATCAACATAATATAATAAATTTACTTGAGATCACTTGTGCAAAGAAAAAATTATTTGCAATACGGTTTAAAAATAAAATTAAAGGAAAAATAGTAGGCCTACTATATGTATAAAAAAATATCAATTATCTAAATGCTATGTAAAAAAAGCCTTAGTCACGAGATGAGATGAGATGAGATAAAACAAAGTAAACAAGAAATATTTATTTTGTAAACAAATAAATTCAGTTACATTTTAATCGATAAAATATTTAGTTATTTCTTCACTAGATATCTTTTCAATCAACAAAACTTTTATTAGGCAAAACATATTGGCAAATAATAATTTTTAGACAAGCTGTTTACAGTAGTTAAATAAGTGATTATTATATTATACATTTGCAAATAAATCTTGATGAAGATTATGCCTATTGTAAAAATTGGCTTTCGTTGTCGACAAAATTGCTTATTGTTCTTAAATTGTACATATTGTAACTTATATTTAAATTAGGGAAACCCGTTTTGTAATGTACTACGTTTTACAACATCAATTTTAGAGGTTTTTTTTATAAAAATTTAAAGGTCAATGAAGTGTAGAAACAAGAATGGTCAAGACAATATTTTTGTTTATTTGAATCAACAGGTTGTACGTTAAGTGGCTCCTGTTTCTTAATTTAAATAGGCCTATTGTATATGGGTTTAACGTTCTCAAAGTTTTGAGGCACTAACGAAAAATCAAACCCTAGATTTTCTTTTGTATATTCCTGTATGATCTATCGCTTTGAACGACTAAGCTACGGAGGTAATTTGAAATTATTAATTTTCAGAGGAAAAGAAACAATGAAAGAAAGTTTAATATTATCTCTTCTGAAATTGGCTATAATTTATTTTTAAACAGCTTATGAAAAGTGTCTAAATTGTATTGCCATGTACAGAGAGAGTTTTCATTTAAATTTTTACTCAAAAAAACTATATCAGTCTCAAAATTTTTAAATAAATATTACTATATGACAAAAATTGTTTAATAATTCCTGCTTGTTGGAGTGGTTGAAGGCTTAACTTCTTTGGGCTGCAAAGTGGAACGTTCTGTTCCACAATGGAAAAATGTTTTATATGTCAAAACTCCATTGATACTGTTCCTTACCATACTTTAGTCGCTAATGACCATATAGTTAATGCGACTTTAAGTTAACTACAAAAAAAGATAATGATACTAACTTTCTACCAGTTTTCTGTATTAAGTATAATTATTTACTTTGTTTTACAGACGTATTAACGGTTAATTTTTGAAGTTATTGTTCCTAGCAAAACTTTACTTTACTTTGTAACACTGAAAATAAGAAAATTTATCAATAAAATTTCATAATGCACAACATAATCAAATAATGTTTAGTGTAGTAAGTTTAATCTACAATGACATTTTATGAATGTGTTTTACATGGATATAATAAGTAATGATAGTACAACCTGGGCTCATTTTCTCACAAAAATTTTGTTTGTAAGAGCCCTTAAACGTAATTTTCTGTTTTTAATTTATTCAACCCACTGGGTTGGTCTAGTGATAAAGTCGTTGCGGTGAGTCAACTGTGTAACAGCTGATTTTCGAAGACGAAGGTTCCATGGTTCAAATCTTAGTAAAGGTTACTTTTATACAGATTTGAATATTACTGGATACTGGTTACCGGTGTACTTTGATAGTTGGGGTTCCATTAACCATTCTCTTTTAGTCTGTACAAGGACTACAACTCATTTATACGTCATACGTACCATCCTCCTTTCATTGGGTCATTGGGTTGCTAATTGTTCTAAATTGAACAGATTGCAACGTACACACATTAGGGTTAAAAATCTATTATTTGATTATTTTTGTTCGTCTTATATTGGATTAACAGAAGTAGTTTTAAATAATTTTGAATTATTATAATTTACCAAGGAGATAACTTATCCATTAACTATAACAATATTATGAAAAATTGAATAACTTGAATTGATCGACCAATATTTATTTTAAATTTATTTACGAGGCTGTTTTCTGTAAGTACCAGTGGTACACAAACTAATAGCCAAAGTATGTAGTTATGTTTGCTAATGATTTTTATGACAGTTCTGTCGGTAGATACTGGTTCTGAAAATGGAACTCGAAGACACAAACTTATATAAACTTGACTAACCCATGGTTTAAATCACCAAAAAAATTAATTAAAATGAATCGGAACAAATGACGTTTACTCTAGTAGAGTAGTGCATGTACAGACATATGATTTTTATTGTTTAACCCTAGAGCCGGCAATCGTCGATTTTGAGACGATGTCACCGCTTCTTGAACCGGTCGCGTCGCAAAATCGGTTTTGCTTCATAGCATTGCAATGTTGTCGTTTTAGTTTTAATTTCATCAACAGACAGCGTTGGTGTTTTGTGCAATAGTTTAGTAATGTATAAAATGATTGTTTACGTATAATACAATAGTTTTAGTTGGATATTCTGCTTGTGTTTTTCTATTGAGAAACCACGCAGTCCTAGAGCTGGATTTGGTTATTTCTTGGTTTACAAGATGTGTTTTTGTATATATTTTCTTCAGTTTTGAACATAGATTGGTTTTTGTGGTTTTATTTTGAAATAAATCTTAAATGTAACGATTCGCATATGATGAATTTTGAAAGTAGAGCATAAGAAAGTTTTAAACAGTAGTGTCATCTGAGATTTTAGAAAAATATTTGTCTAAAAATTATTTTCAAATAGTTTTAGCATCCCTTACTGTCAGATTAAAATTTCAGTAATGTATTTATTCTATTTTTTTAAGTTTTTTTGTTATTTTGATGTCACGGGACAAGGTTTGTGATTTATATCAAATTTTTAATGATTTCTTTACGGTTCGGTGACTAGAAATTCTGTGCCGGTCTAGAAAAATGTTATTGCCGGCTTTAGGGTTAAATTCATTTAAACCGCCGCTGCTAGCCGTTTATGCGCGTATAGACTAGAAGACAAAACTAGCCAACTGTTTAAATAATATTCCTCTGCCACGCACTACTCAAACATGCTACACAGGCTTAAATAATAATAAACTTAAATAATAATATAAATAAACTTAAATAAATAATAATACTTAAATAACAAACACACATGGAACACACACGTCATAAATACTCGCCAAAAACTGAAAATACATTTTTATCTACAGGAACGCTTACTTGATAGACGGTCTAAATTAAACATATCACACAAAGTAACGATTTACAACAGTTATAAGACCAAACTGGACACTGGAGCTCAACTTTGAAATCTTTTTAACCTATTAAAGCATAACAATTTTTTTCTTTATTTTAAGTCGCTTCAACATTTTAGTAATTAACAACTTTGTTGGGTTCGAACGGGTAATAAATTTTTCAGACCCTAGCTGGGAATCGAATCATTTAGTATGGTAACTACTAATCCACGGAAACGGAAACGGATGGAAAACAATATTGTCTCCTAAACAATTTTTGAATTTACAACCGTTATCTTTTTTTTTTAATTTATTGTTCGGTTTCGTAGACGCTTTTTACTTTTTTTCTAAATGAAAGATAATGTTGCCGATAATATTACAAGAGGAAAGAAAGTATTATGAAATTGTGGATAGGAATTTGAGTAGTGATGTATGTAATTGTTAGCCATGTAAAGTAAAAGTGAAACTTGTTTGCCGTTTAGTTAATACCGCTTGTAACAAGAAAGAAAGTTTTGTACCTACTCTTCCATATAAATATACCGGAATTGCAGAAATAATTTAAATATTGTAAACAAATTAAAACATAATATTAATTAATAACATTATAAAACACTGAACTATTTTAAATTTATTATAATTAATTCTTGTTATGTATAAAAGTTACTCCGAATAAGTTTCTCTTTGAATTGCTTTTGATTTCCTTATAACTTCTTCCTTTTCGTGTACCGTATCTTTTCAGAACGTTAGTAACCACTTCAGAAATTTTTATTTGATTGTTAGTCAGTCTAAAAAGCACATGTGCTAACACCATATCAGGGACGTACAGTTTTTTAGCTATGACATTTAACTTCGCCCTGGACCACGTTTATTATATATTATATTTGCCTTACATGATATTCTGCAATCATCGATATTCCTGCCGTCTCATCAAGCGTCCTAAGTATCCAATTAACTTTTTATAATGGTGCCTACAATTTTGATACTCTTATCTAAAAGATAACGGAGTTACAGATTGTTTTCATCCAAGAAACTTTTAAAAACCTATCGAGAACAATAAATAAACTTTTGATTTCCATGAACGGAGCTACAAAACAACATTCCAGAAGATATTTCTGTTATCTAGCCTCCAAACTGTATAATCTGCTTCCTTAAAACTATAAAAGAAGTCGTTAGTTTATAGTGTTTACTAACTTCATATTATGAAATTTTCTAGGAGAGTTAATGAACCGAATGAAATTTATACAATTCCAGTGGAGATAGCAGGAAAGATTGTCACAAAAAAAAGAACAACGCGCCGTCTAATACTCAATGGATTTAGAAGTCTACTTTTCCTAGTAGATAATTTAATTTACTTTTCAGTTTCTCGAAGATCAAGTTTAGGCGTAAAAATAGAGTTAATATGCTAACAAGGGATAACATAAAGTTTACATTCAAATTACATAAATGGATCTTTAGCGTTGGTAAAACACTTAAACGATTACATCTGCACAGATATAAATCTGTGAGCTAACAGCATGTTATTCTGTTCATGGAAACGTTGTGTTGGGAGAAAATTTACTAAATTGTCCTATCCTAGGACTTGTGAAACCATAGTTAGATTATATTAGTTTCCAACTTTATTCGTAAATTCGGATGTGGAGATAATTTAAAAAAACAAATCACATACATGCCCACAAAAATGCACATATAGTATGCAGTATAAAAAAATATGAAATATAAAATTACTATTATTTTATTTCCTCCGTGCCAGCCCAATCAGTCAGCTGGTCCAAATTATATTTGAGTTGTAAGGGCTGGGGAACAACCTTAGTTAGGTGATTAGTCAAATACGAAAAAGAACACTACAGTATATCTTTTATTTAAATTTATATCAGAAATTTAGTTTTGTAGATCGACCGAATAGGAAGGTTACTAGAGTGCTCGAGGGTTAAGAACAAAACTATTACCGGACAGTTATCTTCACATTGGGAACAATAAATTTTGAATTTGATGGGTGCTTACCATAACACTTCAAGTTTTAGTTTTGCCTACATTATTGTTAAACCTACTACTCATTTTTACTATACTGTAAATACTATACTACCTCCTAAATTTTAAATAAAAATAAATTTTTGGTTTACCATGTAGTAGACTAATATGGTGGGAGACAACTTTAAGAAGTAGATTCCACTATTTTCCTACCAGAATTCAACATGTTTTGGGTCTTAAAAATCGTATATAGGTCATTTGTTCTAGCTTGAAGCTCTCCCTCCAACGCTCTGTGCCGCTGAGCTGTTCTGTTTAGTGGTGGGGGAAGCACCTCATAGTTGTAACAGTAGTATACAGTTAGAAAGAGAGGGAATGATGATTAAGTGAGAAGGAGACAACACTTGCCCCGTTGAAACTATCCCTACTCTACCTACTCGCCCTCCCCTTACAAGCTTCTTCCTAAAACAAATGTACTATACTATAGTATTATAAATATTTAACGTCTGTTTGTGTGAGATAAAATCAAAAACTACTCAACCGATTTCAAAAATTATTTCATTATTGTAAAGCTTAGAGCTTTCTGGGTACACAGGCTAAATGCCATTCTATGGGTTTTTAATTTTGAAAAAATATTTATGATTCGTAAAATGAATTCAATTATTTTACTTGTTTGGTGTAAGGTCGTTTGGGAGAGTTATTTATTTTTTTATCTATCAGTACTATACCATCTACTGTATACAGTGTATTCTATTAAGCAGTCAGGTAGATTATAATAACATCACATCAGGTACAGTACCGCCAGACAATATTAAAAATTCTTTAAAAAATTTTTTTTTAATAATTATTTACGGGACAGATATCCAAAAAGTAATTATATATATCCAATTTCTGCATAGAATGCTACGTAAAACTTTCCAACAAACATGATATATTAATAGAGTTTACCTACCATTTATTATAACACATATTCAGTTATTCCTTAAGTCGTATTTCTGCCCTTCTATTGGTGTCAACAAAATTTCTGTTTCCATTAATAATCTGTTTTATTTGTACCGTATTTGGCTTTCAACGTGAAAGGTTGAGTGAGAAGTTAAAGACTTTACAGCAAGTTTAATTTACCAGTCATTTGTTGTAGGGCTAGCAAACTTATCAAAATCTGTAACTGCTTTTTAGAAACGCAGAAATAATATACGCGTATTATCGACATTGCACTTTAAATGTTCAAATAACTTAAAAAAAGAGTAAAATATTCTGGACTTTTTTAAATTAAAACTGATAGAGTATATAATATTTAAAATTGAAATTGAAGTAACAAATAACTTTGTTCATTGGAATTTAAATAATGTTACTCTCTCCCGTAAGCCTCTTAATGAACAAACTAAGTTCAAGTCTCCCGTTAAGTACGTGAATTAGTCATTAAGTCCATTAAATCTTTTATTCTAGTTAAATTAGTTAACTAATCGGGGTCAGTAGTTCTACGATAACAGTAAAATTATGATACCTACTGTTTCAAAACAATCGCGATATTTTATTTTATTTAGCAACACTACACACTTAACGGAAATTGAAATAAACGATTGAAGTATTTAACACTTCTTGTTGATCCGCAAGATCGCAGCACTAACACTATTAGTTAATTTATCAATATTTTAAATTATTACAAACAATAGTCTATTTATAAAAAATATCAGTCAATCTTTTACTTCGATGGAAAGAGCATACGAGGTGTGGCTATTAAATAACGAGATTGACGTTGTAAAAAATTTTATTTTAATTTTGTACATAATCACTTATTGTCACCTTCAGTATACACTCCTTCTCTATCCCTACAACGCTCCATGCGAATTTTCCATTGTTGGAAACAGTGCTGGAAGTCATCTTCTGTCAACTCCTTCAGGACACGTGCCGCTCAAAAATGTTTGAAATGAAGGTCGCAAAAATGTTTGTACTGACACTTTGTATGCGATTGAAAATGACCCAAATTTTTTGGAAACGGTAATAACATATGTGATGAAACGTGGTTTTTTACTTATGATCCGAAAATGAAGCGCCAATCCATGCACTGGAAGAGCGGAACTTCACCGAGAGACAAAAAAGAAATCGAATGAGCAAGTCAAAATTTGAAGCAATGATGATTGATTTTTTTTTATATCCATGGGATTGTGTACCTTCACTAGGTTCCTGAAGGTCAAACCAATCAATATTACTACCTTGAGGTACTTTCTAAACTACGTCAAAGAGTAAGGAAAAAACGCCCCGAGGGCCAGCTCATTCCGTGTTATCTGTCAAGAGGTTCCTAGCCAAGTACAGCATCTTAGTGTTAGAACATCCATCTTATTTGCCAGACCTTGCACCTTGTGGCTTCTAACTGTTCCCTAAGGTAAAATCTGGATTAAAAGGGACAAAATTTGAGTCTGTGGAAGCTGTAAAAGAGTAAGCGGCCTGTGTGCTGGAGGAGCTGACAGAAGATGACTTCCAGCACTGTTTCCAATAATGGAAAATTTGCATGGAGTGTTGTAGGGATAGAGAAGGAATGTATATTGAAGGTGAAAATAAGTGATAATGTATAAAAAAAAATTTTTTACAACGTCAGTCTCGTTATTTAATAGCCACACCTCGTATTAATGAATTGTCAGTGCATGAGAAAATCTATAGCCTACAATACTGTACATACCTAAGGCCTCTTCCCACGACGCTAGTACTAGCTGCTAGTTCACTTAAAGCGCTAGGATTTACTAGCGCACTAGTGACTTTGAAAATGTTTGATTTTACTACCGTTAGTAGAGGAAAAAAGGTCACGTGATTGACTAGCGCTAGTAAACTAGTTCGGTGTGAACGTTTGGAAGTGTTCCTAGTTGCTAGTGAGCTGCACTTAGTACACAAACACACAGCGCAACCCACGTATGTCTTCAGATCACTGGTATTAATAAACTAGCTCCTTGTGATCCGTCTCCTATGCGCTAGTACGTCCTGCTAGTAAACCAGCATCGTGGGAATAGCCCATTAATACGTTAAGGAGTGCTCTCGAAGTTAAAACGTTAAAAACGATATAGGTACTTTCCTACCATGCATTCTGAATCATGAAATTGAAGGCTGAAGTAATGCTTCATATTAGTATGAATTTCTAAATAACTCTTAAAAAATTTAGGAAGTAAATACAAAATTTATTGATAAAAAACCTCTGCGCTATCTATTTACCAAGTTATTACAGAATTTCAAGTGATAAATTTCAGGCAAACCTTTGTGTGAGAAATCTTGAAAAAGTTACTTACTTAAGAGTAAATAAAAGGTATAAGGTACACCCGATAAGTACGACTCAAAAAAATTTAAAAAAAAACATTTGAACTTCACAGTCATAGATATTTATAAGCGCTACTTATTTCTTTTGGCTCCTAAATTATAAAACTTGCTTCGTAAAAGAATATTCTTCTTGGACTCCCGACTCTATCAATGAAGATTATCTGCAATTCTGATCAATCGCTCTCTATCATGAACCACCCTTAAAAAAGTGCACGTACTTGTGATTTTCCAGTCTCTAGTATATTGGAACTCAAAATATCGATGTTGGTAACTTGATCAATCCATGAAATCTTGAGGAGTTATTACTAAAAATTGATAATAAGAGGAAGTATTAAGGAGAAAATGTATTTATTATAGACAAAGTTGCATCGAACAAAAGTTACAACACATGTGGTATTTTGATGAATATTTTTATTTTAAAATCTAGTAAGAAAATATTGTCAACTACCTCACTTTTTCTTTCACTTTAGTTTTAGTTTTCACTTGCACTTTAGTTTTGACCTATACAAAAAAATAAGTTAAAGGGAAGTTTTATTTCTTATAAGTTACTTATGAGAAACTTTATACCTTTTGTTTGAAATTTATTTTTATTTTATTTTACCATAAATGAATACGTAGGGAAAGAAGTAGGTACTAATGTTTCCATGTTGATTTTTCGAAATCGAGTTTTCATTGGAAATACACGTTAACAGGCCTTCTGAGCCCAAAAACATCTTTTTACAAATTGGGTTTTATGTGCGTGTGTGTATGTGAACAAAATTTCTCAAGAACGGAACATCGTACGAAGTTGAAACTTTAAACTTAAGTTAGATACTACTAGGGTACCCGACACGAACATTTTCATCAACAACAGTGAACCGGAAGTAGTATTGTATTCGTAAAATTTTCATGTTTATGCGATTTTCTAAAAAACGGCTGTTATGATTCTTTTTCAATCGCCTCATTTACCACATTTTTATGGTTTACAAGGTGGGGTAAGCGTTATGTCTGCTGAAATTCTTTGGGGCTGCGCCCTCGTGGAAAAAATGGGGTTTTAAGATTACAACCTTAATATGCATTTAGAGCAAAAGTGAATATTATTAAAGTTGTAGCAAATTAAAAACCTACAAATTTTACATCAAGCTGTTTTCTGTTTTTCTACAACGCTTAATTTAGTGTCATTAGTGATTTCTGAATTTCGCTCATTAAAATCGGTAAAAAATTTGATTTTTTAAGATTGCAGCCTTAGAATGCATTTTAGAACAAAAGTAAGTTCTACATTTATAATCAAAGTTGTAGGAAATAAAAAAACTAAAACTTTTATTTTAAGCATTTCTTTTACAGAGCTTAGTTTTTCGTTAATTAGTGATTTCCCGTACTTTAAAGTCGAATAGAGGTTGATATTCATTTTGCGTTATTCACTCATGATTAAAATTAGGGTATGTTGTTCATATTACATTGTTTACTCATGATAAAATATGGGTTACATTGTTCGTTATTTACATTGGCAAAAGAAAATCATTTCTTTTTCTGTATTTCACAACAGATTTTTTGTTTTAAAAGTTATTAACTATTTTATATAGCATTTTTTGCATAATGTGTATAAAAATATAAATAAAATTTTTAAAATAATATAAAAATATGAATTGACTAAATAAGAGAAAGTGTCTTATATTTTATATACTACAAATATAAATACAAAATAGTAAATATTGTAATTTGTAATACAGTAAATACTACAAGTCATTAATATTATAATATGACTCCACTGAATAAGATAACTGTAAACTCTTAAGAATAATAATGCTTTCACTTTCTTGCGAACGTGTAAATTATGCCAGAATTCTTACAACTGTGCAACTGGTTTTGACTAAAAAAAAAAACAATTCAGGATCTGCGACTACGTAGTTCCTCTTTGTTTTCCCTTTCAATTACTTTTACATAAGGCCTCAAAAATTTTACACCAATGAAATATCCTGCTACTTAAGATGTGTATTTAAGATGTGGTTAATAAAAGCAGGGAGAGAAGCTGTAGAAAAAATGGTTACACCAGAAATCCAAAAATATTAATCTACCGGTATGAAGATTATTGTTTCTAGTTTTAGTAGATGAATTCTTTTGATTTTTATAATTTTAATACTTTATTCGTTTTGTTTTTATGTATACGTATACGATAGAACACAATTTTATTAATCTTCTTAGTAGTTTAATTAGTACTTAAGTAACTAACTTATAGTTTGTAATAATTACTAACACACTAATACATTACCTTAGTAGATACAGTAAAGCAAAATAAAGTCAGAAGCACTAAATTGATATACCCTTGAACATGGGAAACCATAGTTGTGTAGATTAATTTTCCCATCACGAGTTAATATAAACAGATTTAGATTTTAAGGAAATTAACATTGTACTGTAATGCAATGGGAAATAAATAAATAATTATCGTAACTGAAATTTTAAAGTTATGTAAAAGATCTTTTCTTCTAGTTATTCTTCTTTATCGACCTGTCATCATCCATTGTTGTATATAGACCTCCCCTATTTCACTCCACAATTCCATGCTCTGCGCCATTCTTGCCCAATTAATTCCAGCCACCAAATTTAAGCATTTTCTCCACCGTGTTTGTGGACTACCTTTACCTCTCTTTCTTAGCTAGTGCCTCCACTGCTTTATGGGCTGTAAGTAGCAGTATTCTTGATATCAAATGATATAATATATAATATTAGTGTCCTGAAGTAGAACATGTACTAGTTGATTAAGCTGGGGTCCCAGTGGGTAACCTGACCTGGTTCTGACTTACTGGACCTTGTAGTGGAACCACTGAATAAAAGGCGAAAATACTATTAAAAGAACTTTTAGTGTAAAAGTCAATGTTAAAAAACATCTACCATAGAATAAAGGCCATTCACAGAAAATAGTAGGATAAATGGCAGTGAAAATCGGCCTCAAAATTTCGTTTGAAAAAACAAAATAATGGCAACAGACCCGCTATGTATAGACAACGTCCAAATTAACGACCAATATATAGAACTCGTAAAATCCTTTAAATACTTAGGAGAAATCATCACTTACAGCAACAACAACAACGAAAAGGAAGCATGAGAGGAAAAAACCAAGAAACTAAAAACTTCAAAACTAATCACCAAAAACACCTACAATCAAAACCAAAATAAAACACTAAAAAACGGTCGTACAACCAAAGATAACATATGGGTGCGAAACTCTATTCGAATTAAACCAGGAAAACAGAATAGATAAAATCCAAAAAATTGATAGGAGGGTACTAAAAACCTGCATCGGAAAGAGACACTAAGTAGATGGAGAATGGAGAATAAATTACTAACAAATGTACAGGTCTACCAAGAGACCAAATCTGTTATAGAAACAATGAAGAAAAAAAATATCCTTCTTTGGACATATAATCAGAACACCCAAAGATAGAATCACAAACCAAATAGTCGGAAAACTCTACCAGAAAAAGACAGAAGTAATGTGGTTAAGAGAAATCAAGAAAGATATAGAAGAATTAGGCATCACCTTCGAAGATCTAGAAAATCAAACTGAACAGCTGAAACTATTAAAAGATAAAAATATTAGATTCCAAGGAAAAGTAGATAAAAAAGGAAGCAGGATAGCAATCTTTTCGGAAGCAGAAAGGCAACGAAGATCTGCCAGAATGAAAGAATACTGGACGAAAATCAAAGAAAAGAACGAGAAGAGAGTGCCCAGAAATTGACTTAAGTGATCCACTGTGGTCTCAAAAGGAAAAACCCATTCAAAGGTTCACTTTTATGTAAAATGTCTCTTAAATATGTAAAATAAAAAGAGGATGTACTGTAAAATACCTTTTTTGCGTTTTCTCAAAACACTTGATCGAAAATATTCTAACTGACATAACGTGCATAAATTTGATATGAAAAGTAAATTTTTACGTCAAATTGTTCTAATTTAAATATAAATCTGAAAATGTTAACTGAAAATCGAAAAATTTCGACAAGTGGTCCCTTTTCACATTCCGCCTCACATAATGTACAACGATCTGTTTTATATACAATATAAGTTTATTATATTTTGTATGATTTATTATCGAATTAGCCCCCTGCTTGCTTCGCTTTGCATTCTTCGTCATTGAAAAGCAGATCCATTGTTTTATTTTTGTGCTGTGTGAGTACGCCCGACTATTATATTCGTACTAGCATGTT
This sequence comes from Catonia carolina, assembly GCA_035578175.1. Lineage (NCBI taxonomy): Eukaryota > Metazoa > Arthropoda > Insecta > Hemiptera > Achilidae > Catonia > Catonia carolina. Next base: position 31,917,464 of record JAQMRL010000001.1, read on the forward strand.
CGAAAAAATGTGTGTGTGTGTGTGTGTGTGTGTGTGTGTGTGTGTGTGTGTGTGTGTGCGTGTGTGTGTGTTAATAGGCTAAGTGTATAATTATTTTTAATTTACATTTTAAAACATATAGTTTTGTTCAGTTAGTGAAATCATTGGTTTAGTTTCTTGAACCAGTCGTCAGAAAGATTTACAAATTATGTAGTTTAGTTAAAATTTGAGTTTTATGTCTTTCCATATTATCTTGTATTATAATATTATAAGTATAATATTAATACAATATATAGTATATTACATATTATTATCTTTTACAAATTTCCTAAGTAACGTCCTACGATGGAGGGAGGTTTCTTGGAAATCCCAAGAGGATCTAATAATGCATACTTTTTGTAGATTAGAATCTGTAACGGTTACCAAGAGCATAGGTAGATCATAGGTAGAACAGTAACCGCCGCTTTTGATGAACACGTTGTCACTGCGTATTTTAGATTGTATTAACAGGATCATAAAATCCGAAATCCGCTTCAGTAATAACCTGTCCAACAAACTGAAACGTGATTGCTATAATGGATACGTTTAGTAACCTTACGTTTTTATGAGAAACAATGATTCCTATTTTGTTAATATGTTAGCGTTTATTTGCTCATTGTATTTTCGGGTGTATTTTATTTATACTACAAAACAGCTAAAATATTACAGGTTAGACAAGAGTCCAAGACGTATAATTTTTTTTAATTTCTATATTATACATTTCGATATAACGGGTGTTTCAAAAAGGACGCACTTCGAAGTTTAAGGGTTAATATTTTCTGCATAGGGAATATTTTTTCCCCCAAATTACAGTTGGTACTACCGTACTCATTGTTGACCCATTGTGTATTACTGACATGTAATAGTGCTATCCCAGTATTCATTTGTGTCTGTAGTGTCTGTATAAGTTCAAACATGGTATTTCCAAAGGATGAACGTGTTTTTATTAGTATTGAAAGTTATTGCGCATATAAATCTTACGAAAGAGTGAAAGACGAGTTCCGGTTAAAATTTCCCAATTCTTAAGTACCTAATAACACCACAATATCGCGTCTGATTAATAAATTTCGTGAGACTGGCTGTGTACAGGATCTGAAAAGCACAGGTCGACCATCAGTGTCAACAGAACAAGTTTTGGACGATGTGAAACAACGTTTGACTACCTCACCCGGCAAATCACTTAGAAAGTTATCTTCACAGGCTGGATTATCACTATCTTCCGCTTCAAGGGCTACAAAAAAATTAAATCTGCATCCTTACCGCATCGGTGTCGTTCATGAACTGAAAGAAGTTGACCATGGGAAACGTATACAGTATTGTCGTTGGATACGTTCTCTTGTTAATGACAACGGTGTTGAAATATTGGATCGTGTTTATTTCAGTGACGAAGCATGGTTCCACTTGGATGGTTACATCAACAGCCAAAACTGCCGAATATGGAGCGCTCATAATCCTCACACATTTCATGAACGTCCACTACACGCACGTAAAATTGGTGTTTGGTGTGCGATCTCCTTTATTGGGCCTTTATTTTTTGACACATCTGTAGATGGTGTGGTGTACCGCAACTTAATTGAACAATTTATAGCGTTGTTAGAATTACACGATCGAGATTGTTGGTTTCAGCATAACCATAACATAACATAACGTGCCATACTTCTACTGAAACGCTGAATATGTTACGAGAATTTTTTGGCCATCGTGTGATATCAAAAGGATTGTGGTCACCAAGATCCCCAGATCTTACTCCTGCGGATTTTTTTCTTTGGGGGAATTTAAAGCGTAAGGCTTTTAAAAACAATCTTCATACAATTGAAGAATTGAAGGCTAATATTGAAAGTGAGATTACAAACATTAATGAGCAAACACTACGAAAAGTGGCTGCAAATGTTATGAAACGTGTCCGAACTTGCATTACAAGAGGAGGAAGTCATTTTGAACATTTATTGTGAAGTTTTAAAGGTAATCTGAATGTTATAAAGGTAATAATTTCATACCGTATAATTTGTATAACTTGTAATTACTTAATGTAATAAATTAGCGTTCTCAAACTTCGAAGTGTATCCTTTTTGAAACACCCGTTATATTAACATATAACAAAGTATATTTAGAAATAAACTAAGTTTTGTAGAATCATAGGAAAGACTTGAAAAATACATGCACTTTATTATGGGTTTTACTTTTAAGGATATCAACATAACAGGTGAATTAAGTTTATAATTTGGATCCTGTATTATAATCGTATCATATTCTTACCATTAATCGCCGAGCCTCTTGTTTACCCTTCCTATGAAAACAGGAACGTCTTAACGTAGCCTAAAAACTTTGTCAATTTAGTTTTCAACCTCCTTGGGTGTGCTATAATTGAAATTAGTAATGCATTAGTTTTAAGGATGATGGCAATATTATGTTACAAATTTCATTCTTGTACTGGTCATGTCTAGCCACGGAGGTTTCAAATCAATTAAAAATATATTTTAATATAGAACTATAAATAAGAGATATCGATGAATGGGCGGACGATGTGGAAAGTCAAGAAAGTTCTAATAATGTTTTTTAATTAGTGTTCTTATTTTTGACTGTTATAGCGGGTTATATATAAATTTCTCGTTTCGGGCCATCCTAGACCACCTGAAGTAACTACAGATATTTCTGTATGCTCATTTTGCAATACACACTATGTTTTCTTAATTTGTTCTAGGTTTTGTCACGTTCTCGTAACTGCTAATAAATATGTTGTAAATAAATAAATGAACAATTTGTTGTTTTAAGACGTTTAATTAAATAAATAAATAAATATTAATTACAATTTACAAAAAAAAATGATAACTTAAATTTAATCTCAGGGTTCGAAATAAATAATTATTTATTGTTTGAATTTATTTAAATGGCTATCTATAAAAAACAGTAGACTCATATTTTTAATATTTTCTGTCTAGAATCTGATGTAGTGGCTAACCTGTTTAGTTTGACCGTAGCCAGTAAATATTTAATATAGGTTACGTTTACGCTACAGTTTCTCAATATAATTTTTGACTTCCTTAAACTACTTATTCGGCAATTTAGGTTTACTCTCTTAAAAATGTGTTTTGTCAACTATTTATCATCCATTCTTAACAGCTGTCCGTAGTATTTGTAATATTTCTTTTATGATAATTTCCATTAATTGCTCATTTCTCTTCTTTTTCTCACAACCAGTATTGTCTGTTTGCAATTTTTAGACCCATTATCTTGTGGAAGATCTTTCTTTAAAAATTCTATGCCTCTCTTAGACAGCCTTCCTAGTCATTCAAACGCATTAAGTTGCGTGCAGGAACGCAAGTTTTATCACAGTATTATAATGCTTGATCTTGAATTGTTTCGAGAGTGCTTTCTTCTTATAGAGGTTGTGAGTTCTTTGGAGTGTAGTAGCTATCTTTCCTCTTTTGTCTTCGGTTGTATTATCTCCTCAAGTTATGTAAACTTTGGCTTCGACGGTTATATGAATTTATAATTAATACATTTTTGAGGAATATTAACCCTTTATAGGTCTTTGGTAAGTATACTTACCACTGGCAATAAGGTCGATTTTATTTAAGAATAAGCTATGCAGTTGAACCTTATTGGCATTTTATGGTGTTATAAATGTTCTTTGGTCAGTAGGGTAACCAGATATTAAAATTAGCACGCAGCGACCATTTGCTTCAAAAGTTGCACGATTGAGGTAAGGATTCGTACTAGCGTACGCTACCGTGTTGTTTTGTTGTTACTTTTGTACAGTGGTTAGAAAATTCGAGTTTTTTACGGGAGAGTAAGCATTCATGCTAATATGAAGTTAAGATAAGTTATTCTACAATTTTTTTTTGTTATATATAACGCTACAAGTTGTTTTAATAAGCATTATTACCACTAAACATTATGTGATTCCTACTTTAATTAACGTTCCTTGGTAAGTATACTTACCAGGATTTAACATCAAAATAAATAAATATCTTACTGTTCTGGCACTAGAAATACATTATTCAAGTCTCTGTGAAGCAAAATTTGACATTTTAAAACATATAAATTTTTCCCCGTTTTTTGCCCTATAAAGGGTTAAAGAAAGGATAAAATCCCAGTAAAATTAGAAGAAATTTTGATTATAGCTTCTTACTGTCAGTAGTAGATTGCAAGCATCTGAAATGAAATTTGTTCGACATACGTATGAGTGTACTAGAGAAGATCGTTACAGGAATACCGAGATAAGGAAAGAACTCAACATCTTCTCTATAAAAAACAAGGTATCCCAGAATAGAATGCAATGGTTAGAGCATGTAAACAGAATGCGGGATGATAGGATACCTAAGCAGACACTGGGCTATACGCCGGAGGGCAGGAGAGAGCGAGGACGCCCGAGAAAGAGATGGGCAGATTTGAGAGGGTCGAAACAGACAGAGATGCAAAATCCTTGAAGGGCAGAAGAAGAAGACTGTCAGTACTTATTCCACTAATACGTATTAAATTTTCTCGCGCTGAACGAGGGCTTAAACCAAGTTAATTGTTTTTACATTCTTACTGTATTCTCTACAAATACTGATAATTTTAGCTCTAGGAACTTGAGTAAAATTGACAACTTATTGAAAATACAAACTTCAAACATCCTTATTAAATTGTAATAATTATTTTGCGTACGAGTTTTGGAGTAATTACGATAATGTAAATGTACAACTAATGGTGAATCGATTGTGAACAATGGTCAATGAGTATTGTATAGACATCGGTCAATTGTATTTTAATCTGGTTGTAAAGCGGGTAAGGTTAAAGCACTTTCACATTCAATGAGAAGAACGTAAAGTGAAAGTGAATACAAAGACAATTAAAGTCGAAGCCTTCTTCTAACGAATACATAATGCACTGTGAAACTGACCACCTCACAATCAGTGAACAATTTTTACTGTTTTGTTTGTTAATATACTAACTGTACTTGTTTTAGAAACAAGTTCCATATTAATGGTTTTGTATTAAATACTATTTTGGTTACTTATGAATTTTACTTAAAAATCTATTTTTTGTTCAACACAAGTTCATATTTTACAGAAAATTTTTACTTTTTCTCTAATACACCAGCATGAGACGTATGAGAAAGTAATATAGCCATAAAATATTAATGCCTCATTTTCAAAAAAATGAAAAAAATATTCTATTCAGGGTCACTGCAACTGAAATAACAATTGATTTTTAAGTATTATTGCCGGTCTGTTGTAGTTGTCAACACAACTGAATTTTATACCAGGGGTCCCGGATCAGATTCCCAGTCAGGTCTGGCATTTTCTCGTCTCTATTTTTCGATTTCCACACTTCACCGTCTCTATTAGCTTCAATGAACAGTCGCACGTAAAAAAATAAATAAATATTGCACCAAAAAAAGCTCAAAATATTACGAATTATATACTTTTAGTTTTAATCCCGCTGGCAACTTGATTATTAACTATTACTGTAGGTTGTAACTTGTTAAAATTTCCAGGTTCTAGCCGGTATTTGAACCGGGCATATTCCGCCTTGTAATCTAGCTTACTAATAATTAAGTTTTAGAGGCAACCAAAAAGAATGAAATGATGGTGATTAAACTTTTTAAAATGTCTGCATTTTATCTTGTGAACATAAAATATCTGAAATTTTGAGTAACAATCATTTGTTAGCTTAAGTAAAAAAAAATTAAGTCGTACAACTGCTTTGTTTATTAGCGACTACTGTAGATTACGTTATAGAATTGATAGGTTTTCACGTGTAATAATTTAGAACCCTGAACGGTAATTGACCGTGGGACCTTCCGCTTTGCACTTTGCGAAGCAGTCTAGTGCACTAACCAATGGGCCACGAAGAAGCTAGAAGTAATTTACTATATTATGATAATTGTGGGAATTTTTATTATGTAAAATAATTAAATGAATATTTAAATCCTGAGATAAAAAAAATCATTAGTAAGAAATTTGCGTAACTAATTAGAAGAATGCTACTTTGGTAAAGATAGTGCTAGTAGGCCTACCGATGTATCGTATTTTGTAGAGTAATCGCACATCACGTGCTAAAAGGAGTATTTTCCGTACTTTTACTAAAAGCTTCTTCATTTATCGCTCATAGATTTTAATTCTTCAACCAAGTTATAAAAATAGAATGAATCAATAGTTATGGAAAAGAGTTTCTGGAGAAGTTGCCAATAAATTGTGTCAGATCAAGTTAGGAATGAAGAGTTTTTAAAACAGTTTAAAAAGCAGGTTTTATTAAGTGAAAAATTGAAGAAAGATAACTCATCCGGTACGGTCATTTGAGAAGAATGGCGGAAGACAGGTTGCCACATAAGATTTATCTGTGGGTTCCAGCTAAACGGAGGAGCGAGGACGTCCCAGAAACGAGTGGACGAATGGTTTTATAAGAGCTATGTAGAGGAAGAGTGTAAGGGATGAAGACGTGTTCAATGAAAATGAATGGCGTTTTGGGTTGCGGTAAATAGCCTATTGCTGTAGAGTAACCGCTGTAATAATTTTCATTATTTACATTGGTAAGAGAAGGTCGTGTGATTGTTTCACACCAGATTATTTCATAAGTTTTCCATAAGGAATAAAGAAAGTTGACATAACATTTTTACTAACTCAAAATAATTTTGAAGAAAGATAACTCATCCGGTACAATTATCTGCGACGAATGGAGAATAGGTTTCCATAAATGATTTAGCTACGGGCTCCAGAAAAATGGAGGAAACGAGGACGACCCAGAAAAGAGTAAGTAGATGGCGTTATAAGAGTTCACTATGGTGAAAAGGGGTCTATGGGATGAAGTCGTTTTCTAATGAAATAAACGGCGGCGTTTTGGATTGTTGTAAACAGCCTAATGCTGTAGAATAAACCCTGAAATGATAGATATAAAAATTACCTCATTGGGCCAGATGGAACGATTCTAAATGCTTTACATTTCAATTACTAGCTCAAGTATACAAATTTGTATTACTTTTCACAAATACCTAATAACAAATCTTACGGTCAATTTATTTAATACAGGGATGGTATTTAGAAAGACTAGATTTTTTAAAGTCAATTAAAATAATTGTTTCGGTGCTCATCTACATTGACTCAGTTGAAAGTAGCAGGTTCGTTTCTAGAGAAGATTCTGAAAAATAATTTTCAATTATTATCATATTATGTATTCAATATCCGTTCTAGCATTTCTTTTGTTATGAGAAAATATTGTAAAATATACTCGTAGTAACATATTGGGAAGCAGAGTTGACGGAAATAAACTAAGTTTAAGTTAAATAGATTTCCTTAACTTCTTTTCCATATTAGTCACGTAAGCAATTTAGAAAACTGGGTACAATGTTGGACAGAATTTTAACTCTTACAAACAATTTAAATTACAAATCAATTTATACTGAAAACGTTATTGAAAAAACAAATTCGAAGTGAGTTAAATTGTCTTTTACGATACTATACCGAGAAATAATTGCTTACGAAATAAAAAAATAACACTAAATAATTCAGCGTAAATTAAAATTTACATTAAAAGAGATATTGAAAATTAAAACAAAACATGAAAATATAACAAATTCAAACTTATTAATACAAGAATATAACAGATGTCTGGAATAGAAATGAGATTCCAGTAGTAATGGTGAAGACATTAAGAAACATGCTTATAAAATTCATCTACACTTTATTATTTGTTAGTGTAATGTAATAAAATTCCTACAAAATTTTATGGTTCTGTTTTAAATAAATATCTAATCGGCTGGTTCGACCATTAAGTAGGAACTCGTTTTATTTACAGAGATACGAAGATGTAAAACTTCAATATTATCCTTCATATCTTAACATTTTTTCTAAACTTTTATGGCTCTCCAAGTAGAATCCATTAAAGGAGTTTTGGTTTGTTGTCTTTGGTGAATACGGAAATGAATTCTTTGCATAGGATTTTCTCAGCGTTTTAAATTAGTTTATACATGTCGAACGGTTATTTTCTATTTTTTATAAAAATATTTCTGATAAACATTTAGATTATGATTTAGACAGTTATGAAGAATTAATGGTCTAATTGAATTTTGATTGTAATTTAATCAAGTAGTGATTAATATTTATATTATTTTAAACTTTTCCATAAAATAGTAAATTCCCGTTTACTTGATTTCATTCATTCAAACTGATTTTCAGATGTATTTTATGGTTTTGCAAATCAATAAAACTTTTTTAAAGTTTATGGTAATGTATTGATGTATTTTCTTCCCACATAAAAATAGGTTTTTGTTCAAACCATTTAGTGTTGTGATCAAAAACACTTTAGTCAATATTTGACTGTGAAAATTAACATTCTGTTTGAAGTTGTTTTGCCTGACATACATTATTTCCTCAAAAACATAAACTGAGGGGAACTACAAACAATTTAAGATCCTTAAAGTAGTGTACATGAGTTGAGGTGGTAATGTTACACCATACACTTAATGTTTTTTCTAAATTTAAAAACCCTTTAAGACTAATTTAAATGGTGAAGAGTATTAGATAAAAATAAAAGAAGAAAAATTGCCAGCCAAACTTGACTGGGAATCAAACTCGGAATCCTTGGCATAGTACGCCGAACGGTATATCAATCGAATCAGTTTAGTTTCTAATATAAAATTAGTTGACGCGAAGATAACATATGTTTAGTGTCATAAATTTTAATATAGATTTTAAAATAGACTTCACCGCTCCTTTAAACATGAAGCTCGTAAACTTAATTGACTTCTAATTGGCTAGCCCTACTCTTTTGTGGTCATCTAACCTCTCAGACTACACTAGGAATATACAATTTTATCCTTCTCCGCAGTCAGCTCTACATAGTGACGTAGTGGTTAGCACAGGTGGTTTCTACACCGTGGTCCCGGGTTCGACTCCCTGTCAGATCTGGCATTTTTTCATCACTTCATCTAGCATCCTTCCCATCATCAGCATTAACAGTAATTCCAAAACAGCCGGTCGTAACAAAAGGAATCTCCACAGTGAACTTTCTTCCACTCCGCAGACATGGGTTAACCAATTTTACCGGTGTGGAGTTATTCTTGCATTTAAATAAATTACATCGAGTCTGTTTCTTACGTAAAATTTTTTTATATCGTCCTTTTATTGATACACTGAGGTTCCTTCGAAAGAAGCGTATCTTTGCTGCTTGCATTCCGTTAATATCTTTTGCTGACATAAATATATACAGGATGCACCACCATATTTTCGACCGGTGGGCAAATACTTAAATGTTAACTACAAAATAATTAATAAAAGTTGTTGGGCTCCAGCTCTGTCTGCAGAGTATGAGAATAATAAACAAGAAAAACTATATTTCATGGTTCTAAACTAATTATTTAATAAATAATAAACTACTAACTAAATTACCTACAACTAACAAAATTATCCATATATTACCCTGACCTATTTTAAAATATAGCCAATCTTTTTTCCGTGACGTTAATATAAAAACAAGAAATTAAAAACCCTTAATAAATAAACAAATGAATTATGTCAAATTAAATGTGTCCCCTATCTTCTTCTTCTCTTCATTCTCCTGGTCACTCCTCGTTTTCCTAGTATTTCTCCTTCTTAACAACTCCTCTGTTTCACTTTTAAGTTCCACGGGAACTAAATGTGAATTTCCTGGGTTCGAACCAGGAAACCTCTGGTTAACAAGTCTCCCTCTACCACCAATCGTTCAACCAACTTGGAGAGCCAACGGGAAGAAGAACTACCCCAATGATTGGCTGAAAGTTAGTAGGTGGAAGAAAGGCCCAAAAACTCAGAGAAAGAAAATACACCAGCCTAATTAATATCAGATGATTGACAGTTGGCTATATTTTACAACTTATTTTCTAACTATTATTCTAATTTAACTTATTTTAGAATAATAAATAAAAACAAAAAATATAAAACAAAATAATAATAATAATAATAATAATAAATAAATAAATAATAATAATTAAAAAAATAAATAGATAAAAAATAAATAAATAATGCCTAGGAAAAACCCCCATTGCTAACAATGGGGTTTTTTCCCAGGCATTATTTAATGGCTTGTACTGAGCAATGAAGTTATAGTAATTGGGAATTACGATAACTTCCATTGTTTGTACAATTGTACACTTTACAATGGTAAAAGGAACAACCATTAATGTGTAGAACTTCAAAATTCATTTTGAAGTTTTCCTTTTAAGGGTCCTAGATATCGTTCCACACATATTATCACACATCACCACCTTAAGCTCTATACCCACTTCATCAGTTTACGATATCTGACATCCAAGGAACTTGAATTTTCCGACCTTTTCTATACTTTGACCACTCAGTATTCACTTACAACAATCGGGATAGCTAGGGTATCAAAAACATTAACTTACGTTTAACCACAAATTGATTCAACAACCTTAAATTTAATTGAATCCACGTGCAACTAATAAATTTTCAACTTTCTGTAATAATCCAGTAAATAATATTCAAATTAAAATAGATAATGCATACATAATATATTTAAAAAAGTGCATAATTAAGAGTAATTTAAACTGTTAAATTAATTGTTATTTACATTTACTGATTTATGTAATGCAGTATTTACTTATTGTTCATAATACTAAATTATGTAAATATTTGTAATTAAATTTATGTAATTTGAAGTTGTTTTAAATGACGTTGTAGTTGTTCTTTTCTTAAAACTGGTAATTTCGATTAAAGTGTTGTAATATTTAAATTAAATGTTTGCTTAAGTGACTTGCACATTTTCAAAGTTATTCTTAGTATATATTTTTTAGTTTTCTCATTAATGTTTAAATGATTTTTGATAGAGTACAAATGCTAAAGTTGCGTTCCAGACAAAGGAATATTTCTCGATTGTATTAACTCGAAACTGATTTACTTTGACTTAAACTAACTTTCCTTGTTCGGAACGGACAAAACAAAATTTATAGTTACTCTACTTCTGTCTCACTATTCATCAGTGTTTCCATTCTAAAGTTTGTCACACTAATGAACGCCCTAATGGTACAGGTACAACGGCTATCCACAGATGTTGAAGACAATTCAACATCTGAAACAGATTCCCATTTTCTTAAAATTACATTTACAACTTGTACTAGAAACATAATCCCAAATTTTATTATAATCATTATTATCAGTTTATGATTACATTGGATCACTTTAATCGATTACTTATTGGTTTTCTTTTGGAGTTTCCTTACAATCCTTACAGTCAGACAATTTCCCTAATAATTCCAGTAAGAAAATTTTCCTTACAGTCAGACCTTATATTCGTCTAAAATCGCTCTTTTTCCTGTTGTTAATCGCTTATTTATTTTTACCTGTAATATGGTCTGTTTATATTTAAACTTCAAATTCTGTCATAGAATTGTACCCTCGTACAACCCTTGATCTTACATAGCAAACGCATTTCTACAGCTGTGAATTTATGTTTTTTCTTCCCATAAGAGCCCAAGTTTTGCTGGCATACGTAAATGTTGGAACTACCACCTCGTCATAAAATCTCATGAAAGTATGTTTTTGAGTTCTGTTCCTTATTTCACTCGTGATCGTTCCGGATATTCCGTGGAAAACTGTATTTTGTGTCAACATCAAGCTCTTCGTCAAAACTAATTTGGTAGCCTAAGTAATTAAATGTTCTGATCTGCTTAAAAATCAAAGAGTTTTCACCGGAAGTACACTTTTTCAGGTCCCCTGAACCCAAAACACATGTTTCTACCGATTGACCTGTGTATGTGTGTGTGTGTGTGTGTGTGTGTGTGTGTGTGCGTGCGTGCGCGCGCGCGCGTGAACAAAATATTTCAAGAACAGAATATCGTACGGAAGTTGATACTTAAAACTTAAGTTAGATAACATAAGGAGATCTGACAAGAAAATTGTCATCAAAATCGAACGACCGAAAGTAGAAGCTATACTTTATTCGTACAATTTTTCACTTTTTTCCGATTTTTCAAATACGAATCCTACGTTAAAATCACCTTATTTACGATCACCTTATAACGGTTTATTATCACCTTATTTATTTATCACTTTATTACGAGCAAGAATTTGAGAAACTTTTCCAAGTTTTAAAATAACGGTTCTCGTTAGTTTTTACTTTTCTCTTTGCGATAGTTTATCTGTTTTTTATGCTCATGTATTGAATTAATTTTTCCATAAAGTAAAAATATTTACATTGCGTTAGTTAAAATGTATTGGAAAGTAGTTATAGTTATAAAATAAAAGTTTTTTTTTATATTTTTCTTTTTATTAAAAATGTACAAACATAATCATAAAATTGTTCTATTGTTATTAAAATTAAAATATATTATTATTGATATTTTATGTACATGTAATTGACTTTATCATTTATTTCCTTTTTTTATTCCAAACTAATCCCTCTAATCTATTTAACTGAAGTAATTTAACTCAGTAATTTTGTTAGTAGTTTTAATTATTTAAGTGGTCAAATTTTTTTGTTCTGTATACTCCTATGCGTGGACAGAACTCTTTGTGAAGAAGAGTTTTTGTGTATAAGTATATTTAGTTTAAAATATTGTATACTTTTACAGCTTACTTTAGTTCAGTATTAAATCGTAATGCATGTTAAACTAAATAAAATAAAATATTTCCTTCATTTTTTGTTTTCTACAAGATAAAGTAAATGGTATGTCTCTTGAAATTCTTGAGGGTTGTGCTCTGGTAGTAAAACTTTTTTAAGATTGCGGCTTTAATATCCATTTTATGGCAAAAACTCTCGTAATTAAAGTTATAGAAAATGGAAAATCTTACAACTTCTTATTGCAACAATTTTTCTACAGCGTTTAGTTTAGCGCCAATTAGTGATTTTCCGTTGCTCATTAAAATCGGTGAAAAATTGGATTTTGTTTAACATTGCGACCTCAGTAAGAATTTTACGACAAAAGTAATGTATAGTAATTAAAGTTATGAAACATTCAAAAATCTACAATTATTTTTATTTCATGTATTTTTTCTACAGAGCTTTGTTTAGTCAATTAGTAATATTTTGTACTTTTAATTCAAAGAGAAGTTGATTTTCATTAAGTGTCATTCACCCACGATTGAAATTAAATTATATATTTCTTATTATTTACCTTGGCAAGAGAAAGACGTTTGAGTGTTTTACACCATATCTGTTTTGTTTTCGTGTTTACTAAGATTATTTAACACGTTAATCAAATAGGAATTAATTCAAATACTGACACAGTTGAAGCGGAAAAGTAAGTGTTTTAATTCGGAAGCGTATGATGCAATAATGTGTCTTTTGCGGTCGCATGCGATCCTTCTGTAATTACTATAATGTTGTGTATTAATACGTATTTTATTGATGAAGAAGTGTAAAAAGAAGGACGAATAAAAGTATTCAGTAGTCAGTGGCTGAGAAGAATTGTGAAATCGGTGAAAGTAGTCCTTGACATACGAACACTATCACTCTCTAGGTCATGCAGTCACTGTTTCAAGGCGAAACCAACTATAACAGCTATAAAATGCATTAGGCGTTACACTATTTTATACATTGCTCACCTTGCAATACCCGCACACTTATTCCCAAACAATAAAAATAATCAATAATCTAGAATAATGTTTTATATTTTCTTCCATACCTGAACACTAATACACAAAAATTATCAAGACAATTTTCCTTTCTTCTAACATTATCACTAATGTTACAAGCTAATAAAATTCCTTATCTCCGATTCCAAATGGACATAAGAATTAAGTGGAACAAACATGTTAGTATGAAATACAAAACTTTAGATTGTTTAGGCAAACAATTTAACAGTCTTTTGTCTCGAAGTTCAAAATAACTATATCATCTGAAAGTACTTCGTTATAAACCCTTACTCAAATCAATGTGGATGTTCCGATACCAAATCTATGGTTCAGGTAAACCTGTATTTTTGGTTAAATCATAACGTTTTCAATCTATCAACTGCTGAAGAATTTCTGTCCAGTCGTATACTACACGCAGATCTTAACATTCCTTATGTAAATAAAATAATTCACCAGTCTACCAGCAATTTCAATTACAATATAAAACAATCATAACACTACGCGTTCTGAACGGTCCACGTTTACCAGGTAAACCCAATAGTCGGCTCTGCAGAAAGTGTAGCAGATTTAGGATAAATTTTACAAATCATCTGATTTATTTTGGTAAACATAAAAAATTTATTAAACTAATTTTTTAATCCATAATGTGTGTACGATGCAGTTTGTTTAATTCAAGAACTTTATGGAGCCTTATGACCTAATAAGATGAGGATGATAATATGTATGACGTGTAAATGAAGTGTCTTGTAAAGACTCAAGCTGACCGTTCCTGAAAGAGTATGGTTAATTGAACTCTAATCATCAAAGTTCACTGGTAACTACTGTTTAGTACTTCGTATAAAAGTAACCTACAAAAATAAAATTCGTATAAACGAATAAAATTTGAACTACGGAACCAAACAATCTACTACACTTACACGACAGATTTTTACCACATCATTTATAGAGATCTAACAAATTTGCTCAAAAAAAATTAAGACAACTCTGGATCACTAAGTCGTGTTCATGAGTCATGAAGAAACATTTTTTAAGACCAAAAATCATGTTACTTTATGACAATAGTTCTTCATTTTTATATAAAAATCTGACCAAATAATAAAAAAAATTGTAGCGTTTCTGGCAAGTTTAAGTAAACGCTAAGTGGCAGTCAACCTGTTAAAAACAACCGACATTAAACTGACACAAGAAAGTATGAAGTCAGTCTCACAAGGGTACACGTAGGACACTCACTTTTAACGCGTAGTCATCTTTTATCTAAAATGGACCCTCGAAAACGTAACTTTTGTAACTGTTATCTTTTAGTAAGACATCTGCTGATGGAATGCAGTGGTTTACAAATTTTGAGATCTAAACTGAAAAATTCTTAATAATATGCACAATTGTCTAAGTAAACCGACTTCCGAATCTCAAACATTTTTTTTCTAAAAAAATTTAATTACTTTAATAATCTGCAATAACTTCAGTATATTTTTTGTGTTTTAATATTTTTTGAATTTTAAGAAACTATATAGCCTACTGCTTCTTACTATTATACTGCCCTGCTAAGCCAAAAAGCCGTAACTGCATGGAGTATGATATGCGAGAAATGAGGATTTTGTATTTTGGCCTAAGCCACTAGTTTCAAATATGCAGGTTATCCAACTTCCTATTGTTTCATGCATATTTTACACCAAAGAATCAGAAAAATACTTTAGTTTTTTCCTAAATGCTTTTTTTATTAACATTTATGCAGATACAGTTAAGGCATTCATGTTATAAGAAGCCAAAAAAACGGGTAACTGCAGTTACCCCTTTTTAGGTAACCTTTATTTCTCGTATAAGGTTGTAGATACGGTATTTTGGCTTAGTTTTTTGGATTTCTCATACTTTTAAACATAAGAATCAATTCAAAACTCAAATTTAATTTTTTTGCAGTTACGGCTTTTTGGCTTAGTAGGGCAGTATACTTACTACTATTATACTTCTTTGTGTTCATGAACTTCAAAAATTGCGTTTTTCAGTTTTATTCTGTGTTATGTTGTTCTATAATTATGTATCAATCATTTTTGTAAAATTGTTAAGATATAGTTTAATGTTTGTAGCCTTTAATAACCTTTGGTGTTGATGTGACTTTAAAACAATAAAAAAACAATAACTTTATTATATGGTAGAGGATGTACAAAGATACCTGTGTGTTTTAACTGAATTACAAAGAAAATATATTTTTATTTTATTAGCAAAAACTTACTCGGTGAAGGTAGAGTAATATAGCACGCTAACCATTATACCGCGGAGGCGGTCAATATATTTATTTTAGTGTAACATAAATTACAATAGAATATCATCTAAATAAATAAAATAATCTTATTTTCTCTTAACAATGCGATTCTAGTACAACTGAAAAATAGATGTAGTGCTATTAGATTTGTAGGCGGTTCCACAAACCTTATTTCACTTTTACATCGTATATTCGCCTATTCAACATGTTTTTCCTATTGTCTAGCTGTAATTACGACTCGTTGTGTCCTACAGAGACATTACTTGACATTTGTCGACGCAATCGGAATTACTAAAAAACAACTTTTTACAAAAACTTTCACTTCGTAATAATGTGGACTGTGTTGTTGTAGTTATCGGATTTGGTTAACAGGTTTTAACAAACCCCAAAAAAACAATATAGGATTCATTAAAACATTTATAGATTATTATTTAATTTAATTGGAAAAAAGTTGAATTGACATAAATTTACTAAAATAATTTACTTAAACGAAAAATTAATAGATTAATACAGTTTTATGAAGCGGTATTGTTTTTAATAATATCGAATAGAAAGGATAACTACGAGTAATAATTAATTACAAGTGTCACGCCGAATATAAAGTGTGCTTTTGCTATTGTTTCTATTATTATTCTTATTTAGTTCGTGATTTACACGCCGTTTTTGTGTTTGATCTCGGTCTGAACTACCTATTGAAAAACCATAAAGAACCGAATTCGAAATTTTCAGTTAAAACCATCATTTACAGTCTCGCCTTAATATCCCATTTTTATCTAAAATGGAATGAAAATGGTGTTCAACCCTTAAATTAATATTTTTTTATTTAGTAACTTCCGGACGAGTTAGATGGCTGAAACTCACTGGAGGTGATACGTATATCAAATTAAGTTATCTAAAAAAAATTACCTCTTAACGATTACAAAATGTACTCGTAAGGCGTTGAACCAATATTTTTTGTTTATTAAGTTCTGGAAAAGGTAGATGCCTGAAACTGGGTGGAGTTGTTTCCGATGGTGCACCGTTAAAATTATTCTTTTAGAATTTCCAAAATGTACCCCTAAGGGTTTATCCTAAGACTTTATCCCTTAAGACTTTATTAGGGCTAAGGGGACTTTATTAGCGTAAGGGGTTGAACCAATATTTTTTGATTATTAAGTTCTGGATAAGTTAGATGGCTGAAACTGGGTGGAATTGTTCCCGATAGTGCACCGTTAAAATTATTCTTTTAGAATTTCCAAAATGTACCCTAAGGCTTTATCCTAAGACTTTATCCCCTAAGACCTTATTTATCCTAGTTTTTATTACAGATTTTGTTGAATCAATAGAGAAATCCTGTTAAAAAACCTTTATTAAAAGTTATTTACATTTTCCGTAATTTTTCAGTATCTTGTTTTTTTTTAATATAGAAAGGGTTTTTAACCTCTAATTTAAAGATTATTGAAATAAAACAAAATTGTACCCAGTGAAGGACGAGTAGCTAGTATTATACACACGTTTATTTAAATAATAAAATATCCGGTTAATTATTTATCTTCCTCATCAAAATTAATTAATTAATTAATTAAATTTCTTTTACAGGAACTGGATGAACCAAAGAGTAACAGAAGTTCTAGACTTTTATTTGATGAATTATTTTTTGGAGGATCGCCTGAAGATGCAGACGAGAAAGATAATCTGGAAACCTGTTCCTGTCGTAAGCAATGCTTTCACTTATTTCATTATTATAATCATATAAACAACACAGCTGAAACGGTCAAGTTCATTGTTATATCATCAATGTAACCATCAACACGTGTTCTAATAGAGAAAATTTTATATTAAATAATAACTAAATTATTCTTAGTATAATTTATGGTTTTTATTGTTGTAAAATTTCTTTTAATTTTTTTTATAAAATGATAATAAAAATTCCTAAATATCAATTTAATGACTTGTTTATTAAATGATAATGATGATCGACATCTTCTATGTCCTTAAAATGTTAAAGGCTGAGAAATTACAGCGTAGGCCTACAAGAATCTCACAAAATGATATTTTTTAGAAAACCTGTAATTTCTTTTAAAAAAACTCGATAACAGTTTTTTTAAACAATTTAGAAGTAAACAAGATGTTTGAATGATTTTATTATAATAATTTAGAGATTCTGATTTCAATTATACGAACTAAATAATTACTGTATTTAAAAAAATGTTGGGGACATTTTCTTTTCATAGAATACTCTACGATTGAACTATCCCTTCTGCACTCACCCAATTTTTTGGTTTTTAATCAAGGTCACGCTAAACCTCATCTTTGTTGCTGTTTCGGTCATCAGCCGAACGCTGGTTTTAACCTCTAGTGGCTTTACTAAGTAAAACGATAAGGAGGTTGTTTAGAATTCCCTTCCTCACTAAGTGGAAAAGTATGCTTATCAGTATGCCAGGCTGTCTGAAAAGTATCTACTTCCCACCCTGCAAATGGCATCTTCACTTCATTCACCACAGGGTCTGGCTGTATAATGAAATTCGTTACTCTCACAAAATATAACTCTGAGTAGCGTCTTTTGCACCTCTACCTCTTTTGTTCTTAAATGCTTCAGTCATATAATTGGCTGACAATGTGATAAGAATCAGAACTATTTTGTAGCTCTGGAACTAACAGATCGAGTGCAAATAATTTACCACTCCACCTGCCTGTTATGGGCAGTGCATTACATGTGTAAAAACGTAAAAAGCACCAAAATAATCTTTAAATAAAATATAAAAATTGACTATGAGACACGAACTTACATTCAACTTTCTTTTTTTTGATTGACGTCAAAAACACTCATTTACAATTTTTTTGACGTCAGTACAATTTTTATTGTTTGATTGACTTCAATACACTCACTCAAGTTATGTTTGACGTCAATAACATTTTTATGTTAACTTTCACTTTTTGATTGACGTCAAAAGCACGTAATTTTCTCAGATTTCACGTCAAATATGAAAAAGGAGCTCGGGTTTAGGTACCCGACAGTGTAATAACTGCTGGGAAAAGCTCTTCGTTATCAGAGTATAATAAACTTATGCTCTATTAACAGATGCAAAAGCCTATCTGGATATGGTATGCTACTCTTGGAATGTACTAAACAAAGTATATAAACATCATTCAACGTTTCCATAACAAGGCGCTAAGAAGAATTGTCGACGTACCCTGGTATATCAGAAACAAAGATCTCCACAGAAACCTGCGAGTGAACTTAACAGTCTCCAACGAAATCTAGAGTTTCGTGAAGAAGCAGGAAGAAAGACTTCACAGCCATGACAAGGTTGAAGCAATCGAGGCATTTGACAACGATGATCTGGTGCGAATTCTCAGAAGAAAGAACCCATTTGAACTTGTGTAGTGTCAGTGTTAGGTTGAAAGCAGAACAGGTCAGTACGCGATTAGAATTTGTGTCAAAACTTAAGTACGCAAGATAGTGATGTTTTCATTAAGAAATTACAAATGTTCTACTGAGCATCTCTGAAGTAGATGTATTGTAAATACTAGTTTGAGTAAGAATAAAATTACTTATTATTCTTAAGATTAGATCGTAATACAGGGTGGTTATAAAACGTACGCAAAACCACTAGGAAGTAGTTGTACAGAAAAAAGTTCATATAACATAGATCTGGAAACTATTCTTTAACGAGTTACGGCTAGCGAAAGAGTTCGCCTATAATTCAGTTACCTCGGTAAAAAATGAGAGCATACTAAAATATGTTATAAATTTAAAATTTTAAAATTTTAAGATACTCTGTATACCAAAAAAACCCTTTAAACTTTCACTTTTTTCTTTAAATCTTGATTTTCCAATTTTGTGCTGTCTTTGTGCGTTTTATCATCTCCTTTTTCCCTTCTGTGCAGTACTATAACCGGCGCATCTCTAACCATTTTTTAAACTCTTCTCTTATAAAAATAATGTAGGTCTACTATGCCCATACAGACAGGTGGAGTGTTAAATTATTTGCACTCGATCTGCTAGTTTCAGGGCTACAACAAAATAGTTCTGTTTCTTATCACATGGTCAGCCAATTATACGACTGAAGCATTTAAAAACAGAAGAGGTAGAGGTGTAAAAGACTGTAGTCAGAGTTATCTCCTCTGAGAGTAATGAATTTTATAATATTATTCAGCCAGACCCTGTGGTGAATGAAGTGAAGGTGTGATTTGCAGGGTGAGAAGTAGATGCTTTTCAGAGGGTCTGGCAGGTTGATAAGCATTCTTTTCCACTCAGTGATAAAAGTAATTGTAAATTACCTCACATCTCGTTTTACTTAGTAAAACCTCTAGAGGTTCAAGCCAGCCTTTCGGCTGATGACCTAAACAACAACAACAACAGCATAATGTACTATGTTATTCTACGTGATAATAATCATTATTCAGAATACTTTTTTTTAATTGACTAAGAATCACCTCATCTTAATTGAAACAAATATCTGTTTCTTAGATATTTGCATAATCGTTCTCGTTTTAGCAAAATAGTTGTTTGCCGTGACGTATGAAACGGGACGATGGATAAGCGAAAGTCGAACAATCTGGAATTACTGTATAAATATGTTTTTAAAAATGCGTTCCTTATCATCCCTTACAGCCATCTGTATGATTAATGATTTGACAATTAGTTAATTTTTATTTCTGTACAATTTTTATTGTGATTAAAATGTTACGATTAATTTTTTTTAAACACAGTTCCAAAAAATTTCGTTTTTCTAACTCTATACACAATTTATGTGGACTTACGTACCGTTCCTTGCTTTCAGTAAAGATACAGGTATGCAGTTTTGTTGGATATTTATCTATTTTGGCTCTTACAATTGAATGTATAGTTTCAAAGATATAACGGAGAGAAAAAAAATGTTTTTATCACATTTTTAATGTCAGAAAATGGAAGTTTATCAAAAACAAGGTGGTAACTAAATTTTCAACCTAGTAAAAAATGACACACTCAAATTATATATCAAAAATGATAATTTATTTATAAAAAAAAATTAAGTCTATCTGTAGGAGTTGCTGAGGAGAAGGAAAAACATTACCATTAAGTAATATAGGAAATCCCATGATTTCCTCTTTAATACAGTGAAAATGGTAATCTTCAGACAATTTGTGGGAGCTTGCTCTTGCTCAAATTATTTTTTCAAAATTATAGCCCTACATTACAGGTTAAAATAAAAATGCACAGAGTAAGTTATGGATAATTCAACATTTCTACAACTTTTTTGTATAATACTCTAAAAAATGTGTTTATTTTGAAGTAATTTTTGAATGTAATGTGTTTTTTTAAGTTTAATTTTAAAACTACAGTCGGGACTTTTCTAATTCGAACTGCAATAATTCAAAATCATGCGGTCTTGGGTTCGAATCTCATTCAGGCACGGCATATTTTCATACGTTACAAAAAAATTATTTCATTCTTCACCGTCTGCATTAGCAGTAATTGCAGAAAAGTCGGACGTTAAACCAAAAACCAAAAAAATTCAAAATACTCCCTAAATCGAATTTTCTTAAAAATTTTTTAAATTAAATTTTATATTTATTTATTTCTTCTCTACAAATAATAATAAATAATTTAATTTAATACAAACAATACAATCATACGAAACTTCCAAAATGCTATAAATAAAAGTAAACAGCCGGCCGCATTGGCGCAGTTAGTAACGTGCTCGCCTCTCATCATGCGGTCCTGGGTTCGAATCCCACTCAGGCACGGCATATTTTCATTCGTTACAAAAAATCATTTCATCCTCCATTGTACAGTAGTTACACCCCAACGTCGTCGCTAATGACCTTGCAGTTGATGCGACGTTAAATAAATAAAAAAAAAGTAAGCATCTTTACCTAATATTTAAGTTATACTGTTTAATATTATTTGGTTTTATACAATTTTTTAAATATCTGCTCCTTTATCCATAAAATGTTTTTGAAGTTCAATGTGAACGACTGATTTAGACTAACATTCCTCTGTCCTCTACTTGAATGATATTACAGCCAGCCTGACTGATCTATTTTGTTTTACAGAATGCGGAATAGTGAATCAAGAGATAAGAATAGTTGGTGGCCGTCCAACTGGAGTAAATAGATATCCATGGGTGGCGAGACTAGTCTATGATGGACAATTCCACTGTGGAGCTTCTCTAGTCAGTCCTGATTACGTGCTAACTGCAGCTCATTGCGTACGCAGGTACTTGTCTCTTGTTGTTATCTTATCAAAACACTTAGTAAACAATAATTATTGGTTTAAAGGTTAAACATCATTTTCATCCCCTTGGGGGTATATTTTGAAAATGGTGTAGGAATAATTTTTATAGTTGAACTATAAGTAACATCACCACCGAATTTTAGCCATCTAGCTTCTTTGAAATTGGTAAACAGAAAATATCGGTTTAAGGGTTTAAATATCGGTTTAACTCTTACAGTGCCAGCGTCCTAATATTAGGACATCAGAAGTTCAACCAAAAAAATGCCAGCGTTCTTTAATTATAGTTCGTTGACTAAAAAATTCATAGAATTTTTATTTTTCGCTCTATTTTTATTGACATTATTGCTGATTATTTTCTTATGTTTATAGTGTTATACATACATTTTTAATTTACAAACTTTTAATGTAATAATTTATTAGAAATTAGAATATTCTACAGTAGATTAGTTACGTACTTTTCAAAGTCAAACAACTAAAAATTGGATTTTCAAAAGAATTATCACAGTATTTTTATATTTTACAATAAGTAAATGAGTTTAGGTGACTTTGTACATAACAAAATCATTTTTAAAATGATATAGATGAAGTTGGGTAACATAACTTTTAGTGTGATTTTTTTAAAATTTACCTAAAAAAGAAAGTTCCACAAACTAAATGTTTAAGTAGAAACTTTTATTTTTTGTATTTTTTTTAAGTTATCTTTAAAAATAGCCAAGTTACGGATACACATATGAAATGCTACAAATCGAACAAAAATAGGCTGGCATTATTAAGAAGTACATAGTAAAAAATACCTGGCAATTGTAAGTAGGCACTCACAATATTCTCCTGGCACTATAAGGGTTAAACACCCTTTTCAACCCTTTCATGGTGGAATGGTGAAATTGTTTTTTTTCTTGTAAGGCCCATTGGACCACTTTAGTCAAATAATATCAGTTCCTCAATTTCCTCCTAATCCTTTCCCAGTAGTTCTTCATTCTCTGGGATCTAGCAGCCCGTTCAGCATCTGAAAAAAATCTAGGGTTCTGTATTTTTCTAACCGTTTCTTTGAACCTGATATTTGTGTGTTTGATCACTTTCAGGTTATCGGATTTTTTTAAAGTTTATAATGAACTTTTCAATTTATCCTAAAAGGATATTCGCTCCAAATCTCAGTTTTTTAGCTATTCTACAAATGGGAGAATATTAGTGATAAGTGAGTGACTCAGTCAGTCAGTAAAGGCTTTCCCATTTATATACTTGAAGTTATACAAATCTTTAATTACGAAATTTAATGACATTAGTTATGATAATTGGAAGAGATTTTCCACTCATTCTTCTCAAAGTAAAAATATTTAATAATTATAAACTTTTTCAATATTTATTTATAATACTATTTTTAGTATACTAGTTTCATTGATTAATACTTTTTCATGCAGGCTTAAGAGATCAAAAATAAGGATTATTCTTGGAGATCACAACCAGTTTATCACTACTGATTCTCAAGCTATTATGAGGATGGTATCTTCAATTATTCGACATAGAAATTTCGATTTAAATTCATATAATCATGACATTGCTCTTTTAAAACTCCGTAAGCCAGTTACGTTCACAAAGAATATTCGCCCAGTATGTCTTCCTCCCAATGGTAAGTAATTCATCAATATCTTTTAAATACTTACAAAAACACTAATATTAAAATTTAATCTTAACCAAGTGATAAAATTTGAGCTAAAATTTACAAAATTATTTTTCAGATAATAATATTGGTTTAAAATCAAATCCTTGGCAAAAATTAAATTTGGTGCTTAAAGTCTGCTTAATCAATACACAGCATGTTCTTCAATGTACTGTTTAACAATGATAAAGGATTTAATATCCAAGTAAGAAAGTACTAGAATTTTTCCCACCTCCATTACGTTAGCTCATTAGCCTACAAGTTGGAAGATCCTAGATTCGATTCTTGGCTAGAGTCTGGAATTTTTTTACATTATAACCCACTGTTCCTGTTCTATTATTCAGAGTAGTTACTAATAAGGTAGAAAATACATCAATAAATTACATCAAGATTGATAAAATATTTCACAGTGAACAAGAATTCCTTTCAAAATAATTTTTGGTTGAAAAAAGAAATATAAACTTCTAAGTGAACTTTGAGGCAAATTTAGTGTATTATTTGGTAAAAATAATTGGATAACTTTTGAAATAAGCTAATAAGTAAGTAGTGGTAAAAATGAATTGGTACATAATGAATTAAAAAAGTGTTAAAAGTTAGACTTCCTACCACTTCTTTCTTGACATGTTGACATTTCCTAAACTCCCTTCTGAAATCTCGTGGTTGCAGTATAAAAATTATAAAAATAAAATAACGAAGTTGCTGACAAACCTTTAAATAAACTAAAAACCTTTAAACCTTTAAATAAACTAAAAAACTAAATAAACTAAAAAACTAAAAAACTGAGATTTAATTAATTTTTTTAATAATTTTAAAATAAATTTAAAAATAAATAATTTAAAAATAATTTAAAAATTTATTTAAAACTAATTACAATTTATTACAATTTACAAAATTTATTACAATTTATTACAATTTACAATTTACAATTTATTACAATTTACAATTTATTACAATTTATTTAAAAATAATTTTAAAATAAATAAATAATTTTAAAATAAATTTAAAGTTGCATTAACTCCTCGTTAATTAATGACTGTAATGGATTATGGTAAACTATTGGTAGATATTAACATGTCATAATTGTTCAGACTTTAGCTTGGAATTGAATCTGGGACCATTTGCTTTGCAGCCTAGCATACTACGATTATACGAGGTGTGGCTGTTAAATAACGAGACCGACATTGTAAAAAATTTTATTTTTGTTTTATACATAATCACTTATTGTAACCTTCAATATACACTCCTTCTTTATCCCTACAACGCTCAATGCGAATTTTCTATTACTGGAAACAATGCTGGAAGTCATCTTTTGTCAGCTCCTTCAGAATACGTTCCGCTCAAAAATATTTAAAATGAAGTTTGCAAAAATGTTTGTACTAACACTTTGTACGCGATTGAAAATTACCCAAATTTTTTGGAAACAATAATAACATGTGATGAAACGTGGTTTTTTACTTGTGATCTGGAAATGAAGCGCCAATCCATGCACTGGAAGAGCCGAATTTAACCAAAAGCCAAAAAAGCTCGAATGGCAAGTCAAAATTTAAAGCAATGCTGATTGTTTTTTTTTTTATATCCTTGGGATTGTGTACCTTCACTGGGTTCCTAAAGGTCAAACAATTAAACAATATTAATGTTTAGAATACTTTCTAAACTACATCAAAGAGTAAGGAAAAAATGCTCCAAAATGTAGAAGGACAAATCATGGGTTCTCCACCAAGACAATGCACCAGCTCATTCCGCGTTATCTGTCAAGAGGTTCCTAGCCAAGTACAACATCTCGGTGTTAGAACATCCACCTTATTTACCAGATCTTGCACCAAGAGACTTCTACCTGTTCCCTAAGGTGAAATCTGCATTAAAAGGGACAGAATTTGAGTCTGTGGAAGCTGTAAAAGAGAAAGCGGCACATGTCCTGAAGGAGCTGACAGAAGATGACTTCCAGCACTGTTTCCAACGATGGAAAATTCGCATGGAGCATTGTAGGGATAGAGAAGGAGTATATATTGAAGGTGACAATAAATGATTATGTATAAAATAATAATAAAAGTTTTTACGTCAGTCTCGTTATTTAATAGCCACACCTCGTATACATTCAAATAGATCTACCATAATTAATAATGACTTTATAATAGATCAATCAATGAAAGCTATTGAAATGTTACTTTTCTTGAAACTTTTCATAACGCAGGTGGGCTACCATATTGGAAATTTCAATCTTAAACATCACTGCTTTAAATATGTCTATAGAGGAGCATTGGTATTATTATCTTATATTCTTTAACCAAGCTGATAGTCATTTTCTCTGGTGTCTTATATTACGCTGTATAATTATACAGAAGAAGCTGGCTGTATCATTCTCATATAACATGACTGAGATATTGCAGTTTCTTGTTTTTGTAGTCTTAATAAGTTCTCTTTCTTTATTCATTAGTTGGAGGATTTCTTCATTTGTTTTATTTTTTGTTCATGCTATTCTCGATATACAATGATACATTCAAAGTTCTAAAGCTTATTTTTGAAAATAGGTATAATATTAATCACACAAAAAGCAAGAAATTCATAATTTAATGTAAAATGTACTCTCAGGAATGTGGATAGACTTTAATGTATGTAATGTTTTTGTATAAAGGGAGTTACATTTTTAAAAAAAACTTTTATTACTAATTTAAAAAAATACTACAAAAAACCAGAGAGGTAATCCATTACTAAATTTTACTAAACTTCAATCAAAAAGTTGGTATATTATAAAGTTTTATTATTTTATGAAACATTCCATGCATGACTACAAACAGCCATACTATTCAAAATTGAAATATATATTTCTAACCACCAGAATACGGT
Source organism: Catonia carolina (assembly GCA_035578175.1). Lineage (NCBI taxonomy): Eukaryota > Metazoa > Arthropoda > Insecta > Hemiptera > Achilidae > Catonia > Catonia carolina. The sequence continues at coordinate 31,943,995 of JAQMRL010000001.1, forward strand.
AACAGAAAACACTTACCAATGTTTATAGTACTTTCGTGTATCTTGTACACATCTTTAGTAAATTAAAATTCTTTAATAATTTTTTAAAGAATAATTTTAATTTACTGAAGATGTGTACAAGATACACGAAAGCACTTTAAACATTGGTAAGTGTTTTCTGTGACCATATTCGTTAAAAAATTTTAAAGAATTTTAATTCACTGAAGATGTGTACAAGATACTCGAAAGTGCTTTAAACTTGGTAAGTGTTTTCTGTTACTGTATTCTTTAAAACTTTTTAAAGAATTTTAATTTACTGAAGATATGTACAAGATACATGAAAGTGCTTTAAACATTGGTAAGTGTTTTCTGTTACCGTATTCTGGTGGTTAGAAATATATATTCCAATTATAAAGTAAGATATCGCGAATATACTTTATTCACAGACTTTTAAGAAAACTTATACGTATTTAATGATAATAAAAAAACTTAATTTATTGTTTATTTATTTATATAAATTTATTTTCTGTGTTAAAAGGAATGTTTTGATCAATGAAATACTCGTGAAAGTTGCTATTTGCAAAATATGACAATAAACTGGTATTCATTTAATATTTACTACAACTTCAAAATTATGATTGAATTTTATTATATTTATTGTGAACTTCTGTTTAGCATTTGTTTTCTACAGTATGCAAATTGGAGATATTTATCACAATATATTTTGTGATTTTTATTAACATGATTAGTTTCATATTTTTATGAATGAAAATTTTCACTCTTAAGCTATTTACTTATAACTTTTATCTCTGGTTAAAATATTCTTGAAAATACAAACTGTTTCATTATTAATAAAATTTCTGCAAATTCAGTTTTTCATATTTAATAGAGGATGATTATAAATACAAAACTGTACGTTTACTTTCTTTTCTGAATGATTTTATTAATAAGAAAATGATTTGAGATAGAATTTAACTGATATGAGTTTTCATTTTTTACATTACATTAAAGCATTTTTACATTAAAGCCATTCAATAAACTTACTGATGTACGAATGACACTGGTCTGACTATTATAACAGTAAGGACTGTTATAAAAACATAAGACTGTTAAAACTGAATGAAGTTATCAATAAGCTTTTTGTCTAATAACACCAGTTTTAAGTTTAACTACGTTATAGTACTGTTATTATAACAAACACAAGGTGGAAAATCTTACTGAATCTCTCATGGACACAAAGTTAAGACAAACAACACTATTTCCTATAACCAAATATAACTATGGCAAACCAAACACAATTTTTTGCAAACACAAGGGTGGTCAGTTGCGCTGAATCTTTTACGGCACACAGCAAGGCACTATAGTTATTATACATTGAAAACCGAGCCAAGAAGTCAGCAACCATGCATCCATATAGGCATCTGTCAGCAGGATTAAAGCAGTCAGTATCAAAACAAACCATTCAGTTAGTCATGTTTGTTTTGACTACCATTTTCTGTACCTATAAACTTTTGTATGAAAAATTTACCTCTTAGTAAATAATTTAGTCCACTTCTTTTCCCCATGTGTCGTGCTATTACCTATTTTTACTTTCTCTTGCCTATATGAATATATAGGAAGGAAAGTATTGTTTTCATGTCGATTTTTCGAAATCAAGTTTTCACCGGATCTACATGTTTCAGACCTCCTGAACCCAAAAAAACATGTTTTTAGTGATTGGTCTGTGTGTGTGTGTGTGTGTGTGTGTGTGTGTGTGCGCGCGCGCGCGTGTGTGTGCGTGTGTGTGCGTGTGTGTGTGTGTGTGTGTGTGTGTGTGTGTGTGTGTGTGTGTGTGTGTGCGTGTGAACAGAATATCTCAAGAACAGAACATCGTACGAACTTGAAACTTAAGTTACATACCACTACCGGACCCGACACGAACATTTTCATCAAAATCGGTCGACCAGAAGTAGTAAGTACTTTATTCGTGTAATTTTTCACTTTTTTGCGATTTTCGCAAAAACAGGTCCTACAATTTTTTTTAAAATCGCCTCATTTACTAAAATTTTTATGCTCTACAAAATAGGGTAGGCGCCATTTATGCTGAAATTCTTAGTGAGGCTGTTTTTTTCATAAAAAAATTGTTTTTTTAAGATTGCGACTTAATATGCATTTTAGCGCAAAAATTTATTACTATAAAATTTGTGAAGAATTTAAAATCCTATAACGTTTATCTCAAACATTTTTTTTGTATAATGCTTAGTTTAGTGGTAATTAGCAATTTTCTGTTTTTTCTCACGAAAACGTGTGAAAAATAGATTTTTTTTAAAGATTTCAGCCTTAGCTGAAACTTTATGTTATGCATTTTACGACAAAAATGTACGTATGTAATAAAATTTATAGGAAATTAAAAGATCTACGACTTTTATTTAGAGCATTTTTCTCTACAGAGCCTAGTTCAGCGTGAAAGAGTGATTTTCCGTATTTTTAAGCCAAACTGATGTTGATTTTCATTTTTCGTCTTTCACTCATGATTAAAATAAGGTTATGTTTATTGAGGTTAGTTTTTGTTTGTTTCTAATGTTTTATTACTAATGTTAAATTATACTGTTCATTATTTGCATTGGCATGAGAAAGTTGTGTGAATGTTTCACACCAGATTTTTACATTGCATTGTAGGCTGGAATATAACAGTGTTATTTTAATAACAGGTTATAGAATTCTGTTATCGAGCAGGCTGTTATTTTCAGTAACATTTTATCAAAAAAATAGCTTTATTTCCCATCTTTACAGTACAATCCTTAGTTGACTGAACTGAAAAAAGGAAAATTATTTACAAACAAAATAAAATTTCTGTTGTAAATTTCTATCTTGTGTCAAATATAAAAAATTAAAAATTTGTTGGATAAAATTATATTTAAAAAAATTTTTTTTATTTGGTTTAACGTCCGACTGTTCTGCAGTTACTGCTAATGCAGAAAGTGAAGGATGAAATTATTTTTTGTAACGTATGAAATTATGCTGTGCCTGAATAGGATTTGAACCCAAGACCGCATGATGAAAGGCGAGCATGTTACCAACTTTTCCAATGCGGCCGGCAGGATAAAATAATATTGTAATGATGCAATATATCAGTGATTGAGGAGTATGACATGATGGATATTAAACATAGTCAGACTATGTAACTACATACTCTGGGTGGTGTTATTACAGCTATGCATAAATAGCATCAAGCTCATGAAATTAATGATTGTATAGGTGAGACCCTACTGGATCTGGTAACTGAAACGATTTGTCATCCATTTCAGAATAATATTTTATTCTGTAACCGTAATTACAATAATAACAGTGTAATAGAGAATACAAAGCTGTACATGAATTTATGTTTGAATGGCATGGGTAGATATTTTTTTGTCAACCATTCATTTTATTTCTATTGTTCCATTGTTTTTTTCAGTTAAATATTACTACCAGTTTTTAATAATAGTTTTTTAACTTCTCCTTTTATGATGCAACAATGAAAAAAGTAGCAAATAAATAATTAATTCATCACCCTTGGGAGTGATGGATTAATAAGTGACATAATTATTGATTTACGAGGTGTGGCTATTAAATAACAAGACTGACGTAAAAAATTTTATTTTATTTTATACATAATCACATATTGTCACCTTCAATATATACTCCTTCTCTATTCCTACAACGCTCCATACGAATTTCCCATTGTTGGAAACAGTGCTGGAAGTCATCTTCTGTCAGTTCCTTCAGGATACGTGCAGCTTTCTCTTTTACAGCTTCCACAGACTCAAATCTTCTCCCTTTTAATGCAGATTTCACCTTAGGGAACAGGTAGAAGATAATAACATGTGATGAAACGTGGTTTTTTACTAATGATCCGGAAACAAAGCGCCAGTCCATGTACTGGAAGAGCTGAACTTCACAGAGGGTCAAAAAAGCTCAAATGAGCAAATCAAAATTTAAAGCAATGATGATTGTTTTTTTTTATATTCATCGGATTGTGTACCTTCTCTGGGTTCATGAAGGTCAAACAATTAATCAATATTACTACCTTGAGGTACTTTCTAAACTACGTCAAAGAGTAAGGAAAAAACGCCCTGAAATGTGGAAGGCCAAATCATGGGTTCTCCACCAAGACAATGCGCCAGCTCATTCCGCATTATGTGTCAAGAGGTTTCTAGCCAAGCACAGCTTCTCAGTGTTAGAACATCCACCTTATTCACCAGATCTTGCATCATGTACTTTTGCTGTTTCCCTAAGGTGAAATCTAAATTAAAAGGGACAAGATTTGAGTCTGTGAAAGCTGTAAAAGAGAAAGTGGCACGTGTCCTGAAGGAGCTGACAGCAGATGACTTTCAGCACTGTTTCCAACAATGGAAAATTCACATGGCTTTGTAGGGATAGAGAAGGTGTGTATATTGAAGGTGACAATAAGTGATTATGTATAAAATAAAACAAAAATTTTTATACCAGTCTCGTTATTTAATAGCCATGCCTCGTATGTAATAAAAATTGGTTTTATCAGTTAATGAAATGATCTTCAACTGTTATCACATCAACTATTTCATACAAAAAGTGTATGAAGTTCCCAAAACGTTATTGAGCTCCATTAAATTTGGGTACTTTATTTTTTTTGTAAATAAATAGTTTGTTCAAAGTTCAGACAACAATACAGTGATCAAATCTGAAATTTTCTTCACTAGAATGTATACCACTCAACAGATACGGAATTGCCCTTTATGTTTCTTTAACGGGAAGTGTCAAAATTATGTAAGTTTTTAATTAAAAGTTATTTAGAAAAGAACTTTGTATACTTTAATATGCATGTTGTATTATTCTCTTGTTTTTCGCGACTGCCTAATCAATTGTACGTCTGTGAAGGTAGTCTGTAATAGAATAGAAAATTTAAAACTATATTTGTTACAGATATTGACCCATCTGGTAAAATGGGAACAGTAGTTGGCTGGGGGCGTACTTCAGAAGGAGGTGCTTTATCTCCAATAGTCCAGGAAGTACAAGTACCTATTTTAACCATGCAACAATGCAGAGCTACCAAATATAGACCCACTCGAATTACAAATAATATGTTATGTGCTGGTCACGGAAAACAAGATTCGTGTCAGGTAATATTACTTTAAAAAATCTAGGTAAACATTATGAACACATGTAGTGGGTTTTTGTAATTGTATTAAATTATAAAATAATATCTTTAACTTTACTGTTACTATTTTTAAGTTCTATTTATATATTATCAATTTCACTAACCATTTCACTTGCTTTGATCCTTATGATCAATTTACACAAGTTTTGGTGGATTCACCATTGTCAGAGTACATGAAAAAATCACATATATTAACAGTACAACCATTTTTATTACAAATTAATTATAAAAAAATGTCTGATTTTCTTCACAAAATACTAATTTTCACAAGACATCAATGTTGTTGTTTAGGTCAACAGCCGAAAGGCTGGTTTGAACCTGTAGAGGTTTTACTAAGTAAAACGAGGAGTGAGGTGGTTTACCATTGCCTTCCTCACTGAGTGGAAAAGTACGCTTAACAGCATGCCGGGCCCTCTGAAAAGCACATATTTTCCACTCTGCAAATGACACCTTCACTTCATTCACCACAGGGTCTGGCTGTATAGTGAAATTCATTACTTTCAGAGAAGATAACTCTGACTAGTGTCTTTGACACCTCTACCTCTTCTGTTCTTAAACGATTCAGTCATTTAATTGGCTGACCATGTGATAAGAAGCAGAACTATTTATTTTAGCCCTGCAACAAACAGATTGAGTGTAAATAATTTGACACTCCACCTGTCTGTTATGGGCAGAAGACATCAATATAAACTGTTTTTCATAGTTTAATTGACAATTTTTAAATAGCAGAATTAATGAAACAATAGCTAGTTTAAAGAAAAAATGATATATATAATAACAAAACTGAAAACATTTACCAATGAATACAAATTCAATAGTATAGTCTATACTCAAAAAACAAAAACCATCAAAATTTCATTTTGTTAAGGATGTTTAGAAAAATATACTAGCAGTTAAGATTTTTAAACACGTAAATGCATAATTTTTTAAAATTATTATACAATGTCTCTATAAGACATAGCCAAACTCTAGGAAACAATTGTACAGCTAAAATTCCTACTTTACTCTTAAGTATAGCTAAAACTTCTACTCTAAAACTACATCTGTGATGCTGTTTTGAAGTCGGTATTTTGTTTCCTTCTGCAGATTTTCTGACTACCATAGAGGGTTCAACTTTTGCATAGTCATCTTACCTTGTATTACTCTGTGATTTTTATCACTCACACTATCTCCCTACTGTGAGAAAACAGACAGAACCCATGTATTTAAATTATTGCACCCTTTGACTATTTTTTCTTCTACATCCAAATCCATCGCATCTGTTTCAGTAACCAAGTATTTTGTTTTGTCAAAATTAACTTTCAGACCTCATTTTGAAAAGTCCTTTGTTAATTTTCTAGTTGTACCTATATAATTATGTAGTTATACATAATATTCATCCGACGCTATGATAACTTGATCATCTGCAACTACAAGTGTATGCAAAAAGACTTCTCCTGTACTAGTACATCAGTTCCAGTGCCTTATGTATATTTTGAACAGGATTGGGGAAAGAGAGCAACCGTAATGTAAGCCTTTATTTGTCCTGAAACTGCAGAAGAATTAAGAGCCCAGTCTAGTTGTGATGTGACGCTCATGAGTGAGTCGCACAAAAAAGCTAGCTCTTTTAACTGAGCGGTGAGCTACCAGCTCTTTTATTTTGAACGACCTGCACACCGAGCGTTTCTCCCCACGCAGCACGCTCTCCTCTCCGCACAGAGCTGACTTGTTCATCCCCTCCACGACTAAACCACTTTTCTCTAGTCGCATCATAGCAAGGGCTACCTAAACGCTGCATGGAAAGTATACATATCGTATCAAACTCTGCCTCTGTTAAAGATAGAGACATGACAAAAATTTGTTTGTGGAGAGGGATGCATGAACGTTAAACACAATGTGCTGTGTGCGAACGAGAGAGCGAAAGTCACCCTCGGCTCGACTCACTGTCTGTTTATTCAGATAGCTCAGCTGAGTGGTGTACGTATTAGAATCTACTAGCTCACTGCCACAGTTCACCCCATCTCATCGTTCAATTGTACAGCACGCTCTGTGCCGTTCACTCAAGTGTGCGGAGGGGGGGTGTGCTAGCTCACCTATTTTACTGTGCCGCCCCATGACTACAGTCTAGCTCTGCTTTCTTCGTTAACATAAAAATGCCTACGTTCATGTACTTAAAAGTTTTAGTACTATCAAGTAATACTTCAATAAGTCTTCACATTAGCACAGTGTCATAAGTTTTTACCCCTCCATTTACTTAAAAATTGTTACAATGTAAATATAATTATCCATTCTTGATCTCCCAGTAGTGAATCCAGATAGCTCCTCATCAATACTGAGATCGTTCTCCATCCTCGTCTTGATAATATAATCAACTCATATAACCTGCCAATAAATGATATAATATGGGTGTGTTGTTGTTTAGGTCATCAGCCTAAAGGCTGGTTTGAACCTGTAGAGGTTTTACTAAGTAAAACGAGGTGTGAGATGCCTTCCTTACTGAGTGGAAAAGTAAGCTTATCAGCATGCCGGGCCCTTTGAAAAGCACATATTTTCCACTCTGCAAATGACACCTTCACTTTATTCACCACAGGGCTGTATAATGAAATTCATTACTTTCAGAGGAGATAACTCTGATTAGTGTCTTTTATACCTCTACCTCTTCTGTTCTTAAATGATTCAGTCATTAAATTGGCTGACCATGTGATTAGTAACAGAACTATTTATTTTAGCCCTGCAACGAACAGATTGATTGTAAATAATTTGACACTCCATTTGTCTGATATGGGCAGAGAATATGGGTGTATTGTATTATAATTATCTAGTAAATAATAATGTCTCCATATTTTTGATTTTAGGGTGACAGTGGAGGTCCTTTAATAATTAGCACAGGAGATGACAAATACAATATTGTAGGTAAGTATCGTATTTTAAATTTATTTAATTGTAATCATTTATTTTTATTCGTTCATGAAAATATTTTCAGAACATTGAATTTTCTTATGCTTTACTAAAGATGTATGTATGACTAAACAAACATGTTTACTAATACATGTTTTACATGTTTCTCTAATCATGTATGTTTTTACTTATGATGTAAAAGCATTAGTGCTTTTAAAAAATCTGTTGCAACTAAGGTTCTCAGATGTCAAGATATTTTGGTAAAAATTTGGCATCGTGAAGGCAGCCAAGAAATTTCATAGATGCTACCAATAAATGGACAGCTTACTTTTTTAAGAAAAGTCCAATACAGTTGATTAAAACATTAAAATAGGCATATTCTAAGGTGCTATCCAGAGATGTGGAACTTTAGGTAAAAATGTGGTGTTTGGGAGGCATTTTATAATTTAAAAGCCACGTCTGGTATTTTATTTTTCTAGTGTTCAACAATTAAATTAATTAATAATCTAAAAATCAAATGAGAAATAAAAAATGTATTAAAGGAACAAATACAAATACAAATACAAATACAATAACTTATTTGCAAATAAACAAATTCACCACTTTGTTATATCCCTGCCAAAAATTAACTCAGAATAATTAATTCTATTTCATATAATAAATTTATACAATAAATTTCACTAACTTGTAAAGCTGCCAAAATTTTTTTATTTGTTATTTACATGTGTTTTGGTGGATTCACTCTATCATCAGAGTACGCAATGTCATATGAAACCAAGTTTTTTTTTAAAATCTATAGAAGATGTTACATGTTCAGTCATTTACATAAAAAATATTAGAATAATTACTAAGCCGTGACTCAATAATATGCCTAGTTACTTATGAGAAAAAAAAACAGTTGATGCTACAGCTCTTTTTTGTCCTTCTCAGGCTCATTTGATCGCTCTAGTCATCCAGTATCAATTTTCATCCTTAAAGCTCCTGTCTACCCTGGTGAGTTTCCCGTTACCTTATCATAGGTTTCTGCTTTCTAAAAGCATCAATCACTCTAATATTATACCTGTGTGATCGGGTCTATCAAATATATATGTGTTTCTTGAGATAGCATTAAATTTCTCTTTATAATACAGTATACCCTCCCATCTGACATCTTCATCTGACCTCCTTCTGACTCTTCAGCTGTCTGACATCCGAAACCTCCAATACCTGGCAAAGGTTTTTCAAAAGATTTTACAGATTTTTTTAATACTACATACACATACATACATTTATACATCTTTTAGCTTTTATCTTTTTATCTTTTATTTAAACAACCAAACCTTTTTTTATTTTTTATCTTTTTTTGGTAAATGTTTTCCTTTGTATTGTTTGGAATTATGTAATATAATACAGAAAACCCACCAAATACGCAATGGAGGACATTTTTAAACAGGTAAGAACCTTTTCTAATACTACAAAGTCTCTTCCTCAAAACCTGTACTGTACCATTACCTTTCTAATACTGTCTACTACCTTAGGATTCATTATCTTACAAACTGCACATTGTAGAGGGGCTCTCAAACTTCTCTGTGTCTCTTTGATCAGCCTTATCAGTCATTCCAAGGCACTCTGCATACAGAGACAAGCAGGTTTTATTGGAATATTATAATAACAAATCTTGACTTGTCTTGTTAGTGCTTTCTTCTTGAACAGGTTGTGAGTTCCTTGAAGCACAGTAGAGATCTTTCCTCGCCTGCTGTTGTTTGCTTCCTTTTTGCTGGTCTATGATTCTATTATTTATTCAAGGTTATTGAACCAACCAACATTTTCAATTTTTCTGGGCTTTACTTTTAAGTGTTACAGGACTACGAGGTGTGACTATTAAAAACGAGACTGACAATATATAAAATTTTATTTTTATTTTATACATAATCACATATTGTCACCTTCAAAATACACTCCTTCTCTATCCCTACAATGCTTCATGCGATACAGTGCTGGAAGTCATTTTCTGTCAGCTCCTTCAGGACACGTGCCGCTCAAAAATGTTTGAAATGAAGCTCGAAAAAATGTTTGTACTGACACTTTGTACACGATTGAAAATTACCCAAATTTTTTGAAAACGATAATAACATGTGATGAAACGTGGTTTTTTACTTATGATCTGGAAACGAAGTGCCAATCCATGCACTGAAAGAGCCGAACTTCATCGAGAGCCAAAAAAGCTTGAATGAGCAAGTCAAAATTTAAAGCAATGATGATTGTTTTTTTTTTATATCCATGGGATTGTGTACCTTCACTGGGTTCCTGAAGGTCAAACAATTAATCAATATTACTACTTTGAGGTACTTTCTAAACTACGTCAAAGAATAATGAAAAAACGCCCGAAATGTGGAAGAACAAATCATGGGTTCTCCACCAAGAAAATGCGCCAGCTCATTCCGCGTTATCTGTCAAAAGGTTCCTGGCCAAGTACAACATCTCAGTGTTAGAACATCCACCTTATTCACCAGATCTTGCACCATGTGACTTCTACCTGTTCCCTAAGGTGAAATCTGCATTAAAAGGGACAAAATTTGAGTCTGTGGAAGCTGTAAAAGAGAAAGCGGCACGTGTCCTGAAGGAGCTGACAGAAGATGACTTCCAGCACTGTTTCCAACAATGGAAAATTCACATGGAGCTTTGTAGGGATAGAGAAGGAGTGAATATTGAAGGTGAAAATAAGTGATTATGTGTAAAATAAACATATAATTTTTTACGTCAGTCTTGTTATTTAATAGCCATACCTCGTACATCTCTTAGGTATTTAAATAGAAAAAAATTATTAAGTTATTGATACTACTTTAATTATAAAAAATAAAAATTGGCTGCCTTCGTGATGTAGTGGTTAGCATGGTTAGATATAAAATGGAAGATCCCGAGTTTGATTCCAGTTTAGGGTCTGGAAATTTAACTAGTTCAAACCCACTGTTCCATAATTCGAAGTAGATTCTCACCAAAATGTTGACGCGACTTTGAATTAACTAAGAAAAAGGTTTTTTGAAACGATTCTTGATTGTTTTGGTTAGGGGTCTCATTGAATATCTATATTATATTTAAAATTCGATCTATGTGTGTAAGTATGTATGTTTGTGTGTGTATGTATGTGTGTGTATATGTTCCCCTTTATCTTCTAAATTACTGAACCAATTTTCATGCAGTTTTTTTATGTTGTAACTATGATGCCAATGCAGGTTTTAGGCTATTGAAACCCTTAAAAAGTTATCCCTAAAGGCTTTTATGAGGTTAGATAATTCGCTGCTTTTAAACCAGCTGATGTGATTCAAATAAAGATTTGTCATAAATAAAGTCATATGATTTAGCAAATAGCGACATGGTGCTAAGGATCAGCTGGTGACAACATCACATGATAATTTTATTTTATTTTATTATGTAGATACGATTTTATCCCACCGGGTTGGACTAGAGGTAAAGTCGTCATCAAAAAAATCAAAAATCAAAAATCAGCTGTTTAACAGCTGATTTTCGGAGACGAAGGTTCCTGGTTCAAATCCTAGTAAAGGTAGTTACTTTTATACGGATTTGAATACTAGACAGTGGTTGCCGGTGTACTTTGATGGTTGGGATTCAATTAACCATACTCTTTCAGGAGTGGTCGACCTGGGTCTGTACAAGACTACACCTCATTTACACGTCATACACATCATCCTCATCTCATTGGGTCATGGGGTTGCTTATTGTTCTGAATTGAACAAATTGCAATGTACACATATTAGGAATTAAAAAAAAAAAAAACGATTTTGTATTGTTGAGTATTTTATAAAAGTAAAGTTCCGTGTTTCTTTAATTTGTTTTTATTTTCTTTTAATTGGTGAGTGATCAATTGCTTTGATATTTTATTTTGCCTTTTATTTTCTTCAACGTAGATTTAAGTTTTTGGTTTTGGCAATTATTTTTTTATGGTTGTTTCTTTTTGTTTTTTTTTCTATTTTCAATAATGCCATAAAAAAAACATCACTAGGAAGAAAATCTTCAAAAGCAAATAAATTTCAAAAAGCTGAAAAGTGATGCTGAAAGCTGAAAGTGTGTTTCTCACTTATTTTACTGATGTAAACTCATATCATGCCCGTAACAGAGCGAGGCCTATAGGATTAAAATGACCAATCTCCATTCAGGGTAATTTTTGGCAAACTGCAAAAAACTGTACCTATAAGAAAACTGATGTGTTTTGTTTCAAAAATGTATTATATTTTTGTTGTACCAATTAGAAATGTTTTGTACTAGAAAAGTAATGTAATTAGAAATGTAATTACAAAGTTTTAGCTTGGTTACTTTTCTAGTTACATAAAAAAATAACAAATAATTTTGGAGATTGGTTGTTCTGATACTCACGACTGGACATATGTCGTTCGACACATGTTTAACCTCAAAAACTAAGAAACTAGTAGAAATGACTGCTGCTCTCTGTTGGTCACTTTGGAGATTGGCAATTATGATTCCAACTTTATGATGGAGATTGGTTGTTTTGATTCAAACTTTAACATATGTAAAAACACAGTTTTAAAGGCTATTTTGATCTAATTTGATTTTACCACCAAAAAGAACACAAAATTTTCTTCCATATGGCACTGCTACCTCAATTTCGCCCAAAAGTGGAGATTGGTCGTTTTGATCCTATAGGTCTTTTTTTTATGCCATCAAAAAAAACATCACTAGGAAGAAATCTTCAAAAGAAAATAAATTTCAAAAAGCTGAAAAGTGATGCTGAAAGCTGAAAGTGTGTTTTTCACTTATTTTACTGATGTAAACTCATATCATGCCCGTAACAGACAAGTGGAGTGTTAAATTATTTACACTCAATCTGTTAGTTCCAGGGCTACAAAAAAAAAAACAGTTCTATTTCTTAATAATTGTATTTCCCATTTAACTATTACATAAACCAAAGAAACAAATTATATAAATTATGATTATTATTAATACAGTTACTATTTACGCAATTCAATAAATTACTCTTGCACTTTTCACCTACTTCTCTGTCTTTCGCCATATAACTCGATCATCTACAAACAGTAAAACAGTAAAAGTGAACTGCTGAAAAGTGATTACACCATTTTTTGCATGCAAAGCCACGATGGACCATGCTAGTAATTAATAAAACTTCATTGAAAGTATTCATAAATATGAACTTTGTTTTTAGGTATCGTTTCGTGGGGAGTTGGATGCGGTCGCCCAGGATACCCGGGTGTTTACACAAGAGTCAGTCGATACATGGAGTGGGTTCAACGAAACATGAGAGGCACTTGTGTTTGTGACAGCTGAGCTGTGATCTCGTAAATTTTACTCAGGGTAAAATTATTATAATGTATTTACGTAATACAATAAATTGAGCAGCTTCTGCGATTTCTCTAATTTTGATGAGAATGAGTTATTAGTTGATCTCCAGCAAAACGTTTAATAATACTGAGTATTATTATCATTGTATTGTATTAAGTTGTAATTTAATGTTTATATTTTTTGTAAGAAAAACTTAAGTAAATGCAAAAAATATGTGAAATATTTTTGTAAATTTTGTATTTGTAATATAATAAGGCATTAAATATATACGAACATTCATTACGTTTGACAGATTTACTTAATGAAAAATTCTGTACTCAAAAAAACAATAAGGTAAGAATTGATTATCTGAATAAATCACGTTCTTTCAAAGTCCAGTACATACAACTAGAACTCTACTATATAATATTATATAATTGTACCAAGAATTTTTATAATATAAAATTTGTGTTTTTTACTTATTTTACTGACATAAACTCATATCATGTTCATAACAGACAAGTGGTGTTAAATTATTTGCACTCAATCTGATAGTTCCAGGGCTACAAAAAAAAACAGTTTTATTTTTTAATAATTTTGTATTTCCCATTTAATAATTACATAAACCAAAGAAACACATTATATAAATTATGATTATTATTTATACTGTTTTTATTTACACAATTTGATAAATTACTTTTGCACTTTTCACCTACTTCTCTTTCTTTCGCCATATAACTCGATCATCTGCAGAAAGTAAGCTCCAAGTATTTTCTTTAAGTTTTTTCAACCACCCTCTAAACCAAACCACTTTGAAGATTATTATTATTATTAACTTTTTTCTCACACTGCTTCTACTTTCCTTACACATACCATTTATTTACCATCAACACTACCCGAAACTAATGTCAAAAATTAATAAACTTTTTTCCAGTTTCATATATTTTACATAATGTATGTAAAGTTATACTATGATCAGACATAAAGTGTTAACCAGTTTTAATTTTTTGACAAGATATTTTAGGTATAAAATACTATTTTATTTTGTTTAGCATAAAATGGTGAGGTTTTAATTTCACAATCAAAGTAATTAAACAATTTAATTTGATGAAAATGAAAATGTAATATAAGTTTTATGAAAAGTGAGTTTTAGATGAGTAAAAATTATATGTTTATTGTAGTAATACTTTAATAATTTATTAAGGTGTTTTATTTGAATGAAAGAATAAAAATAGTATTGTAAGGGATGCTATCAGAGTTCCTAAACTAAGTCCTAATAACATTTTTTGCTCACTGATGGTTAGTCACGAAATGAACTTTGTTTGAGATGAAGTGTTAGAGGGGAACAATCTACTGCGCATGCCCAGTTTCTCTATTACAATCCTAAAAACATACTGATACTCGTAGTTCATTGGTATACATAGCCCTTATTTTATTACAGTCATTGGTATACATAGCCCTTATTTTATTACGGTCATTGGTATACATAGCCCTTATTTTATTACGGTCATTGGTATACATAGCCCTTATTTTATTACGGTCATTGGTATACATAGCCCTTATTTTATTACGGGACAAGTGGTACAGGAAATATTGTTTTGATTTGACTATTCTGTTTTTACGTTTTAGGCTACATTTATACAAATTAAAGTATTTTAATTCATTAAAACTCATTCCGTTTCTTTTCATTTTAATTCTTCATATTTTATTCATTATTCTGTAATGTTGTTATAAATTAGTTATCTATCTGTGTATTATAAATTTATCATGTCGACCGTTCAAAGGCAGGGTAAAACAATTCAAAGTGCGGAACGGAATGTTATTTTAAATGTTATTAAGTGTTGTTAAGAAGAAGCAAAGAATAAACTATTTACTATACAAAAATAAATCTTTATAATGCATCCTGCAGTTTGAAATATTTCTATTTCATATAATGAATTAATATAATAATTTCACTAACCTTCTTTTTAAACTGCGTCACCTTTATTTCAATTTTTACTTACACGTGTTTCGGTGGATCCACCATCATCAGAGTAAATGAAAAATAGAAACTAAAAATTTTTTTCATTTATTTAAAATTTACAGAAGATGATACATCTTCAGTCACTTGTATAAAACTGACTGAAGCAAGAAACACTTTTATACAAGTGACTGAAGATGTATCATCTTCTGTAAATTTTAAATAAATGAAAAAAATTTTTAGTTTCAATTTTTCATTTACTCTGATGATGGTGGATCCACCGAAACACGTGTAAGTAAAAATTGAAATAAAGGTGACGCAGTTTAAAAAGAAGGTTAGTGAAATTATTTTATTAATTCATTATATGAAATAGAAATATTTACTATACAGTTGCATGTTTTTAGAAATGTAAGTACTATGATCAGACACTGAGTCCCGGGTTCATCTCGTCACTACATATCGGTACCTTGGCCACTAATGGCTCACATCTTGTTTAAATTAATCTCTCTGTGAATCGATTTAACGAATCCAGCATTTTTTCTATTCCTAGAAAGTTTTAAAAAAATTCTTTTGCTGAAGGCTGTTAAGAATCACCAGCTTTACTTTCTGAATATTTTATATCGTGTCAAATCAGTGACCTTTCACACAAATTTTAATTTTCGTGAACAGAGAAATATCTTCTCTTCTTAACGTGTCCTCTCCGACCGGAGGTTGGCAATCATGATGGCTATTTGGACTTTGGACACCGCAACTCTAAACAGCTTCGCTGAGGTACAATGAAACCAGTTGCGAAGATTCTTCAACCAAAAAATTCATAGAGAAATATCACAGAGATCTAAAATCTGGTGAATATGGAGGGTTTGGGATGACAGCCATATTGTTTTTGGTCAAAAACATTGTTTCCATTGAAACATGAGGAGGTGCATTGCTGTGATACAACAACCAGTTCGTCCTTTTCACAATTTGGGACTATATCGTTGCAAATTTTTCTCTTAGTCATCTCAAAACATTATAATAAAAATTTGAGTTTACTGTAACACCATGTGAATGAGTTGTTGAATTTTTTCAAAATTTTCATCCATTTTCCTTGTGCAAAGTTGTCGCAAATGATAAATCATCTTCAAGTGAATTTCTGCTGGCCTTGAAACAAGCATACTAATAAAAATATTGTGTTCTGATCAGAGAATGTTCTTCAAAAGCTTCTTGAAACATTGAAAAAGTTTCAGTAAGATGATTTACCAAGTTTAAAACAAAACTTGATGCAAGATTGTTGCTTGAACTTATCAGCCATAATAAAATTTGCTAATGAATGTTTATACACAATAACAAAACACAATTTGTAGATGGAACACAACTTTACAATGGAACGAAATTCAGCACACTGAATCATGAGGTATTACATAATCGGATACTAGCACACCAGCTTGTACAATCATGTTCAACAGTCTTGACAATTACAGTCCAGGAACTTTCTGATACCACCTCGTGTAATAAATAAGTTGATGTGAGTTTTAATGTGTGTTACTAAAAAAATTTGTAATATTGTAGGTATGTGATTGTTGTTAAATTTAGTTTGATAAACTGTTATATAAATATATTTATTTTTAATTTTTACCTTTCTGTTTGTGTTTTTAAAAGAATTAAACAATTTTTACAATATAAGTAATACAATAAATTAACAATATTGTGTGAATTTCAATTATTTTCATTGTATTTTGTGATATTTAATATCAAATACTTGAGGAGTGTGCAGAAGTTATTAGAATTTGAATGTACAAAATATGTAGTACATAATGTGCATATACATTTCTTACAGTGGTACAGTAGCCAGTGGTATGCACACTAGAAACTGTGTAGAGAATGCATTTAAGGTGTTATTTGCAGCGGTAGAAAGTAAAGGAGCTTCAGTAGATTGTCAAGCAGGCAGATCTATTGCAATGTTATACTGTCTTATCACTTTACGTAGTGAAACCCTCTAAGGGGTTAAAAAAAACATTATGACAGTTCGCTTATCTAATTAACAAAATACATAAACAATAAATAGCACAAATTTGAATGAATATATAGCATAAGTAGAATGAATCTGTTAACTTGACAGAAATTGTTATCATCGTCTTCTTTATCCCTCTTCCAAGCTTCCAACACAACTCCTTTCCTCCTATCTCTATCACTGAAACATCTCTTCTCCATTGTGCTTTTCACATTGCATTATTTTCCCAATTCATCCATAACTGAACCCATCCACTTCACTCTTGATATTTTTTCCTCCATCTTTAACTACAGCATCTTTTTCGGCAATCTTCCTTGTTCATACTACTGACATGGCTAAACAATCTTAGCTTTGTCTGTCCAACCCTCCTTAAAAGGCTCTCCATTTGTAGTTGTTTGCTAATTGCATCATTTCTAATTCTATCTGTTCTTTTCTTTCTTAGCATACTCTCCTTGAACTTATCTCTGCTGCCTGGATTCTACTTTCTACCTTCCCCCCAGTCTACACTCAGCTGTTTAAATCAAAATTGGCATAAATTATGCAGTGTAGACTAAGCTGGCCCATTGGTGTAGTAGTTAGTGCAACTGGCTTCTATGCCGGGGTTCCGGGTTCAATTCATGTCTGACATTTTTCATCACTTATCTTCATTTATTATCCTTTCACCATCTGCATTAGTAGCAATTGCAAAACAGTCAGATGTAAAACCAAAAAAAGCAAGACTAAGCCTCTCTCACTTTGAAAGAAACCGCTTTCTGCACCCTTTTTCTTAATTCTTTTTCCAATTTTCCATCTGAAGAGATGACAGTTTCTACTAGTAAGTACGGGAGTTCTTTAACTTCCTCCGGCACCTGACTATTTAGCCTTATTCCATGTCTCTACCTCCTCAGATCTCTTCTGCACCCGCACTTTACTTTCGCCTTCCAAACCGCACTTAACAATCTCTTCATTCCACTCATCTAGTTCCCTTTTCACCTCTTCCGCTGTCTTTCCCCATATGACCAAATGATCTGCAAATAATACGCTCCCAGTAGACCAATGATAACATTGGTCTAGAACCAGAAGACCAATGACAACATTGGTCTAGAACCAGAAGACCAATGACAACATTGGTCTAGAACCAGAAGACCAATGACAACATTGGTCTAGAACCAGAAGACCAATGATAACATTGGTCTTCTGTTTCGCTCTCTTGCATATTCTATCAATTGTTATTATGATCATGAGGCTCCCAATCCTTTGGGCAGGGAACAGAAATTGTAATGGCATATTTTTCAAATAGATGATAAAAATAATAAATTCATTTTGTATGATTTTAAACTATATAAAATTCCTTTCTTTTCAAAATTTATTTTATTTTATTTTTTTTTTTTAATTTATTTATTTAACGTCGCATCAACTACAACGGTTATTAGCGACGACGTTGGAGTGTAACTGTGTACAGTAATGAATGAAATTATTTTTTGTAACGTATGAAAATATGCCGTGCCTGAGTGGGATTCGAACCGAAGACCGCATGATGAGAGGCGAGCACGTTACCAACTGCGCCAGTGCGGCCGGCAAAATTTAATTTTATTAACATTAAAATATGTTGTTATTTTTATAAAGAAAAATCAATTAATATTTTTTTTGTAAATAACACATTAAAAATCTAAAATCAACTGAACTACTGTATTAATAGAAATAAAATACAATTAAACAGTTTGACTTGTTTTTTTTATTATTGTTATATTTTCATAAAATATAATCCTTTTTATTCCATGATCGTTCTGTTCTAAATTCTTAAATTCATTAACTAAATGGAACTGAAAAATATATAAGCTTAAAACTCATCATATTTAATATATATATAAGCTTAAACGCTGAAAAATTTAGAATCAATTATTTACCCTTGATATTTGGTTTTTAACACAGTCGTATTGAAAAAGTTACATTGTCAAATTTTATGTGGTGGACATGCTACACTCAATCAATACTTAGTACTATTCACAAATAATAATTTTTTAAATACCGTATCCTTCCATTTAAATATTAATTATAAACAAATTTAAGTGGCTCTTCACAGTTGATAATAATTGTTCTATTATTTTTTATTTAATATTATAAATTTTTTAAAAGAAGTACGAGTGCAACAATAGTGCAAAATTTTCAATACTATTTAAATTTTGCTTTTCATTTCCACTATTTAATAGTGGAAATAAAACAAGCAAATTTATCAGACAGTATTATCTTTGCACGAGTACGTTATAGAACTACTTTAACATTTTTGGCCCTTTGTCAGATATTTTTCAAAGGATTTAAATTATTTTATTTTAAATTTATTCACTGTCCTCGACACGAAAGAAGTCCATTGTATTTGAAAAAAATTATTTCATAGACTACTATTCATAGAAAAATTTGATGAATATACCAAATAAGAGATTCTTTTATCTAAGTTGATTCGTTTGACTGAAATTTTTAACTTAAAAATTAGTAGGAGTTACTGAAATTTACGTATATAAATACCCAGCTTGTAGCCAGTTTCCGGTAGAGATTTTAAAACTGTATTATTTCGTTAGCACAGCATACAATAAATCGGGTTTCAGGTAGGCCTACCTATGTTATAGATCTCTTTTTTTCTTTGTTTATTTACATCGCATCAACTACTGTGGTCATTAACGACGACGTTTGGTTGTAACTGTGAATGATGAAATGATTTTTCGTAACGAATCAAAATGCCTTGCCTTAGTGGGATTCGAACCCAAGACCGCATGATGAAAGGCGAGCACGTTACCAGCTACGTCAATGCGGCCGGCATTGATCATTGTTTTCTCTCTAATGTGAATATTTTGAAAGTAAAATCCGATGTTTCGTTTTAATATGGCGATCATTTAAAAAATAGATATTTTCTGTTCCACCGAAAGATAGGAAAATGATTTTTTGGATTGAACCATACATTTTCACAAAAAGAGTTACGTAATTTTAAATTTTTGAAAAACATTGTGATTGGTAAACTGAAGTCATCCTTATTTTATTTGTTTGGGATAAGATTAGTTCTTTTATCTTGTATTATACAAGTATCAGGTTACGCAACAGTAGGCCCACCGCTCGACTGTAGCCTACTTCATTTTGTAGGCTGCTCTTTCTTTTTCAACATTTTTTGAAAATTATTTACGGAACAGTATCAAAAAATAACGTCACATCTGATTTCTGCGTTGTTGTTTAGGTCAACAGCCGAAAGGCTGGTTTGAACCTCTAGAGGTTTTACTAAGTAAAAACGAAGATTGAGGTGGTTTACCGTTGCCTTCCTCACTGAGTTGAAAGAGTATGCTTATCAGCATGCCAGGCCCTCCGAAAAGCACTCATTTTCCACCCTGCAAATGACACCTTCACTTCATTCACCACAGGGTCTGGCTGCATAGTGAAATTCATTACTCTCAGAGGAGATAACTCTGACTAGTGTCTTCTACACCTCTACCTCTTCTGTTCTTAAATAGTTCAGTTATATAAGTGGCTGACTATGTGATAAGAAACAGAACTATTTTTTTTTTAGCCCTGGACCAAACAGATAGAGTGCAATTAAAATAACATTCCACCTTCCTGTTTTGGGCATCTGATTTCTGCATAGAATGTTAAATAAACCTTCCAAATCTCAAAGTGATCGTACCATTTTTATTACGAAATAGATTTACGTAATATTTTTTTATAACACGTACTCAGTTATTCTTAGGTTATTCTAAGTTTAGTTTGCCGTTAAGCGCATCGATTTTTGGGAAAATGCATATTAAGGTCGCAATCTTAAAAAAAACATCTTTTTCTGCGAGAACACAGCCCCCTACGAATTTTAGCAGACACGGCGCCTATGCTTTCTTGTAGAGCATAAAAAATGTAGTAAATAAGGTGATTTTTAAGAGAATTGTAGGAGCCGTTTTTGAGAAAATCGCAAAAAAATTAAAAATTTCACGAATAAACTACTACTTCCGGTTGACCGAATTTGATGAAAATGTTCGTGTCGGGCCTCTAATTGTATCTAACTTAAATATCAAGTTTCAACTTTGTACGATATTCCGTTCTTGATATATTTGCACACACACACACACGCGCGCGCGCACACGCACACAGAAAGACCAATCGCTAAAAACAAGTAGTAAAATGAAGAAGTATTGTAAAATTACAATATTATGATGACAACCTATTAATGTCAGCGACGAGTCTGCGCAATAATTAAGTCGGCCTATAGTAAATTAGAAACACGTGTGGTGGGTGTTTTGTAACAAATAATCTAGCGTAATGCTTTTATGCATTTAATTACATTCATTTGTGAAGTAGAAAATGTTAATAATGTTTGAATATAATTTAAGTGCATTCACCTATCCATATTTTTAGCCACTTAATTAGACAAGCGCAGATGATTTGGAATTTAATTAGTGTTATTAATTTGATTAAGAGTCGGTTATTGAAATAATCATTCCGATCATTTGTACAAAATGAAATGTGTATTGAAAAGATAAATCTGTGTCGTATTTGGTTCGATTGTTACCGGATTCCATTTTAGTAGTCTAATATTTTAATGAAACTCGTAAAGTGTACATTAAACATTTCTATGACCATTGCTGACTCTTTGAAAATTGTGTTTAGATTAGATGTATAAATGTTTAGCGGTTTCATTGTAATATAATAACATTGTTTCAAATCATATTCGTCTGGTTTCATTTCACAATATAATTTACAATTGTACACATAAATTAGCTTTGATGTTGTGTAACTTGTATTACATTGATCTACGTTAATAGGCAGCGAAGGTAACTTTAGCAAATCAAATTCAGATGTTAATGTGCATCTATATATATAATCATGTATTTAAAATTCGAAATTCGGTCCAATGTATTGTAACGTTTATTCCAGGTTCATAAAAATGATACACAAACTTCCTTTAGAAATTTTTTTTTAATCCCTAATGTATTGGGCGGTTCCAAGCTCCATGTAGTTGCGGGGTGAAGGGAACGGGTGAGGTACATTGAATGAGTGATACATGCTGGAAGAACGATTGTTGTACTACTCTATTACAAAACATTCGTTTTCAAACTTTCCGTATTTAACATATTTGTTTGTATTTATTACATATATTTATTTACATACTTTTGTATAAATTGGTAAGTTAAATATTATGAATCCGACCAAGTTAATAACCCGGTAGGTATTTGTTAAGTTGCCGGACGATAAGAATATTTTTTTAGTCTAGTTAGTACACGCTACCACTACAAATGCATCAGCTGTGAAACACTACTAATACTCATTCATTCTCTCACTACTATAACAACGCACTGCATTCCTTCCAACTACACGGCGCTGGGACTCAAGCAATATGAACGTTGTAATATGTTAAATTTAATAACAATGAACAATATTATTACTTGACCCAATGAGATGCGGTTGATAAGTATGACGTGTAAATGAAGTGTAGTTTTGTACAGACTCAGGACGACCATTCCTGAAAGAGTATAATTATTAGAACCCCGAACTCAAAGTACATTAGTAACCACTGTCTAGTATTCAAATCCGTATTTAAAGTCTACCTTTACTAGATTTTGGACCAAAACTTCGTCTTCAAAGTTCGGCTGTAAAGTAACTAACTCTAGATGACAACTTTACCACTAGACCAATCCGGTGGGTTTATAAAACTTATAAAAAATTTTTTTTAATGAGTTGTTTAACGCTTCAATTTAGCCGTTTTTCATATTTCAGACCAATTTCCATTTTATAGGCGTGATAAAAATCATGCCAATTCTTGCTTGTCCATAACTCTATGGACTTAACATAGTGAAACACCACCAATACATCTCTTCCCTTTTGCCCTCTACAATGAAACTCAACTGAAAACTCCAAGAAGCCACCTCAACACGTATTAGCTACACAAATGGATTTCCTAAGGAGAAGTTCCAGGATTCAAGGCAGTCTCAAGCTGGCCTTGTTCTATCATAACTGGGTTACATGCAGTGGAGGAAAACAGAAAACGTCGCACACGGTAAACAAATAAGAAAGGAGAAGCACGAAAAACCACTCGAATTATCTCAAATATACTGGGGAACCACGGGGAATCCCTATAATTACCCCAAATATAGAGGACGGTCTTTCATTAAGAAAATAAGAAGGCCAATCCCTCTTGAAATAGCCTAATGCAAGTGGTAGTCCTGAGGGGATGGATGACAGGGTGGAGGTTTACTCAGGTTTAGGCGACTCCGACACATTTCTTCGGTTAAAAGATTCCTCACCTCTAAAAAAAAAAAAAATAGGAAAGGAAGAGTTGTAGTGTTTCAAGGGGTGGAACAAGTACGAAATGAAAACGTTCTGAAGAGAATGGATGAAACTGAAACTATTGTGACAAGTATTTATTAACAAATTAAATTATTACACGACATCTGTTGGACTTAAAAATACGGAAAATCAGTAATTGACTTTAAACCAAACACCGTAGGAAAGAATGTTTGAAATAAAAGTAGTAGGATTTTAAACTTCTACAACTTTGATTGTACTGTATACACTTTTGCCCTAAAATGCATATTAAGACCGCAATTTAAAAAAAAAAAAATTACCGCGAGAGCACAGCCCCCCGAATTTCAGTAGATATGCCGCTTACTATATCTTATAGAGCACAAGAATTATAGTAAATGATGAGATTTTTAAAGAAAATCGTAGAAGCCGTTTTCGAGAAAATTGCAAAATAGTGAAAAATTGTACGAATAAACTACAATTGTTTTCGTTGACTCATTTAAATGAAAATGTTCGTGTCGGGTTTCCTAATGGTATTACCTAATTTGAATTTGAGATTTCGTTCACACATACACACACACACCACACACTAATCAGTAAAAAAAATTTAGGGATTAAGGAGGGCCTGAAAATTTGTACTCCCAGTAAAAACTTGATTTGGAAAAATCAAGATGAAAACAATACTTTCTTTTTCTATATTTCTAATAGGGAAAGGAGTGTTAGCTCTGTACAGCTCTACGCATGCACCACATTCCATTTTCTAATGGAAAGAATCACACACAGTTGTAGGTGACCCGCATTTATAGACCAGATAATTAATCCTACCAAATGAATTTGTACCATTCTATCATTTTTTGCTCCATTCCAGGTTACCTAGATCCCCATGAATATCCGGGCTAGTAAAAACCATGGAATATATTATTTAATTCTATATTTTGTAAAAGTAAACAAAATTTTAAAATAAACTATAATAAAACTAACCTAAAGAAATAAGTATTAGTTTTGTTATAAAAATAAATACTTTTCCCTGAGAGTAGTAATTTTGAGAAAATTTTTAAATTTACTGTTATTGAAGTGATACTTACGAAAATTATTTGGGGTAGGGAAACCAGGGAAAAGAAAGAAATCAGTTTGTTTAATACACCTCTCTGAGTCTAGCAATAATTTCAGGTACAGTGCAGGCGCAATCACTAGTCATTAATATGAAGGCCACAGAACTTACACTAGGTACCGGATAATATATCCTCATTTTATAACAGTAAAATTTTTACCCGGGAATGTATTTATATACTATAAACTCATTTTTTGCTCATTATATGCTGGTGAATTTTGAAACTAATTGCACTTAACCTACTTATTCTAGTGTTATAAAAAATATATCATTTTTATCTTTTCATCTTTTAAAAAATGGTAGGGAAACCGCACTAATTTTGTAACGAACTTTTAACTCGTCCAATATTTTACTCATTTTATACTTTGATTTTTTATTCATAATAAGTTATCGATATTAGCTTACAATACATTGTAGTTCAAAGAACAAGGATCTCTTACTTTTACAAATGCCCTCAAAACTTTATACCAAAGATATTTCTGTTAATTTAGCACCCAAGCTGCTCAATCTGTTCCTCATACGATGTACAATATCGGATATCATATGCCCAAAACGGGCAGGTGGAGTGTTATTTTAATTGCACTCTATCTGTTTGGTCCAGGGCTAAAAAAAATAGTTCTGTTTCTTATCACATAGTCAGCCACTTATATGACTGAACTATTTAAGAACAGAAGAGGTAGAGGTGTAGAAGACACTAGTCAGAGTTATCTCCTCTGAGAGTAATGAATTTCACTATGCAGCCAGACCCTGTGGTGAATGAAGTGAAGGTGTCATTTGCAGGGTGGAAAGTGAGTGCTTTTTGGAGGGCCTGGCATGCTGATAAGCATACTCTTTCAACTCAGTGAGGAAGGCATCGGTAAACCACCTCACTCTTCGTTTTTACTTAGTAAAACCTCTAGAGATTCAAACCAGCCTTTCGGCTGTTGACCTAAACAACAACAACGGATATCATAAAGTATAAAAAAACCAGTAACCATTTGGGAAGTAGGAAGAGAAGCTGTAAATATTTACACCAGGAATCCAACAATTTTGAGGGCTCGTCCACCGGTCCGATGATTAGTTTTTTTAGTTGTAAAAATAAATTCTTATGATTTGCGTATTTTCGTATGTTTTTTATTTTGTTTTGTTTTTGTATGTACAAATTGTAGCACACTATTTTAATAACCTTTTTTGTAAATTAATTATTATTCCCGTTTAATTAGCTTCCCGTTAGGGCAGAAGTCTGTTTTTACGGCTTAAAAGAAAAGTGAACCAGTTAAGAATTAAAAGGAGTCAACATCCGGTGAATTTTGTTTCTGTCTTAGCTAAGCAACCACAGACTGACTTCCCTTTTGAAACTTTATTTTATTTGGCAGATTTCTAATATCGATAGTCATAAGATTTAAAAAAATAGGAACTAAATAACTCGATTGCCTATGGTAATGATTTCGTGGAAGCTCTATGAAATAAACCAAGTGCCTGTTTTGGATATTGTAGTGATGAGTTGTCGAAAGGAAGGTGTATCTGTTTACTTGTTACTCTCAATATTATTTTCTGTACTGTTACAAGTGGCATAATGTGAGCGTCATATTATTCTCCTTCCCAAGCAACAATACCGCAGGTAAGCATTGTTTGATCAACTGAGTGGTAAACCATTTTTAATGTTTTTAAATCAAGAGTTGCTTATAAAAGTTTTCTTACAACTTAACACATTCCATCTACATGTTCATTCCAACGAAGCGCTCGATCAACTCTTATTCCTACTTATTTAGTAAAATGTGATCTTCTGATATTTTGGTAGCTGCAGTTGGTATTTGCCCAACAGGTATGTTAGGTTCGATATTCCGGAAGTCCCTGAGGAGATAAGCTGAAACAGATAAAGTAGGCCTTCTCACAGTTCATCGTCAGAAGATTCGTATAACCAAGCTCTTATCTATCGTTGCCCATTTCCAGCATTTATTTTTGCAACTATCCCACTGCAATTATGTCATTAATTCTTTCACCCACTATCATATTCACTGGTTGTTTGATTTTAACTGCTGTAAATTTCACTAATAAAGTTAAAAGATGCCCTTAACAAGCAGGTTGAGTATTAATTATTTGCACTCGATCTGCTAGTTCCAGAGCTACAAAAAAAGGTTGTGTTTGTTATCACAAGGTCAGCCAATTATGTAACTGAAGCATTTAACCACACAAGTGTAAAAGTTTAGTCAGAGTGTATATCAGTGAGAGGGAGGTGGTTACCTCAACCCTCATTTTACGTAGTAAATCCTCTAGAGGTTCAAATCCTTCGGCTGATAACCTAAAAAACAACAACAAAGTTCAAAGAAGGAAATTTTTTCTTTTTGTTCCAGAAAGAACATTTCAATACCACGAACTTATTCGATGAACATGTATAGTTCTGAATAGAACTGGGAGTTTTATTTTGTCAATGAATCGTGTTGTCTTTTGGCATATTATAATAAAATATTCAAAAAGTATAATTAGCAATTTTATGATAATTTTGTTTACAAAATAAGTAAGTAAATAATTTCCAAAATGAAATATAGTTTTGTTTGTGTACTTTTACACTTAGCATCCAGTCCGGTTACCGATTGTATTGGTGTGTGTAACAATTAGAAGTGGAGAAAACAAGTTGTAAATTATTTAACAGAAGAGTAGTGGAATTCTGGTTGAAATGGAAATTTTATTAATAGAATAATAGTAGTAGAAATAATAATAATAATAACAGCAACCAGTTGGCAAAGTTTCACTGAAGAAGGAGTCACTCGGCTTTAGCCTTGGTGAGAGCAACTCGTCCTTAGCGTCCCGTTATCAGTAGCCATTCGTTGGTGGCCCGGATTGAAACAATAGTCGGATACTAACACTTGCAGTAGCAACTCGTAGGTGGGAAGAATACTCATTAAGATAGCGTGGACATCTAATGTCGCACTGCGTATATTTGTGTGTTATCATTATTGGAGCTCTATTCCTGGACTCAGGGCGATCACCTCTCTCATGACTACTATTCTTCTGGCCGTCTGGGCCGCGGTTTTCGTTTCTGCTCATTATGCGGTAAGTCTTATTGCAAAAATATATAATTATAAACAGATAAAATTACATAAATACATCTTTATTTGTCGGCGATTCTTTCGGGGATGGATTTCGTCAAAATATAATACATACAAGCACGTCCGAGTTATTTTTTATTTTTATTAACAGATTTATCTAAAATCTTTTTTTTAAAGAACAGTAAATAGATTTATTAAAAATTAATTGTATGAAAAGGAAAGGTCTAAGTGGCCATACTTTTAAAAAATAAATACTTATTACATTTATTAAAAATATAATTTTGAAAAGATTTGAAAAAAAGATAGTAATACATATTAATAAACAAATAAGTCTGTCGGGTGTCTTTATTTTAACTTTCTTATTGTACCACTGTTGTCCAATAGACTAAATTGCATAACAAATTATTTTCGTTCAATTTAAGCCATTTTCCGTATGTTTCCTAAAATTTAAATACAACAATTATAATCATTTTTTTGGGGCTCCCAAACTCCCCTACATCCCACCGTCTCCATCCACTACTATGCCTGGTTGCAAGGATGCGAGGTGGTACAGTAGAACACCAATATAATTGCCTTGGTATACTGCACCATTATATCCTAATCATGGTCATTTTAATATTAACCCTTTATAGGGCAGTACTACAGGGAAAAATACATGTAATATGTTAAATTTTGTTTTTTAGGAACTTGAATAATGTATTTCTAGTGCCAGAACAATAGGATATTTCTTTTTTTGTGTTAAGCCTTATTAAGTATACTTACCAAGGAACGTTTATTAAAATGGGAATCGCATAATGTTTAGTGGTAAGAATGCTTATTAAAACAACTTGTAGTACTATATAACAAAATAAAAATTTGGTGTGAAACACTCACACAACTTTCTCTTGCCAATGCAAATAATTAATAATAAACCTAACATTATTAATAAAATATTAGAAATAAACAAAAACTAACCTCAAAAACATAACCTTATTTTAATCATGAGTGAATGACGCAAAATGACAATCGAACTCAGTTTGGCTTAAAAATACGGAAAATCACGCTTTCACGCTAAACTAGGCTCTGTAGAGACAAATGCTTTAAACAAAAGTTGTAGATCTTTTAATTTTCTATAAATGTAATTCTATACACTTTTGTCGTAAAATGCATACTAAGACCGAAATGTTAAAAAAATCGATTTTTCTCACGTTTTCGTGAGAAAAAAAACAGAAAATTGCAAATTACCGCTAAACTAAGCGTTATACAAAAAAATGTTTGAAACAGAAGTTGTAGGTTTTTAAATTCTCTACAACTTTTATTATATAAGTTTTTGCGCTAAAATTTATATTAAAGCCGTAATCTTAAAAAAACAACGTTTTCACGTGAAAACAGCCTCACCGAGAATTTCAGCAAACATGGCGCCTACCCTATATTGTAGAGCATAAAAAATGTAGTAAACCAGTTGTTGATTTTAAAAAAAATCGTAGGACTAGTTTTTGAGAAAATCGCAAAAAAGTGAAAAATTATACGAATAAACTACTACTTCCGGTTGACCGATTTTGATGAAAATGTTCGTGTCGGTCCGGTAGTGATATGTAACTTAAGTTTCAAGTTTCAAGTTCGTACGATGTTCCGTTCTTGAGATATTCTGTTCACATACACACACACACACACACACACACACACACACACACACACACACACACACACACACACACACACACACACACACAGACACACACACAGACCAATCGCTAAAAACAAGTTTTTTGGGTTCAGGGGGTCTGAAAACGTATAGATCCGGTGAAAACTCGATTTCGAAAAATCGACATGAAAACAATACTTTCCTTCCTATATATTCATATAGGCAAGAGAAAGTAAAAATGTGTAGAATAACTTATCTCAACTTTATATTAACATGAATGCTTGCTTTCTTGCAAAAAACTCAAATTTTCTAAGCACTGTACAAAAGTAACAACAAAACAACACGGTTGCATACGCTGGAATGAATCCTTACCACATACGTGTAACTCATGAAGGAATTGGTCGCTGCGCACTAATTTCAAAATGTGGATAGCCTACTTAACAAACGAACTTCTACAAAGCCATAAAATCCCAATAAGGTTCAACTGCATAGCTTATTCTTAAAAAAATCAACCTTATTGCCAGTGGTAAGTGTTCTTACCACAGACCTATAAAGGGTTAATTTCTCTAGCCAAAAAGAGACCTAAACAGGTATTTTAAAAATTAAATAATAAAGAAATATATGATAAAAAAACGATACCTCACTATAGCCTTGGTGAGAGCAACTAAACTATGTATCAGGGCATCTAATAATCTCTTTATGAGAGCGGAGTTAGTCATGCACCACGACGTAGCTGTTAGTGCTCGGAGGACCTTTCACCGAAAAGAATGAACAATTTGGATACTTGAGTTACTGGATGCGCCTCATAACTGGATACTATTTGAAACTACCATAATACTATCTGGGCTTATTTATTTATTTACAATACATTACAACAGGCCAAAGTGGCCCAATGATAAAAACAATATTACACACAAAATAACGAGTAAACTAAATCACCATTGCACAAATGTAAATTAATATACTATATTTTAATCATAAACAATAAATAATCTGAACAACAGACAGTAATAATAATAATAATAATAATAATAATAATAATTAGAGAAAAAAATACCTAACTCAATTGAGTACAGTGTCAAATTAAAACTTCAGTTTGTAAACAAAGAACGGTTCCGAGAGACAAACATACATAAAAAAATACTAAACAAAACAAAATTCTATAACACAAAAAAATATTAAAAAACCAAAAATACCGAGTAAATAAAATACATTAAAAAAAATCATTTCTAAAGCCCGGGAGCTTGTCGGCCTAAACAAGGCTCTACAAGCTCTTGCCATAACTGTTATGTCCAGACTGGTTTGAAAACGGTTTTGTAAAATAAAAGTGTGTTTTGAAGCGATAATTTTGTTATTCCAAGTAACCAAAATATTTTTTTACTTTATTAATATTATTTATAATATTAATATTATTAATATTATTAATATTATTATATTATTAATATTATTATTAATATTATTATTAATATTATTAATATTAATATTATTTATAGTTGTATGTACATACAACTAATAAATGTGATGATTGATTTCTGGGATGGTGGTTGGAAATATGACGTGTGACTTAAGGAGAACAGTGTTTTGTGGGGATGAGTTTTCAATTTTTTTAAAGGTCTTAGTTACACTCCCACGAGTAATTTTGAAGTGTTTTACGATATGTCTTTACTCTATCGTGGGGGATTATCGGGTAAATATGCCATGTAGAGTTTTCAGGAAGTTTCCGTTTAAAACGTCTACAAGACTGATAAATAATGTCGTTAACGTATGATATATTTATGTCAATCGTTATGTAAAGTTCGTTAGTTACGTACCTGAGAGAGTCGGCAATAATCAGTATGCACTTATGGATTGAAAGTGTTCTCATTTCATCATTACTGAGGGCTTAATGAAACCAAATACTTGACACCCGTAACTTCAAATACGTCAAAGTAAGGATTTGTACTCAAACAGTTTTGATCATCAAATAGATCAAAACAAACAAACAGACAATCAAACAGATCATCAAACATCAAACAGTTTTGAGTGAAGAGGGAGTTTTAACCTCCTAAAGAACAATGTGAAGAGTTGTTATCGTTTACTGTCCAGTAACTTTTTCTTAAAGTCAATATGACTGTTCCAAGTCAGTCGTCTGTCAATATGTAAATCAAAATAGCGAACTTTGTCGGTCTGTGGTAGCGGTGATCCATTCAAGAAAAATGATGGACATGTGTGTTCCCACGTAACGTAGATATGAAAAGAGATGTCTTTGTTGGGTTTATTTTAATTCTCCAGGCTGTAAACCACTGTTGAAGTTAAAAAAATGATTTGCATGATCAGCGTTGTATCGTGTGAATTTTCATGTGAGCACATTTTTATGCGTATGACGCGGTTTCATCAGCAAAAGAAAAAACAAAAAAATTTAACTACAATATTTACAAAAATATATCTGTACCTAAGAGGTAACAAGTAGTAACTCCATTTTGGTGATTTTTCAGGAGAAACATAAAGTAGAAATAGTTTGTTTTCATTATTGTAAAACAATTTCAGTAGTTGTTAGAAATTTGAAATTTACACCCAATTTCTACAGAATATCTTCTTATCTACAGATTTATTATTTCATAGCTTTATCAACTTCTATACTCCTTCCCTCCCACATTATCTTTAATGATTCGTCTGCTTTCTTTCTCTCTTCGTTCTAAGTTATATATTTGTAAGAAAAGTAAAAGATAAATTAGGTATCTGAAAAATTTAATATTTGGTTATTGTCATATAAGAGTAGTACGTTAGGTACTCTAGTTATCAGTCATTGAGTATCTAAGAGCAACCAAATTTGTGGTCACCATTTTCTTCTGCTTGGTATTAATTTTATTTGGGTTACATAATTTTTTTTGTCTCACCAAGGCTTATGAAGTATGACATGAAGTATGACATGACCACATTATGTCTGATTTGATTTTTATCTCCATCCGCTCCAGCACCTGAGGGTGAAAATTTAAATACGAGGTGTGGCTATTAAAAAAATTTATTATTATTTTATACAATACATAATCACTTATTGTCACCTTCAATATAGACTCCGTCTCTTTCCCTACAACGTTCCATGGAAATTTTCCATTGTTGGAAACAGTGCTGGAAGTCATCTTCTGTCAGCTCCTACAGGACAAGTGCCGCTTTCTATTTTACAGCTTCCACAGACTCAAATCTTGTCCCTTTTAATGCAGATTTCACCTTAGGGAACAGGCAGAAATCACATGGTGCAAGATCTGGTGAATAAGGTGGATGTTCTAACACTGTGATACTGTACTTGGCTAGGAACCTCTTGACAGATAACGCGGAATGAGCTGGCGCATTGTCTTGGTGGAGAACCCATGATTTGTCCTTCCACATTTCGGGGCATTTTTTCCTTCCTCTTTTACGTAGTTTAAAAAGTACCTCAAGATAGTAATATTGATTAATTGTTTGACCTTCAGGAACCCAGTGAAGGTACACAATCCCATGGATATACAAAAAAAGGAATCATCATTGCTTTAAATTTTTACTTGCTCATTCGAGCTTTTTTGGCTCTCGGTGAAGTTCGGCTCTTCCAGTGCATGGATTGGCGCTTCGTTTCCGGATCGTAAGTAAAAACCACGTTTCGTCACATGTTATTATCGGTTCAAAAAAATCTGGGTGATTTTCAATCGCGTACAAAGTGTCAGTACAAACATTTTTACGAGCTTCATTTCAAACATTTTTGAGCGGCACGTGTCCTGAAGGAGCTGACAGAAGATGACTTCCAGCACTGTTTCCAACAATGGAAAATTCGCGTGGAGCGTTGTAGGAATAGAGAAGGAGTGTATATTGAAGGTGACAATATTATGTGATTATGTATAAAATTAAAATTAATTTTTTACAACGTCAGTATCGTTATTTAATAGCCACACCTCGTATTTCTAGTGCTGTAGTAATGGTCTCTGCACCGTAGATATAATCTGTTTTTATGCTCCCTAATTATTACACGATGGATGGTAAATGGACTTTGAATCAAGACTACTGAAATGGAGTTCCTAAGAACGATAACCTGGTATGAAAGTGCAAAAAATGGATTTAATCCGTAATGAAAAAAAAACAGGATTTCAATAATATCAAACATTAATTTACGGACTAGTTGGTTGTAGAAATGTGGTCTTTGAGAAGACGTACTGAATAGTAACCTATCCGAACGGGCCGGATCTTATACCGCAGACCGAAAGAAGGAAAAAGATGATTCGATGAGGATTTAAATTAAAGAAACAAATAAGAATAAAAAGAATTCAGACCTACTTTTTTATTGTTGTACTAAAATCCAATCTATCTACAACGCAAAAGACTACAGCACCTCATATATCTGTACAGCAGTATTTTTTAATGCAACGAAAACTAATTATAATTCATTGGCCTGCAAAACACATACGTAATAACAATCGTATCTTTCTTTAAAGATTAAGGATAAAACCGTTTTTTATTTCCTATCCTTTTATTATTTCCCAGCATTAAAAATTCTTTACTATTCTCATTAGAAGAACTCGCTGTACTGTTATTTCACCACAAATTTAATAAATATTAGACATTTTTGAAAGAGAAAACAAATATTAGTGAAATATATACCAAGAATATTACTCTCAAAAATAAACACACAAAATTATATATTTTAACATTATAATAATACTCTAGGGTTGAACACCGTTTTCAACCCCTTAACGATTGAATGTGAAAATTGTTTTTGTTTGACTTTTCTAGTTACCCTAAAGGGAATATTCCCTTCAAATTTCAACTTTCTAGCTATTATGCAAGTAGGAGAATTATAGATGAATTAATCAGTCAGTGAGGGCTTTCCCATTTATGTATACAGATTAGCTATAATTATTTAATTATTTTTGTTATTTTAAAATTGATAATTGATTGATAAGAAACAGTTAAGATGGTTTGTAAAAGTGAACACTTTATGGAGGGAATTTTTTTTTTAGCTTTTATTTGTTATCGGGAACTGTACATTATTGACAACTACCCAATTTGATCGCTGCTTTGATGTATTGTTTGACGTGAATTAGGCATGGGTTTGAACAGGGACCCCCAGTAGAGTTTGTTCACGGATGGCTGTCAGCTGGTCACCATACAAAGTCACGTGCCCAACCGGTGTTACTTAACAAAAAGCGACTTACTACCAGCTGACTGACTGGGCTGGCCCGGAGGCCTTATGGAGGGAATTAAAATTTTTTTAAATATTTAATTAGTATGGTTGTGTTGATCAGGGTTTCTTGCTAAGTCTCCCTTTCTGAATTCCTAGTTGCAGTATAAAACTGTATAAACCGAAATTTTAAAGACGTCTTACACAAAAATAAAAATCTGGTGTGAAACACTCACACAACTTTCTCTTGCCAATGCAAATGATTAATAATATACCTAACATTATTAATAAAATATTAGAAATAAACAAAAACTAACCTCAAAAACATAACCTTATTTTAATCACGAGTGAATGACGCAAAATGACAATCGAACTCAGTTTGGCTTAAAAATACGGAAAATCACGCTTTCACGCTAAACTAGGCTCTGTAGAGAAAAATGCTCTAAACAAAAGTTGTAGATCTTTTAATTTTCTATAACTTTTATTATATATACTTTTGTCGTAAAATGCATACTAAGACCGAAATGTTAAAAAAATCGATTTTTCTCACGTTTTCGTGAGAAAAAAAACAGAAAATCGCAAATTACCGCTAAACTAAGCGTTATAAAAAAAAATGTTTGAAACAGAAGTTGTAGGTTTTTAAATTCTCTACAACTTTTATTATATAAGTTTTTGCGCTGAAATTTATATTAAAGCCGTAATCTTAAAAAAACAACGTTTTTACGTGAAAACAGCCTCACCGAGAATTTCAGCAAACATAACGCCTACCCTATCTTGTAGAGAATAAAAAATTGAGTAAAATAGGCGATTTTGAAAAAAATCGTAGGACCAGTTTTTGAGAAAATCGCAAAAAACTGAAAAATTATACGAATAAACTACTACTTCCGGTTGACCGATTTTGATGAAAATGTTCGTGTCGCGTCCGGTAGTGGTATGTAACTTAAGTTTCAAGTTTCAAGTTCGTACGATGTTCCGTTCTTGAGATATTCTGTTCACACACACACACACAGACACACAGACACACACACAGACACATAGACACACACACAGACCAATCGCTAAAAACATGTTTTTTGGGTTCAGGGGGTCTGAAAACGTATAGATCCGGTGAAAACTCGATTTCTTAAAATCGACATGAAAACAATACTTTCCTTCCTATATATTCATATAGGCAAGAGAAAGTAAAAAGGGTTGGAAGGAACACTTTTTTAGGTTTAACGTAATGCTCTCCGTCTTGTTAAATGTTCGCCAGCCGTAATTCGTTGTTGTTGTTGTTTAGGTCAACAGCCGAAAGGCTGGTTTGAACCTGTAGAGGTTTTACTAAGTAAAACGAGGAGTGAGGTGGTTTACCATTGCCTTCCTCACTGAGTGGAAAAGTACGCTTAACAGCATGCCGGGCCCTCTGAAAAGCACATATTTTCCACTCTGCAAATGACACCTTCACTTCATTCACCACAGGGTCTGGCTGTATAGTGAAATTTATTACTTTCAGAGAAGATAACTCTGACTAGTGTCTTTTACACCTCTACCTCTTCTGTTCTTAAATGATTCAGTCATTTAATTAACTGACCATGTGATAAAAAACAGAACTATTTATTTTAGCCCTGCAACAAACAGATTGAGTGTAAATAATTTGACACTCCACCTGTCTGTTATGGGCAGCGTAATTCGTTATAATGTTATGATTAATTCGTTATTAATGAACTCTATGTTTATTTAAAAAATGTTTCTTATTTTTAGCTACACAATCATCTCCTGAGCGATTGCCATTAAATTTTGTATCACCTTGTAACAGTTCCTGAACAGGCCTCACTATACTTCTTGCTGCAATATTTTTACAAATTTATTTTAAATTTTGATTTGATTGGCCTATTTATTTTTAAAAAAGTTTTGATTTCATTTCAAATTAATTTTCAATAATATTTATATATAGGTTTTTTAATTCATAATATTGTAGGTTATAATAAATTATTTTATGTGATTTTTTTCAATTTTTTGAAACTATTTTTATAAAGAATAAGAATTCTTTAATTTACTCTAATTCGGATACGCAAAGTGTAAACTTTATGTTGATACGATTAGACTAAGGAATTTAAAACACTTATTAACTTCCTAAGGAATTGTGAAATAAAATATAATATATATATATATATACTTACTATTTATCAAGAAAATAGAATTATATTATTATTATTATAACCAATGATATTAAAGGATACATAGCAGGTATATTGCCCATAACAGGCGGGTGGAGTGTTAAATTCATTGCACTCGATCTGGTGGTTCCAGGGCTACAAAAAATAGTTCTGCTTCTTATCACGTAGTCAGCCAATATTACTGAACTATTTAAGAACAAAAGAGGTAGAGGTGTAAAATACACTAATCAGAGTTATTTCCTCTGAGAGTGATGAATTTCACTATACAGCCAGACGCTGTGGTAAATGAAGTGAAGGTATCATTTTTGTAGGGTGGAAAGTGAGTGCTTTTGGAGGGCCTGGCATGCTGATAAGCATAGTCTTTCAACTCAGTAAGGAAGGCAATAGTACACCACCTCACTCATTGTTTTTACTTAGTAAAACCTCTAGAGGTTCAAACCAGCCTTTCGGCTGTTGACCTAAACAACAACAGTAGGTATTTATGCCCATAACGGACAGGTGGAGTTTTAAATTAATTGCAATCGATCTGTTGGTTCAAGAGCTACAAAAAATGTTTCTGTTTCTTGTCACATAGTCAGCAATTATATGACTAATTTCTTTAAGAACAGAAAAGGTAAAAATGTAAAAGACACTAATCAGAGTTATTTCCTCTGAGAGTAATGAATTTCACTATACAGCCAGACCCTGTGGTAAATGCAGGGGGTGGAAATGTAGGGTGGAAAGTGGGTGCTTTTTGGAGGGCCTGGTGTGCTGATAAGCATACTTTTTTTACTCAGTGAAGAAGGCAATAGTAAACCGCCTCACTCCTCGTTTTTACGTAGTAAAACCTCTAGAGGCTCAAACCGATTTTTTTTCAGCCGTTGACCTAAACAACAAGTGGGTACATATATATTGCAAGCTAAGTGTTACAATTACTTCATATTATATTCTTGAATTAATAACATTTATTCATTTTTATTAAACAATTTTCAGAATATTTATTGTAATAATGCTATTACCAAAGGTGAATGTTACAACCTGTACAATGTACCTTTATAATTTTGTGAAAATAAAAGTTTATTACTTTCTCTGATATTTAGTAGTATGTTCACAGTGAATGAGCTATATTAATATTGCGGTAAATTAGTGAACATTCTGCTTTAATGCCCTTACACCCTTAATCTGGCAATTATAAATCATCGCCTGAAACCCAGATTTAACGATTTATCGTTTCACCTTTAAAATAAACGGGGACTTCAAACGTTATCTTTAAGTTAACGTTAAACGTTATCTTTAAATATCTTGAAAACGTGAATTAATTGACAAAAAAATAGAGTATTTAATTATCAATATAGTAGATAGATAAAAAAATACATCTTAT
Source organism: Catonia carolina (assembly GCA_035578175.1). Lineage (NCBI taxonomy): Eukaryota > Metazoa > Arthropoda > Insecta > Hemiptera > Achilidae > Catonia > Catonia carolina. The sequence continues at coordinate 31,981,902 of JAQMRL010000001.1, forward strand.
TTTAAAAATCAATGCTGAACTATTTAAACCCATTGTTTATTGACAACATTTATAACGAAATATTGTGAAATAAACCACGAACAGAAAGAATTAAATCATGAAGGAAATTGTGAAAGAAATCAATGAAAATTGGCTTGCAATTAAAATATAATGTTGTAAGTAACAAAACGATTGCGTTAATTAAATTGTTTAGAATAATGATTTTGTAGATTAGTCTATTATCTTATTAGGACCTTTAAAATTAAAATATTTAATTGTGTAGCGATCTGTTTCCATAATTAAATTAATGAGTGACCTACATACAATGCAATTGTTACCTGGACTGCTTAACAGCCGTACGTACATTTTTGGTTTAGTAAACCGTACTGATTTTTACGCTAATTTTTAAGCAATACTGTATTTCATTCTTCTACCGAAAATACAGATAATACATCAACAAAATTACATGCTAAAACTTTATATATGAAAAATATATTTTTGTGGTACGCTTTGCGATTTTGTTACCTAAAGCATAACTTAAAGCTGCAGGCTACACCAAAAAAATAAATAGTTTTATCAAACAAGAATACAACCCGCCATGATTTTCCTAAATGCCCATAACAGACAGGAGGAGTATCTATTTTTTTACACTCAATCTGTTCTTTGCAGGGATAAAAATATAAATAGTTCTGTTTCTTATTACATGGTCAGCCAGTTAAATGACTGCATCATTTAAGAACAGAAAAGCTAGAGGTGTAAAAGACACTAATCAGAGTTATCTCCTCTGAAAGTAAAGAATTTCATTATACAGCCAGACCCTGTTGTAAATGAAGTGAAGGTGTCATTTGCAGAGTGGAAAATATGTGCTTTTCAGAGAACCCGGCATGCTGATAAGCGTACTTTTCCACTCAGTGAGGAAGGCAATAGTAAACCACCTCACCCCTCGTTTTACTTAGTAAAACCTCTACAGGTCCAATCAGCCTTTCGGCTGATGACCTAAACTACGATTTTTTCAAGAGAAAAGAACATAAACCATCTCAGTAGTCTTGACAAATACAGTAAATTCTTATTCTTTTTGTCTCTTCTCTTTCTCCTCCTTCTCCTCCTCCTCCTCCTCTTTCCTTCTCATCCATCTTCTTCTTCTTCCTCGTCTTCTTCGTCAGCCTGTCATCTTCCAGTATTGAATATAGGTCTCCTCTCTTTTTCGCCACCATTCCGTATTCTGCACTATTCCTACCCAGTTAAATCCTGCTTTTCTGAAATTCGAATAAAACTCGCATACAATAGATCTCATGAAGATGGCAGAAAACATCGTCACTAAAAACCGAGTCCAATTAATACTCATTGGAGTTAATAGTTTTTCTAGTAGATAGACTTAATTTTTTTTTTTCAACAACACAAATACTATTTTTGGCCTAAAATTGGGGTTAATATTTTAAATTTCTTAACAAGCGTTATGCCCTTTGATAAAATCTGTAGTACGCGGACCTGCCAATCGTTTCTAGGAACATGAAAGCAGCAACAGAACAATTAATCAATGTGCTAAAATGACAAATAGAAATAGCGGGACAACAGATTTCTTCCAGAAAAACTAAATACATTACGGATATCAAAATAATTTTGCGACACTTGAAAGCAAAAGATGAAAAGTTAATAGCTTTAATTACTTTGG